>JACGTP010000122.1:0-212421 GCA_023678845.1 Mischocyttarus mexicanus | reverse complement strand
ACTACAGTCTGTTACTATAATCAAAAGCATACGACTTACACCGCGGTCAGAGAACGACTGACTAAGATTCTAATCAATAAACCGTTTCTGCGCATGTTCCTAGACATTGAAAATAGAGGGAAAAGCACCCCTTGTTTAATTGTTGAGAAACAGCCACGTGTTGTCGTTTTTGTGTGTTTAAAATTTTATTATAAAGGGATATCAGATATTATGAAAGCGAATTTCTACCTTACGGCATGTAGGCTTAATTATTTCGATGCAGTTTTCTATGGAGTATTTGCACACCGTTTTGAATAATAATAATTAATGACAATTAGAATAGATAATTAAGTAAGAGTGGGGATTTGATTCTTTACATCATTGGAAAGAAATGTAGGTTATTTCACAATGACTGCGAGAGAACTGAGGTTATTGGAACAACACTTCCTTTTATCAAACCGACTTGTTCAATTTGTATTGCGTCTTCGTTCTAATGAAAATTCGAAAAATCGGTTTTTAATACTTCTTATAATAACGTGTTTTTTTTCACCTATGACTTTTAATCTGGTACGTGTTGAATTTTGCAAACGTACGTATGATAATGCAAGATAATTTATCGTCAAAACTAACAAATATTTTATATTTTTTATTAATTAAAAAGTATTTTTAATAATTATTATAAAATAATTTAGCACAATGATAATTTAATCAAAGGGTTTTTGATAAATTGGAAGACATATAATACCATAATCAACTAACTAACTAAATGTGTTATGTGTTTCTATAAATTTTTAATGTAACATTAAACTTTTCTTCCATAAGAATTTTATTTTGAACCTTTAGGTATATGAATTTTTAACAACCAGTCTTAATTTAGACAAAACAGTGATTGAACTACGCAAATTGCTGGCAGGTCTCATTATGTTCTTTACTTATACTTCAACTTTTTTTCATTACGTAACAGTTCGTAGATTTTTAATATTTTTTTATTAACTTCGATCTTTAAATTTTGAATATAAACTTTATTTAATAATAAACCGTTTATGCATATTCAGTTGAAGTTACTTTTAACTCGTATGAACCAAGACTGCGAGCAGTTGTCCGATAAGAAGGAACAGAAGATTATGGAAAAGTATAATAAAGAAAACAAGTTTTATGTGTATGGTATAGTGGGTAATTGTGATTCTAATAATATTTGATTTTTATAAATATAATAAACTTTCTGTGAAGATATTATAATTCTCGTATCATTACAGTTTTGTTAAGCATTTACGTTATCACAATAACATCTTCGTGTATCTTCAAAGTTCTTCTTTATTTATTTGGTAAATTAGATAGTAATGAGTTAACATTACCCCTTGCTATTAATAATAATTCCAATGCTGGGGTTTTATACTATTGTATGCTTATTTATCAAACAATAGGATTTTATATATTGCTTATTATTGGTATCGTGTGTTTTTCAACATATTTGGTAATAGTACAGCACGCATGCTGTCAATTTAGTATTTTAATGTATGTATTTAGTTGCATAATATTTTTATTTATTATTTTGCGTTTGTGTCTTTGTATATTAAGATTAAATTTTTTATGTTTTTTTCTATTTCAGATGGAAAATACAGGGAATGTTTAATTCTGATAGAGAATATGTTTCAAGAACTTTGGAATCTAAAATAAAACCATTGGATGAGTTTAATTGGATAGCAGACATTATTGTTAGTTATAGAAAATTAACGGAGTTAGTTTATAAATATTTAACATTGCTTTTATATATTAATTATTTTATTCCAATTAATTTTTGTTTACTCGTTTAAGGTATGTCGATTCGATCAATTGTTTTTCACAGGTAACTTACCTTATTGCTGTTTTTACTGCAATGTTCCTGATTGTTGTTGATCTTATTAATGTAAGTAAAACGTACTTAGTTAAACAACAATTTTCCTAAAAATACAATTATCTACGATTAAGATTTTTTACCTTATTCTTATTTTTGTTAATAATATTTTTTAATATCCTAAAATTTATTTACTCGTTTAGTATTGTAACAGTTTACGTATTGTTTTTTTTTACAATACAGCTTTGTAGCGAATTTTTGTTAATATATTTTTTAATTGTAGTTACTTCAATTATCTTTGATCTGGCAAAATGTACCTAAAATAATCGAGTTCAGTGTATACATTACTGGCTCTTTATTTACAATTTATATTAATTTTTATATCGGTCAAAAGCTTTTGGATTTCAGTGAAGCTGTCTTTATGGAATTGTGAGTAATTTCAAAGTTTTTCTCTTACTAATGTTATAAGTTATTTTAATAAAATTATTACCGATAATTAACTTTATTTATAAATTTATCTCAGTATTTATTTGTTTGTCATTAATAAAAAACATATTTTGTTCGTTTGTAGATGTCAAATTCCATTCTATTTGCTGTCGAGAACAACACAATACATTTTGATATTTCTGATAAGGAGGAGCCTGAAACCATGCATGCTTTCTATTGGCGGATTATTCGTATCATCGCATGAAACTTTTTCTGGGGCAAGTAAAAATAAATGAACGATTACGAATAAATTCTTGTAAATATTCTTTTTTTTAACATTGTGCGTTTAATATTTTTCAGTTGATGCAGAAAGCATTTTCATTTGCTATGGTGTATTTCAGTGTTAAATAATATTTAATTATTCCACCAACGTAAAAGAAGTTGTAAACTAATTAGAATATGTAGATGAATAAATTAGTTTCAAATGAATTAACATTTCACTTATTTCTATTTAAAAAAATAGTATATAGTAGTTTACAAACTAGAAATTGATGTTTGTTGTTGTGTTTCCGAAAATATGTTAAATGATTTTAAAATAGTTTTATTATAAAATTTTTATCCAGGTAAAAATTAATTTTTATTAAAACGATAAACATCAAATATTTTTTATCTTCCAACAGTCAAATTTTATTTTATATTTTCACTATTAAATCACAAAAGTTATTATTATTTATAACTTTATTTATATTAACTTATATTTTAAAGTTAACAATATTTAAAAGGAAGATTTTAAAATTTTTTAAATGCATCATCACTCACTTGTCGCATAGTGATGCATTTATTTGAATAGGTGATGTTTTTTTAAGCATGCGTTTTTCACGAAGGTTGAACGTCGACTGAGAAGGATTTGCAATATCGATCAACCCTTTTGCGCATGTCCTTTGAATCGAAAATTCTAAGCTAAAACATCAACCCTCTCTTTTATCAATTTTTTTTATTCGCTGGGAATGAACAGCTGTTTTTCTAACATTTACGAAAACTTTTTACACATTTTCTAGGTGTGTTTAATAATTATTTTCAAATAGGGGAAGAAAACACATATACACACCCACTCGATACTTGAACATTGTGTTTTATATCGATTCACAATCATTATGTTATTACTTTCGTATGAATTTCTTATTCAATCATTTATGGGTTTGTAATAATAGTCTAATTAGAATGCGCAATGAAGTGAAATCGTGAGATTTGTTGCTTAGATCTTTGCAGTTTATGTTAGACGTACGATCAGAATGTCTTCGAGTGGTCTAGCATACTTCGATCAACATTTTCTTCTATCAAATCGATTATTACAATTTCTAATACGTATTCATCCTAATCAAAGCTCAAATGAACAATTGTTTTTACTTTGTACGGTAACTGTTTGCGTATCACCAATGATATTACACCAGGTATAATAGGGTTGACGAGAGATTATTATAGTTTCTTTTGTTATTTTATAAATATTTTAATCCCTATTTAAATTATTCTTTTAAATGTACCACGACAATTATTATAACAGTATAAAATGTAAATATTCTTTCCTAAAATACAAACCAAAAAAAAGAAAATGTATTTTTACAATTGCAGTTTTATCAGCTTTTCACGTCAAACTACGATCTGCAATCGGCAATAACAATGTTGGAAACAATGATACCTGGAATATTTGTCATTTATTGCTACTTTAACGTTTATTTTGGTTTACTAACAGTTAGTATTATTTATCACGAATATCTTCTTATACTTTACTTCTTATTTTTAATTATAAAAAAAAAAAGAAAGAAAAGAAACAAGAAATTTAATGACGTAGAAAATATGTGTGCGTGTGTGTGTTATTTTTAAGATGAAATTATTATACGCCCATTTTAAACTTGATTACGAATTGTTGGCTGATGAGGATGAATTAAATATTATGATAAAGTATACCAATCGAAGCAAATTGTACGTTTATCTTATAATTGGTAAGCACTGAACAAAAATTGTTGTAGAAAATATAAATAATAATAATAATAATAATAATAAATGTTTGTACTTGTTGGAAAAATTTGATATTTTCATATTTTTTGCTTTTTTGTTTGCATTTTTTACAGTACTCATAAATCTTTATATTATTTCAATAACGTTTCCAAGTATCATAAATGTTTTTCTCTATATATCTGGATCATGGGATGATATTCATTTAACATTACCATTTCCTGTTAATAACGTTTTAAATGCAGGATTGGCATACTATAGTTTGCTTATTTATCAAACATTAGCATTATTTATTGTAGGAGTTATTGGAAGTATATGTTATTCGATGTATTGGGTAATGATCCAACACGTATGCAGTCAATTTAGTGTTATAATGTAAGTTCATATTTTTTGTATTAATATTTTATATAATAATTCATTAATATGTTTATATATATAAAAAAAAATATTTGAATACAAAATATTGGATTGGTTAAATAATTATTTATTTTTTTTTAAATAATAATTTATGGTTTATTCGATATTATACGAATGTTAATTGTCGTTTCTATTTATTTAAATAAAATTTTGTTTAATGATATGTTAATTTTCAGATGGAAAATGCAGCAACCGTTTAAGAATGATCAAAGACGTATTGAAAATGAATGGTGCAGTGGTGCAATTCAGGATGAATGGAATTGGATGATTGACCTAATTCAATGCTATACCAGAGTCACTGAGTTAGTAGAGAATTATTATTATTATTATATTCTTTTTATTACTTTTAACAAACTTTGTAAAATATGTTTGATTGATATTATTACAATGAAACATATAATACAAATATTTAATTTATTAAATTTTACTCCAGATAAAATTATTTTATATAAATTTCATTCGTTTCAATATTTCTTATTACATTTAAAAAAAATACAATCTTTAATTAAATATTAATACAACGATATTATATTTGTTTATTTAAGGCTCATTGATTTGATAAATGATTACTGCAAGATGAATTATCTAATTGCAGTTTCGATATCAATGTTACTAGTTTTTTTCAATTTCTTATATGTAAGTAATTAATTTATAATAAATAAAATATATAGAACTATATACGATTTTGGCTTATGTATTAATAAAAAACCTTTTTTTTTCTAAATTATAAACGAATATTGTTTTTTATTCTGTAATAATTATTGTATCATTATATTCATTACTTTTCGTATAGATGTTTCAATTATCAACGGTATTGCAAAGTGCAAGCGAAACGATTACATGTTGCATTTACATGGCCGGATCAATTTCTACGATTTATATTAGTTTATATGTTGGACAATTGGTTATCGATCATAGCACTGACGCTTTCCTAGACATGTAAGGTTTGCTATAAATATTTACAAATAAATAAAAATAAATATTAAAGAGAGAGAGAGAGAGTGAAATAAAATAACAATAATAATAATAATAAAAAATCAAAGATATTATTTTTCAGGTGTCAAATTCCATTTTATACCTTTTCTATAAAAACACAAAAATTGTTATTATTCTTGTTGACAAAATCTATTAGACCATCTGAACTTTCAATTGGTGGTATTTACGTGGCATCCCACGAAACATTTGCTGGAGTAAGCAAACCTAATATCTTTTTCTGTCCATTTATTTTGTCAAATATTGTTAATATTTAAAACACAATTCTACTGTCTCTTTAGTTAATACAAAAAGCATTCTCCTTTGCTACGGTTTATTACAGCATGTTACAATAAACCAAAAGGATCTCTTACGACAAATGGGAAATATATTTAAACAGATTATTGTATGTTAAAGATTATAATATATTCTTCTGGAAAGAATGTAACACACTTACTTGTATTAGATACCATTTACTCTATCAATAATATAGTATAAAGTTAAAACAAACAAATTATATATTCCTCGTGAATTTTTAGTTTTCAAAACATACTCACTTTTACATACGACATTATTTGGTATTGTAAATATTACAACATATTATGCATCTTGCACGTTAACATTTTATTCACCAATTGATTCCAAGTTTAGTCCGAAAGATTTTCATTTTTATTAATCATACTCGCACCTAACTTTTATTTATTTATTTATTTTCGTAAGTATACAACACACGATACTGCACAGTGGTACTGTTTTTTAATTTTTTTCTTAAGCATGCGTCTTTTACGAGGGTCGAACATCGACTGACAAGGATTACAATCGATCAACCCTTTCTGCGCATGTCTCTGCACGAAATAAAATTACAAAAAAAAAAAAGAAGAAGAAGAAGAAGGACTTTCCCCTCTTTTAATTGTTGAGAACGACCAGGTGTTATATATTCGCATTTATAAAAAAGAAAAACTTTACACGTTATACTTTTAGTGTTCTTTCAAAATTACAATATTTCAATAAGGGAGAGAAAAAATTATTTTATTAAAATTAAAATCGATAGATTCAATCATTGTCGTATTATTATCATATCAATTATTTATGAAATGTTTTACGGACTGTAATAGAGGGTGGTAATTGGAATACGTAATGAAGAATAAGGGTGAAATTTGTTCCATTTCTTTGCTGTACTTGTTAGATACTTGACAATGTCTGTAAGAGGTCTGACATACTTTGAAGAACATTTTTTTTTGGCAAACAAATTTGTACGATTTCTAATACGTGTTTTTCCTGATCAAACTCCTAATGAACAGCTTTCTTTACTTTGTTCGTTTACTATTTATTTATTACCATTAATAGTGCATCAGGTAAATTTATTATTATTTAATAGAATTAGTGATTTTTATTATTTATACAATTAAATTATATTTTATATTTATATTGATCAGCATATTTGTAAGAACAGAATTGAAAAATGATCTTCGTTAAATCCTGTGACTTTATTATAATAATTTTAGTTTTATCAGATCTATGCGTTAAACTTGGAATTACTTCCTTGTATAAAAATTATGCAAACAATGGGACCATGTTTGTATTTTCTATCATTTTATTATAGGATTTATGGTAGCATAAACGAGGTTCGTATTACAGTTTCTCACAATGACTTGTTTGTTTCTTTTTGGTAATACATATAATCATCTTTAATTCATCTAACTATGCTGAAATTGTAGCTAAAAATATTAATAACTCATATGAAGCGTGATTACGAACTTATGACCCATAAGGAAGAATTTAAAATAATGAAAAAATATATAAAAATAAATAAATTGTTTGTCTGTGTTATTGCTGGTAGGTTTAACATAGAATCAAAAAAAAAAGAAAGAAATTAACAATTAATTAAATATCACAAATATTTATCCTTATTGTTTCGGTTTTAGTTTTATTAAACGTTATTTCAATTATAATCATTTGTCCAAGTATTTTGAGCGTTATTCAATACATTTTTGGAACAACTGAGGATAATCATTTGATATTACCATTTAATATTAACAGAGTATTCAACTCAGGATTGTTATATTATTGTTTACTCATTTATCAAGTAACAGCACTATTTATTATTAATATATTAGGTATTTTTCTATCTTCATTCGCTTGGATACTACTACAACACGTTATTGGTCAATTTCATGTTTTTATGTACGTTTTTAAATGGTAAAATAACATTTTGTTTCAAATTTAATAGCTGCTTCGAATTTGCAATATAGCATGTGTTAAGAATTAATTTTATTATTGACGTTAATAACGATAGCTTATTATATTTTTTCTTTTCTTTCTCTCTCTTTTTTTTTTTTATTTCAGATTTAATATACGTCAACCATTTAATAATAATCAAAAAGAAATAGAAAATGTTTGGGTTTTTACAACACCCGTGGAAGAAAATAATTGGATGGTTGGCCTAATTAAAGTTTATACAAGAATAACAAAGTAAGTTGGAAATATTTTGATTGAAAGTTTGGATGGTAAACACCAGGGACATCCCGTGTAAAAGAGAATAGAACATTTATAATATATTTTATTATATATTATTTTATTATTTCTTTTTTGTTGTTGTTGTTGTTTTTATTAAAGGTTCATCGATATTTTCAATAATATTGCTAATAGACAATACCTAATTGCAATTTCTTTTGCAATGTTAATACTCGTTTTGAATTTTTTACACGTAAGTAATATTACTTTTTGAAATAACCATAAAATAATAAATTTATCTTATGCCAGCTTAAGTCATACTACTTTTAAAAAGAAAATATTTATTAAGAATTATATATTTATCGATACAGGATTAATAATAATTTTAATCATTTAGATATTTCAATTATCTTTTGTATTGGAAAATATCAATGAAACAATTGCGTGTGGCATTTATTTGATTGGATCATTATTTACTGTATATATATCCTTTTATATTGGACAAATGATTATTAATTACAGCGATGATGTTTATAAAGAATTGTAAGATTATTATACAACTGAAAGTAAAATAAAATGAATAGAAAAAGTACAGAAAAATATTATTTCATTTTTTTGTTTTGTTTTATAGATGTTCTATTCCTTTTTACAATCTTTCAATGAAAACACAAAAATTACTATTATTCGTTCTAACGAGAAGCATGAAATCGTCCCACCTTTCAATCGGTGGTATATTCATAGCAACTCACGAAGTATTTGCCAGTGTAAGTAACATCCCATTCAATATAACAATTTTCTAATATTTTTAATCATACAGTTTTGAATCTATTCTTCATCTTCTTCTTCTGTTTTTTTTTCAGTTTATGCAAAAATCGTTCTCACTTGCAACGGTTTATTACAATACAATTTAAATCTAAACGATAATCTAACGATAGAAAAATATATATCGGAAATATTATTACGTACTTGGAAAGATACTTACTTGTGTTAAAATATAATAGTTTATAGTAAAAAAAGTATTTTAGCTTCATATAAAAATAATATTAACTTATAGTTTGATTTAAACGTACCTCAAATATTTATCATTTTCACATTAGTGATAATAAATAATTTTCTATTAGATTAAGTAAATGTTAATATTTTCGGTATAACATATCATACTTGTTATACTTTAATTAGAAGAAAAATTTAGTCACTTAGTTATTGCATCTGTTATTCGATAATATCAATCGCACGTAACATACTGTAATATCGATTAGTTATTTCTAATACTCCAAGTTTATTCTAACCGTCTATATCCTGCAGTAGCTTTACACTGACTGACAAAAATGAATGTTCAAAGACGCTATTGCGCAGGATCAATAAAAAAATAAAAAAAATAAAACAAGTTACAACACCTCTCGGTTAATTGTTGAGAATAACCACCTGTTTGATATTCACACGCAATTGCAATTTATCGTAAAATGTTTAATACCATAAATCTACTGGAAGAAAAATATTTCAACCCTAGACGATATCGATTTTGTTGTCTTCGTTAAATATTATTATCGTGTCATTGGTTTCTTTATTTTTTTTTAAATTCCTCTATTAATTATAATGATTGACTATTTGAATGCGCAATGAGATAGATGCAATGGTTTAGTTGTTTATTTCAATTCTTAGAAAAATACAAACAGTTCACGAGAATGTCTGTAACAGGAATCAGTCACTACGAGCAACATTTTCTTTTTTCTAATCGAATAGTACAATGTATATTAAATCTTAATTCAAATTTAAGTTATACCAAGCAATCGTTTCGCTCTACATTGATAATTGTCTACGTATTGCCATTTGTTTTTCATCAGGTAAAAAGAATTTTCATTCACATTTATCTTGCACACGCACGCTACGATTATTTATTTTTGTTCATACTTTCCCGAAGTATTTGACAAGAATTTACAAACATGTTTTTTTTTAGTTATATCAAGTTTATACAGTGAACATGGATTTTCAATCAACTTTAAGGATACTGCAAATCACGATGATAACTTTATGCGTTACTTTTACTTACGGTGCAATTAATATTAAAATCGAAATAGTTGGTATTTAAATACAAAAAATTCGGGTTTCTTTGTTTTTCTATTTTTTCTTTTTCTTTTAAGAATAGTTTCGATTTCAGGCTAAGAATTTGATGAAATATATTAAGTATGATTACGAGAACATTTGGGACTATGATGAATTATGCATATTAGACAAATATAAGAAAATAATGAAGACCTTTACGATTATTTTTATCGGTAAGAACAACTATCGTTGGAAAAAATAAAAAAATAAACAATATTTGATTTAAATGTGTTCACGTTTTTAGGTTTTTCTTCTGCCTTTTATATTTCTTTAACCACACCAAGTACATTAAGTGTTTTTATACATATTTTTGGATTATCAGAAAATATCAACTTAACGTTACCATTTTCTGTAAATAATTTATCTAGTACTGGATTGTTATATTACAGTTTACTGCTTTATCAACTAATAGGAATAATAACGACATTAACAATAACTGGAGTGATTTATCTTGTGTATCTTGCATTTGTTATGCACGCCTGTACATTTCTCAGAATTTTAATGTACATCTGTCTTTAAATATCGCACAAATTATTTTTGTTAATTTTATTTAACACATATTATATTTTATAAGATTTATTTTAATTGTGTCAATTAATTCGTTGCAGATTTAACATACGTCAACCATTCACAGATAAAAAATTAATACAGAATGATTGGCATAGTCAAAATAATACGGAGGCATCAAAGTGGATATTAAACATAATAAAAAGATATACAAGGGTCACAAAGTAAGAATTAATATATATCGTTCTTGAAATTCATTTTTCTGAGCATATATAACACTTTTAATCAATTTTCTTTCTGTTTGTTAGATATGTAAACCTGATCAATAAACTTTCGAAAATAATTTTTTTATTTGGATCATTCTTCTCTGTTATAATACTTTTCTTTGATCTTTTATACGTAAGTAAAACGTTTGCAAAATGTCCAATAAATAACAAACCTAAAGTATAGTTTTATTTTTATTTTCATGGTGTAAATAATTATGTTCTTTCTATTAAATAAATTTCATTAAGGAGTATCATTTTAATGAAATATGTTTTATTTATTTTTAAGATTTTACAACTATCAGAAATACTGCAAAATAATATAAGCAAAATATTGGAATGCTTATTAACAGTCTTTGCTTCTATTTTTGTAATATATATTAATTTTTACTTTGGACAAATACTGATTGATCACAGCACAAGAGTTTTTGAAGAATTGTAGGAAAGCTTTGTTATCCAAAGTTTTATATCGAACTACATCAAAAAATGATAATCGAAATAAACATCGTATATCTGTTAAACGATTAAAACATTATTTACATATGTAAAGAAAGTTTGATATCTCGTTTACAGATGCCAAGTACCATTTTATAATCTTTCTAAAACGAATCAGAAGCTTTATGTGTTAATAGTAATGAGAAGTATAAAACCGTGCGAACTTTCAATTGGTGGTTTGTTTACAGCATCTCATGAAATTTTTGCTGGGGTATGTAAAAAAAAAAATAAATTATCCTACGTTTGATAAATTTTATCTAACAGAAAAAAAAAATAAACTTAATTACAGCTCTGTAATAAATCATTTTCATTTGCCATGGGATATTATAGTTTAGTACACTCAACTTAGTAAATATTAAATAAGAAAATACCAAAATCTAGTATTTGTTCATATATAAAATTACCATGTTTGTAAAGAAGAATAGAACCTAATTATTTGTATAAAATTTACTAAACGATAATAAATGTCACTAAAATCATACAAATTAAAATTTCATTTATATTCATTCTCATTATCGTTCCAATTTTAACATTAAGGATACTTTCCTTCAAAAAGAAGTACCCATCCTTCATATATTATTATTCACTGCACAAATTTATTTATTGATTTTTTTTTCCAATACTTACAAATATTTTTTAAGCAACTGTACTCCACTACGGTCAGACTGCAACTGAGAGAACATGCACTGTTAGAATACGCTACTGCGCATGTCATTGAAAATAAGAAATTAAATGTGTATCACCCCAACCATAATTATTAGGTATTATTACCTGCTTCATACATACACGCAATTTCAATGTTTTGTAAAATGTTGAATGCTATAAACCAACTAGAACGAATATACTTGAACGTTAGAAAATATTGATTAATGTTTTTGAGGTATTACAACCATGTCATTGTTTTTTAAAACCCTTCTGTAAATTATAATGATTGGGTATTTGAATGCGCAATGAGGTAGATGCAATGGTTTAGTTGCTTATATCAACTCTCAAAAAGACACAAACAGTTCACGAGAATGTCTCCAACAGAAATCAATCACTACGAGAAACATTTTTTCTTTTCTAATCCAATAGTACGATATATAGTAGGTCTTAATACCAATTATAGTTTAACTATTAAACTGTTCCGCTGTTTTATCGTATTTGCCAACGTATTGCCATTAGTTTTTTATCAAGTAAGGATTTTTCATTTACTCACTCATTCGTTTCAGAATTATTTTTTATCGTAATCGATATTTTGACGAAAGGAAAATATCTGATGAGAAAAAAAAAAAAGAAATAAAAAATCTTCTGTGTTAATTATTCAATTAAGAATTTACAAATATAATTTAAGAATTTTTATGGAACGTTTGATAAGATTTACAAATTTTTAGTTTTACCAAGCTTATGTAATAGACGTGAATTTTCAATTGACCATAACTACACTGCAAACGTTGATCATATTTTTTGGTGTTATTTGTACATACGGTGCTGCTAATATTAAATCCAAAACAGTTCGTATTTTAAATACAAAAATGCTTTTATTTGTTTTGAATTACAACAAAAAAAAAGAAATTTAGATAATACGTGTTTTAATTTTTAGGCAATGAATTTAATCGAATATATTAAGTACGATTATGAGCACATTTGGGACATCGATGAATTATGCATATTAGAAAAATATACTAAATCAACGAAGATTTATATAATTATTTTTCTGGGTAAGTATATCAATGTAAAAACAAACTAGCAAATTTTTCTTTTATGATTTAAACTAATGATTAAAATTTTCCCATTAAATACGTTCTTGTTTTTAGGTTTTTTTTCTTCCTACTATATTTTTTTAACGTTTCCAAGTATATTAGGTTTTTGTACGCATATTTTTGGATTGTCGGAAAATATGAATGTAACGTTACCATTTTCCATAAATAATATATCTAGTAAAGGATTGTTATATTACATAATTCTTTTTTACCAATTAATAACAATAATAATTGTGTTAACTATAGCTTGCGTGATATATTTTTTGTATTTAGTATTTATTCAGCACGCCTGTACACTATTCAGTATTTTAATGTACGTCTGGTCTTTAATCATTTACTATTTTTAATTTACTATTTTGTTTCTTATCTTATTTTATTTAAAATAGTATAATATATAATATTATAATTTTTTTAAATAGATTCATATTGCAGATTTAGGATACGTCAACCATTTGCAGATAAGGCATTCATAAACAATGTATGGCATATTCGAAACAATAAAGAGGAATCTGAATGGATACTTAACATAATTGAAAGATATTCTAGGGTCATAGAGTTAGATTAATTATATTGTTTTTTAAATTTATTTTTCTTAACATATTATACTTTTAATTAATTTTGTTTCCTTATTTGTTAGGTATGTAAATTTGATTAACAAATTATCCGAAATAATATTTTTCATTGGAACAATTTTCTCTATGTCGATGATTTTCTTTGATCTCCTTTATGTAAGTAAAACTTTAACAATATTTACTGAACTTGATAAAATAAATTACAATTTTTTATATATTTTTGTAATAGTGTTAGTCTTTTTTTTTGTATTAATTATTAAATCATTTTATCGTCGAAAGATATGTTTCTTTCGTGAAGAATTAATTTCATTTAAAAGTTTATTTCTAACAGATGTTTTATTTATTTCTAAGATTTTACAATTAGCAGTGATATTGCAAAATGGTACAACGAAAATATTGGAATGCTTCGTTACAGTATCTGGTTCTGTATTTATTATATATATTAATTTTCATTTTGGACAAGTACTGATCGATCATAGCAGAGGAGCTTTCCAAGAATTGTACGGATGCTTCGTGAAAAGAAGTTTTACTTTAACAACAATAAATTAACGTATATAAAATTTAAAGTAATATAAAATATCTTTATGCTTATAAAATTTCATATCTTGTTTACAGATGCCAAGTACCGTTCTATATTCTTTCTAAGAAGAATCAAAAATTATTGTTATTAATGACAATGAGAAGTACGAAATTATGCGAACTTTCAATCGGTGGTTTATTTTCAGCATCGCATGAAATTTTTGCCGAGGTGAGTAGAAATAAATTATCGTCGTATAAAAAACTTTACCTACTAAAAAAGAAAAAACTTCTTACAGCTGATCAAAAAATCATTTTCTTTTGCAATGGCGTATTATAATTTGGTACAGTCGAAGTAATCAAAACTTTACAAGAAAATATTGAAAATCTAGTATTTGTTAATACATAAATAATGATTTTTAAGAAAAATAAAATAAATTGATTCCTTTTTAACCTGTACTTAAATCCGACCCACTATATGGTATATGTTCTTGCACACTGCACTAATTCACGCATCGATTCTTTTTTTTCCGAATACTTACAAATATTTTTTAATCAACTGTACTGCACTAAGGTCAGACTGTAACTGAGAGAAAATTCACTACCAGAATAAGCTACTGCGCATGTTATGAAAATAAGAAATTAAATGTATAGCACCCCTACTATAATTATTGGGAATAAGCATCTGTTTCATACTAACACGCAATTGTGTGTAACGTATTGAAAAATATTCAAAAACACAAATACCATAGAAGAAAAATATATTCGAACGTTAGATAATATTGATTAATGTCTCAAAGGTACTATAATTATGTCATTGTTTTTGTAAAACCCTCTTGTAAATTATAATAAGTGGTTATTTGAATGCGCAATGAGGTAGATGCAATGGTTTAGTTGTTTATTTCAACTCTCAGTAAGACATAAACAGTTCACGAAAATGTCTCTAACAGGAATCAGTCACTACGAGCAACATTTCTTTTTATCTAATCTAATAGTACGAATTGTGGTAGGTCATAATTCAAATAATACTTTGAATTATCGAATCTTTCGCTTTGTTATAGCAGCTTACGTATTGCCATTAACTTTTCATCAGGTAAATGTATTATCGATTTGTTTCGATCAATATTGTTGAGTTAATACATTTTTACGTATACATTTATGTTAATCAATATTGTGCTATATTAAATTTTAATTTTTTTAATGAAATAATTTGACAATAATTAAAAATATTTCTTAGCTTTACCAATTATATACAACAGATATGGATTTTCAATCGATTGTAATCAGACTGGAAACAATGTTAATCATTATTAGTATTATTTGTACTTACGGTGCAGCCAATCTTAAAGGAGAAACTGTTACGTATTTAAAATAAAATAAAATAAAATTATATCAAGAGATAACATGACGAAAAAAATTATTTCAATATTTCAGATATTTTATTTGATTGGACATATTAAGCACGATTACGAAAACATTTGGGACACTAATGAAATATACATATTAGAAAAATATAATAAAACAGCGAAGATTTATGGAATGATTTTCCTTGGTTGGTAACTTAAAAAACAATGGGGGAAAAAAATAATAAATAAATAAATAAATAAACAAATGCAATAAATATATTTCGTTTAAAAATTCTCTCCTTTGCAGGCATTTTTTTTGGTTATTATATTTCTGTAACTACACCAAGTATATTAAGTGTTTTTATATATATTTTTGGATTATCAGAAAATATGAACTTAACTTTACCATTTCCAATAAATAATATATCTAACAAAGGATTGGTATATTACAGTCTACTTTTTTACCAAATGATATCAATAATATCTACATTAATATTAGCTTATATTACTTATTTTATGTATTTAATATTTATTCAACATGCCTGTACACTCTTAAGCATTTTAATGTACGTCTGTCATTTAAATATTATTCTTTATTTTTATATTCAAAATATTATATTTAATGAGATTTTAATTTTGTCAACCAATTCACATTGCAGATTTAACATACGTCAACCATTTGTAGATAATAAATTCATACAGAATGATTGGCATAGTCAAAACAATAAGAAGGAATCAGAGTGGATACTTCAGATAATAAAAAAATATATAAGGATCACGAAGTTAGAATTATTATATCTTGTTACTTTTTCAATTCTTTTTCTTAATATTATATTTTTATTAAATTTGTATGTGTTTTTGTGTGTTTTTGTTAGGTACATAGACATGATCAATAAATTATCTAAAATGATTTATATTATTGGAATAACTGTAGCTATTGTCATGATTATCTTTGATATTCTTCTTGTAAGTAAGAGGGTAACAATGTATGCAGAAATTAATAAAATTATAATACAATTCTATGAATTTTCTTTTTCTTTTTTTTTTTTTAATGTAAATGTATTTTCTCTTTCTTATCAAAATTTAATCTCCTAAAAAAATATCTTTCACAGAAAAATATTTATCTTAACACTGATGTTTTATTTATTTTAAGATATTACAATTATCAGAGATACTTCAAAATAATTTCAACAAAATATTGGAATGCTTTATTACAGTTTTTGGTTCTATATTTGTTGCATATATTAATTTTTACTTGGGACAAGTGCTTATTGATCATAGCATAGATGCTTTTGAAGAATTGTAAATAATGCTTTGTTATAAAAAGTTTTAATTAGATAAAATAAAAAAAAAAGATAATAGCTGCAACGAAACAATGCATAATTATTTAGAAATAAATATTCTTTTTATAAAAAACAAAAACATAATAATAATAATAATAATAATTAAATATCTATAATTTACAGGTGCCAAGTACCATTTTATTATCTTTCCAAAAAAACTCAAAAACTTTTGTTATTGATAACAATGAGATTTATAAAACCATGCGAACTTTCAATCTGCGGTCTATTTACAGCGTCTCATGAAATATTTTCCGAGGTATGTAAAAAAAAAATATGTTTATCACAAGTTAGAATAAATTTAACTAAAAACAAGGAAACCATGTTTACAGCTAACTAAAAGAGCATTTTCTTTTGCAATGGCGTATTATAATTTAATCAAATCAAACTAGTAAAAATTAAACGAGAAATTAATCATGTCTAGTATTTGTTAATATATCAAATTTTAATGTTTGTAAAAAAAACAAAATAAAATGTAGTCACTTGTATGAAATTCTCTAACTATAGTAAATGTCATTAAAACATTATAAATTTACATTACTTTAATTCATTCTCATTATCATCATTCATTTTATTCAAAAAGTAGTAAGAATCCATTTAACCTGTACTTAAATCCGACCCACCATATATGTTCTTACACGCTGCACTAATTCACGCATAGATCTGCTTTTTTTCGAATACTTACAAGTATTTTTTAATCAACTGTACTGCACTAAAGTCAGACTGCAACTGAGAGAAAATTCACTACCAGAATAAGCTACTGCGCATGTCATTGAAAATAAAAAATTAAATGTGTAGCACCCCTATCATAATTATTGGGAATAACCACCTGTTTCATACTAACACGCAATTGTGTGCAACGTATTGAAAAATATTCAATAACACAAGTACCATAGAAGAAAAATATATTCGAATGTTAGATAATATTGATTAATGTCTTAGAGGTATTATAATCATGTCAATGTTTTTTTAAAACCCTCCTGTAAATTATAATACGTGGTAATTTGAATGCATAATGGGCAATATGGTTTGGGTTCGCTGTTTACTTCGGTTCAGGAAACAAACAGTTTACAAAGATGTCTTTAACAGGAATCAATCACTACGAGCAACATATAGTTTTTTCTAATCGAATAGTACATTGTGTATTAGATATTAATCCAGATCAAAGTTTGAATAATCAACTGTTATGGTGTTCTTTGATAACTGCTTACGTTGTTCCATTTGTTTTATATCAGGTAAAGAATTTTTCATTTATTTATCGATTGGATAAGAATTATCACGATTTCACAATTAATATTTTAAAGAAGAGAATATTATACTTGAAGAAATGTTTTTTTTGTGTAATGTTATAATATATATTTTTTAATTAATCAATTAAAAATAACTAGACTTGATTGTTATTGCCTTGGTGTATTCGTAATCAGAGTTTCAAATTTTAGATTTATCAAGTATTTTCAATAAACATGGATTTTCAAACAACTATAAATACACTGCAAGCGATGTGCGGAGCTTTATGCATTACTTTTACTTACGCTTCATCAAACATTCAATTAGAAACAGTACGTGTCTTTGAATAAACAAAAAATTGTAATTATTACGAGATAAGTATTGTTTCGTTTTCAGGTGAAGAATTTGATTGTATATATCAAGCACGATTACGAGCATTTTTTGGACAAAAATGAATTATGCATATTGGACAAATATACAAAATTAACGAAGATTTATACGATTATTTGCGTGGGTTAGTACCTTGATAAAAAAATATAAAATAAATAAGAAATATTCGCTTTCAAACGTTCTCTCGTTTTCAGGTTTTACTTCAACCTACTATTTTTCTTTAACTTTGCCTAGTATTTTAGACGTTGGTATGCACATTTTAGGATTATCAGAAAATATGAAATTAACTTTACCATTTTATGTAAATAATATTTCTAGTTCTGGATTGGTATATTATAGTATGCTTTTAAACGAATTAATAATAATTACTATTGTACTAACAATAGGTTGTACGATTTATTTAATGTATCTGGTACTCATACTACACGCTTCAGCATTATTCAACATGTTAATGTACGTCTCGTCATATTTTTTATTCAAAATATAATATTTAATGAGATTTTAATTAAGTCAATAAATTTACATTGCAGAATTAACATACGTCAACCATTTGTAGATAATAAATTCATACAGAATGATTGGCATAGTCTAAACAATAAGGAGGAATCAGAGTGGATACTTCAGATAATAAAAAAATACATAAGGATCACAGAGTTAGATTTTATATAATAATCTTCTTTTTCAATTTCTTTTTTTTAATTATATTATATTTTTAATAAATTTTGTTTGTTCGTTCGTTAGGTATGTAAACTTGATCAATAAATTATCGAAAATAAATTATTTTATTGGAGCTTGTACATCTGTGTTCATGATTTTCTTTAATATTCTTTATGTGAGTAAAAAAGTAACAATATGTACAGAACTTTATTCTACTGTACTTTTTTTTTATAATGTAAATGATTTTATTATAAAAATTTATGGTTTAAATTTATTTTTATGGCGTAAATGTTTTTTTTTCTATTTTTGAATCTAGACTTGACACATTATATTTTCGTAATCACGTCTATTTTCGAGAGATTTCTTTTTATAAAAATTTTTTCAATAGTTGTTTCAATTATTTTTAGGTTTTACAATTACCAGTGATATTGCAAAAAAATATAATCAAAATATTGGAATGTTTTGTAATGGTTTCCGGTACTATAATAATCATATACTTGAATTTTCACTTCGGACAAGTGTTGATTGATCACAGCAGGATGGTTTTTGACGAATTGTACGGAAACATTTGTTGCACAAAGTTTATTCTTTATTCTTTTTTATAAAACGATAATAATAGCCACAATAAAATTGTTATTCTAAAAAATTTCATATCTTACTTACAGATGCCAAGTACCATTTTATATCTTATCTAAAAAGAATCAAAAACTTTTGTTATTAATAACAATGAGAAGTATAAAACCGTGCGAACTTTCAATTGGTGGTTTGTTTACAGCATCTCATGAAATTTTTGCTGGGGTATGTAAATAATTATTTGATCCTACGTTTTAATAAATTTACCTAATCCAAGAATCTTTTTTTTATTTCAGCTCATGCAAAAAGCATTTTCTTTCGCTATGGCATATTATAGTTTAATACAAGCAAACTAATAAATAATAAACAATACAATATAACAATGTCTAATATTTATTAATTTATAATTTACTTCTTCCAAGGAAAAAAAATAAAATTAAATAAAACTAGATTACTCGTAATCTGTTTGTTGAAAAAAAAATAAATATTATTAAAATATTATTAAAATCTTATTAATAATAAATTTTGATTTCATTCATTTCTTATTATTATTTCTATTAAGTTTCTATAAACGTATCAACACTTAAGGGTACTTTTATTTAAAAAGATGTACTAACACTTTGTACGCTAAACACCTTACTTTATGTATTCTTATTCACTGTACTAATTCATGTATTGATTTTGATTTCCAACGTATACGATTATTTTCTAAGCATCCGAACTGTACTGCAGTCAGACTGCAACTGACAGAACCATCTGACAGTAGACACCCGTTCTGCGCATGTTCTTTAAAATAATAAGTATTAGGTTTAACACCCTACATTTAATTACTGAGAAAACTGCATCTGTTTTATTAATACACACACCTCACTACTGTGTATAAAGCATTAAAATAAAAGATATACATTCTAAGATGTAACACTGAATCAAATCGATATTTTTCGTATTATTTCTATGTAAATATTTAACGAGTACTGGCTATTAGTTATAATGTGCATTTATTAGAATACTCAATGAGGATGGTGAACGAGGTTCGTTGTTTACTTCGAAGTCGGCAACATCAAATTCATTGCAATGTCTATGACAAGATTAGGTCAATACGAAGAACCTTTTATTTTTTCCAATAGACTAGTTAAATTTGTATTGGGTATGAAACCTAATCAAAATGCGAATCATATGTTGTTAAAATGGTGTATATTAGCCATCTATCTTCTACCAATAATTGTGATTCAGGTAAACGTTGTTTATTCTAATTTATAAAAATAGTAACATACATACGATTACAGTTATTAATATTTATTTTCAATAATTATTTCTTCTAAATAAAAATTATTAAAACCTGTATATATGTTTGTATAAGAATATACACATTTTTTCTAGTGTTACCAATCATTTTTCTCGGATATCAAAGTGAAACCTAGTTTAAGTATTATTCAAAGAATATTGAGTGGTATATGTGTATGTTTAACATACAGCATCTGTTATTTTCGTTTCGATACAGTTCGTATTATTTTAAATTACTATTCTCTCGTATATTTAATAATTATGATGCTCAATTGAAAGAAAAAAAAACAAAAAGAAAGAAAGAATATTTGTATCTAATTATAAAAATTAAATGTAATTTTAGATCTAATTTTAGATGCAACAATTATTCAATTATGCTAAACGAGATTATCAACAGTATTCTGGCAGCAAGGAATTATGCATTTTTGAAAAATATACGAGACAGATTAAATTACGTATTATTATTTTCGTGAGTATGTACGTTTGTGTGATTAATTATTTATTCTTTTATTATTTTTGTTTTTTCTTCTTTTATGATTATTAAAATTTATTTTCTTGTAGGTTTTTTCACCCTTTACGGTATTTCTTTATTGATCCCAAGTATTTTCAATGCGTTATTGCACATTTTGGGATTATTAGATGACATTCATTTAACTTTACCATTTCCCGTAAACAACATCATTCATTCTGGTCTGTTATATTATGTTTTATTAATTTATCAAATAATAGCAATTTTTGCCATATTTATAATATGCGGCGTTATTTATCCATCGTTTTTGACTGCCGTACACCACGCGTGTTTACAATTCAGCATTTTAATGTAAGTATGCATTTAGAAAAGAATTAATTATTTTTATTATGCGTGAAAATATTATTATAATACTTGTTTATCGTAGGATTAAAATACGTCAACCATTTAACGATAAGAAGTTTATAGAAAATGATTGGTATGACAGTTCACGTCAATTGGAAAGGGAATGGATAGTTGACATAATTAATCGTTATGCAAGAATTACGAAGTTAATGTTAAATTCAATTAATCTTTTTTGGTTTTGTTTTGTTTTTATTATTAATGTTTATCTTTTATTATTTTTAAGATTCGTTTATTTAATAAACAACTTAACTAAAATAATTTTTTTAATTGGAACTGCATTCATGATGTTACTAATTTTTTTCGATCTTCTTTGGGTAAGTAAAACCAATATTTAAATATAATTTATTCAATTGTTATTGTATGTTTTTACAATTAATGTAAAATCAATATTTTTTGAGGAAAAGAAAATATTTTCTTCACACGGATTGTTTTTGTTTTCAGATGATGCAGTTGTCAACAATATTGCAAAATACCAGAGAGACTGTTGAATGTTTCATTATTATTTTTGGAAGTATAGTGACTATTTTTATTATTTTGTATACAGGGCAGACCCTTATTAACCACAGCATAGCAGTTTACGAGGAATTGTAAGATTTTCTTTTCTGTTTTTTTTTTTTTGCAACAAATTACTCGCTGTATTAAAATGAATTGAAACAGCAATAATCTTTAATTCATTTCTTTTAAAAGATTTGTTTTTCAACTATAATTCTATGTTTTATTTAAAACAAAAATTAGAATATATGTTTTTTTTTTTTTTAACAGATGTCAAATTCCATTCTACATGCTTTCTATAAAATCACAAAAACTTTTGCTATTCTTGATAGCAAGAAGTGTCAAACCGTGCGAGATTTCAATAGGTGGAATATTCGTGGCATCGAATGAAACTTTTTCTTCGGTAAGCGCAATTAATTATATTTCTCTAAAATGTTATACGCAATTTTGTATATATTTTAAGTTAAAATTTTACGTGAAAAATTGTTCAAACTAATTTCAAGTAAAACAAAATTATTATTTCAGATTATTCAAAAAGCATTCTCATTTGCAACGGTATATTACAATAAGTTGTAATTAAAATCACATTACTTACGATTAAAATAAGAAATATTCAATATTACTTATCGTAAATTTAAACTTCTTCCAAGAAAACAAATAAATTTTATAATATCTCAAGTTAAGGATTAATCGCAAATAATATAACTTCATATTGTTCTATTTTTCTTTACGATTTTTCATACACAATTTCAATCGTCAAGTTTTCATTGAAATATTTCTGTCTTTAAAATATGGATTTTATTGAGAAACATGCATCACCTTCGGTAATTCGACAAGAACTGACAAACATCGAAGTAAACATCGAGTCTGACTCGATGCAACTGCGCATGTCTTTGAATAGGAAAAAAAGTATAAGTCATGCTACCCACCCACCTACCCTATTTAATTACTGAGAAACAATCACCTGTTCTCGTGTTAACGTATAAATAAAACTTATAGTCAAAACGATTCTCTATACCTAAGTGCATCATTATACGCAATTATTTATTTTTTTATGAATGATGCTATAAGCTGTATAATGATGTATTATTAGAATGCGCAATGAGTATGAAGCACAAAGTTTTCTTTACATCCAAGAGCAAAGAACTATTGATTCGTAATAATGTCTTTGAAAGGTTCAAGTTACTTCGAACAATATTCATTATTATCTACATGGTTAGTTCAAACGATATGGGGTTTACGTCCTTATCAAACTTCGAATCATTTGTTACTTCAATGGTTTTTATCAGTTATCTATATATCACCATTGTTTTTACATCAGGTAATTAATTAATTATATTATTATATACTATATTAGTATTATATATTATACATATATATATTTTTAAAATTAATGCAACATGCATCATAACAAATTTAACACAGAAAAATAATTATGCATATAAAACGAAAAGATAATATTTATAATATAATATAATATAATATATAATATTGTATTATTTTTATATTTTAAGTTTTTTTTTTATTCCAACCAGTTAAGCTGTGATGATTTGTTTGAAAAAATACATGTCAAAATATGAAACCATGTAAAAATTATATACTCGATAAATCACAGCTAACCGGTTGAATTTATTTACTTGAAATTAATGTAACTTTTGTAAATATTTTTAGTTTTATCAGATGATTATGACGGACGTTAAATTGGAAACAAATTTAAATTTATTGCATAGATTATTAAATGGTATATGCATACTTTCTATATACAACCTCATTTACTTCCATTTTGCAACTGTTCGTATATAATTCTTACTTACGCAATACTTTTTCTATATTTTATTATTATAAATATATACTTAAAGAAAAGAAAAAATAATCGTCTTTTAAGGTACGAAAATTAATAACTCTTTACAAACATGATCGCGAACATTTTGTTAACGAAAATAAATTACATATTTTAAGGAAACAAGACAAATTAAACAAATTATATACCTTCATTTTAATTGGTTAGTAAATATTTATGTAAAAAGAAAGAAAACACAATTTTTTTAAATATCTGTCTATGAAACATGTCCTCGTGATTTTTTTTTAAATACTTTTTTTTCAGGTTTTGTCACTTTCTATGGCATTTCAATGACCACCCCAAGTATTTTAAGTGCTTACAGGGATATATTTGGTTCCTTTGATAATACGAATTTGATCCTACCATTTCCTGTAGTTAACATTTCTTACAAAAGACTGTTATATTATAGTCTTTTATTTTATCAAATAACATCAATCCTTATCATATTAATAATAGGTTGTACAATATATATAATGTATTTGTATCTAATACAACACGCGTGTAATCAACTTCTCATTTTAACGTACGTGTTTATTCATTAATTCAATTAATTTAATCAAGAATATTAATCACAAATAATAAAGAGAATAATTATTTTTTATAAATATTTCTAACAGATTTAAAATACGTCAAGTATTAAACAATCAAAGATATAAAAAGAAGATTAAGTTTAGAACTAATCAGGACGAGTTCGAATCGATTGTTCAAATAGTTCAAAGTTATGCAAGGATAACCGAGTATGTATTTAATCATATTTTTTTCTCTCACATTATATTTTATGTGTAATAATAATATTGTAGCTTGGTGGACAAAAAATGTCGGACTTTTGGCCACGATTCAATGGAAAAATCTGACACTTTTTTTCCACCCAACCTAATATATTTATTATTTATATGTAATTATGTATTATATATATATATTTTTTTTGTTGGTATTTAAGGTATGTAAATTTGATAAATTATTTCTCCAAGATCATTTTCTTAATTGGAGTATTATTTTCAATGATATTTATTTTCTTTGATCTTCTATACGTAAGTAAAATATATCTACGATATTTAAAAATTTAATTATATATATTTAATGATATGTGTCAAGCTGTTTGTAATTGTGGTTACCAAGCCATGTGTTTAAAAAAAACGTGTTAAATTTAAATACACTTATATTATATTTTTGATAGTACACTAGATGGTATATATATACTTTGTTTCAGATTTTACAATTATCTGAGATATTGCAAAATACTAGTAAAACATTCGAATGTTTTGTCGTAATCATTGGATCTGTAATAACTGTTTATATTAATTTTTACATCGGTCAAGTGGTTATTGATTACAGCAAAACAGCGTTAGAAGAATTGTAAGATACTGTAAAGGTTTTTTAATATAAATTATTTGCTTAGATATTAAAAAATAAATTTTTATTAGCAACAGATTGTGTCTGTATATATATATATATAAACATTGTTTCACTTTTTCCACAGATGTCAAGTACCATTTTATAATTTTTCTTTAAAAACACAAAAGTTATTGTTATTTATGATAACAAGAGGAATAAAACCGATAGAAATTTCAATTGGTGGTATGTTCGTTGCATCTCATGAAACTTTTGCCGGAGTAAGTGCAACAAATTACATTTTCTTTAAATATTAAACGCAAGTTTTCTTTCTTTTTTACACATCAGTTAATATATATTAATTTTTTTTCATATTAGAAAGAAAAAAACAAATTTATTATTTCAGGTAATCCAAAAAGCGTTCTCGTTTGCAATGGTATATTACAATACTCTGTAAATGAAAATTCTACGCGACAACAATTAAAAGTATTAAATATTTTATTACGTATCGAAGATCTAATTGTTTTTTTTTTTCCAAGAAAATAAAAACACGTACTCTCAGCTGTATTCAGAAATAAAAAAAAAATTAAAAAATAAAGTACAATAATTATGATTTTTATATCTAAATGACTGTACACTTTGATCGTTCTAACCGAACTGAACTATGGTTCAGCAACGACTGAGAAGGATTGAAATGATCAGAATTTACTGCGCATGTCTTAGAAAATTATTACAACGAGAGGGAAATCTCCCCTCATTTAATTGCTGAGAACTAACACACCTGTTTTCATATTTATTATAATACTATATAAAATAGCGTACCCTAAGTTGTTCGATATTACGAATATCTATAGGGGAGATACTTTCTAACACTATAATCAATAAATACTATCAATTATTGCACTATTATCTTATCACTATTTCACATATAATTTTATCAATTGGAAGACTATTAAAATGCATTACAATAAGAGAGGAAACGTGGAGTATTTTGCTTACTTCGTTGCATAACACGAAACACTCTTCGTAATGTCTGTCAGAGGTATTAATTACTTCGAACGACATTTTTTTTTTTCCAATGTAACAGTGAAATTTATTTTAAGCTTAAATCAACATAAAGGCTTAAAAAAACAATTTGTTCTCGTGTTCTTGTCAATATTTTCTGCATTACCTACGATTATATATGAGGTATATTTATTTATTTTTTACTTAAACTTATATAATATCTATTGTAAATACTTATTATTATTACTATATAAATTTCTATATGAGTGGTGCTCTATGCTCTGAGTTATTCGCGTCCCCCATTTCAACGTTTGTATTAAATCCTAAACTATAAGTGATTATTAATAATAATAATAAATAAATAATCTTTTGATTTCAGTTTTATCGGCTTTTTACATCGAATTTTAATCTGGCATTCTCTATCAACGTTTTTCAAGAAACGTTTTCTATTTTCATAATTCTGTTTACATTCTATTCCAATTATCAGAAATATGAAACAGTTCGTAAGATTATTATTACATTTCAATTTGTAAATGATTATATTTTGAATAAGATCGTTACTTTGATTTTCTTATTTTTTTTTTTAGTTACAATCAATCATGGCTCATATTAAATTCGATTACGAGCAGTTATTGGACGAGAATGAATTAAACATCACTGAACGATATACGAAACAAAGTCAAATATTTTTGTATGTTATGGTAGGTAAGCTCTATAAACATTTTCTTAAACAATATTAAAGTTTACCAGCCAAACTGTGATATTCTACAAGTGGAATGAACAAAAGAGTATTATTTGCAGTTGGATTAAAATAAAATCGATCGCTTAGAATACTTGTCAAAACATTACACTGAATTCTGTATCATCCTTATCGCATATTTAAAAAATAAGTATTAATTAAAATACCAAATAATATAGAACCGTTTGTTTCCTGGTTTGCAATAATTCATTTCGAATCAATTATCAAATAAAACTCTCTGTTCATTTCTATTTGTTGAATATGGTTTCACAGTTTGACAAAAAATGTTTAGGACATTCTGTATTATACGATATTGCATTTATAAATTG
Organism: Mischocyttarus mexicanus; assembly: GCA_023678845.1. Lineage (NCBI taxonomy): Eukaryota > Metazoa > Arthropoda > Insecta > Hymenoptera > Vespidae > Mischocyttarus > Mischocyttarus mexicanus. The sequence goes on along the minus strand of JACGTP010000122.1, from coordinate 184,700 downwards.
TCTTTTTCATTTTTACAGTATTATATAGCCTTTGTGATATTTTCTTGATATTTCCATGTATTTTAAATTTTATTCTATATATGTTTGGCATATTGGATGAAAAAAAATTAAAATTACCATCTAAAGTTACTGATGGATCTTATTCAGGATTATTATATTATTGTTTGCTAATATATCAATCAATAGGAACTTTGCTTTTAACTTCAACAGCTTGTGTATTTTATACAATGTATTTAATAATTATACAACATATATGTTGTCAGTTAACTATTGTAAAGTATGTGGTTTTATTTAAGAATGTTATTTATTAATATAAAAAATTTCTATCACTTAAATAAATGTTATTTTTTAACGTACTGCTTGTAGATATAAATTACGTCGAACATCCGATAATATTGAGAAGTATAAAAACAATGATTCGTTCGATGAACTTCATTGGTTAGTTGATATAATAAAACATTTCACGAGAATAACAGAGTGAGTATGTAATAAGTTTTAGAATAATTTCAATAAGGAGAAAAAGAATTTTACCTTATGAATAATAAATATAAATATAACTTCTTAATTTTATTTTTTCTTATTTTAGATTGGTGGATTTGATTAATATTTTTTCTAAGGTAACTTACTTAATCGTAATGTTTCTTATGGCGATTCTCATTATCGTTGATTTTATTTTTGTAAGTAATATAATATAATATAAATAAAATATATAAGAAATATATAAACAAATTTTAAACAGTTTGTAGAATAATTAAAAATATATCTCAGAAATGTGTTAGTGATAAAAAAAAATGTAAAATAAATTATTTATTTTTGTAAAAGCATGAAAACCCAACGTATGAAATGCAACTTCGTTATTTACGATGATATTATTTTTTAATATTTTTTGTTCAACATGAATTTTACAATATATTGTTAATGGAACAATATTTTGTAGTTTTTGTTTAGCTTGCGCTATTTAAAATGAAGAAATTGAATTATATGATAAGAAATTTATTAACTATATTAATTTCACTTGAATAATTCTTTTTATTCTTATATCTTTTATTTATTTTCTTCAGATATTTCAATTGTCTAAAACCACGAACTATAAATTAGAAATAGCCGAAAGAGGTTGTTTCATTACCAATACAATTATTGTCACGTATTTGAATTTTTTTGTTGGACAAAGGCTTATAAATCACAGTACTGCAATTTTCGAAGAATTGTAAGATTTGTTAAGTTTTAACGATTATATTATTTCAATAATAACTTCAAACCCTATGTTAAATTTTCTAAGCAAGTTATTAATTAAAATTATTATGTATTATTTAATTTATAATTTGATTACAGATGTAAAGTTCCGTTTTATATGTTTTCCCTAAAAATTCAAAGAATGTTGGTATTTGTAATAGCAAGATCCAAAAAAACTCATCAATTATCAATCGGAGATATTTTCGTATCGTCGCATCAATCATTTGCTACTGTGAGTTTTAAATTATCGACTTTAAATTAATTATACTTAAACTGTAATTAACATTCTAGTCAAATGTTTCGCTATTTATTTTAATTCTATTTAAATTTATTCACACACACACACACACACACACAATTTTATTATTCATTCTAATTCCATACCTAATTAAATTTAATTTCATATTTCAGCTAATGCAAAAGGCATTCTCACTTGCTACAATCTATTACAGTTTCTTTTAACTCAAAGTTAAATACCAGTTTCGAAAATATAGAATATATTATAATTTAAAAATTTCATTTATATCTAAAGGAACAAATTTTACTCACTCATATAATGTAAGATATGTCATAAATAGTAAACAATGTGATAAAATAATCAAATATTTCTTAAATCATTATAGTTTCTCACCTTTAATAATACTTTCGAAAAACAGTTCTAAAAGTCTTTGTACAATTTTCCAAAAAGATTTCTTTTATTTACCCGCACATAGAGACACGTTTCACCGTACAAGTGCCAAACAAATTATGACTAACATAGCGATCAATAAAGTAGATTCTGCTTATGCTGTGGTTGAACAGCGACTGACAAGAATTGCAAACAACAGACTGTTCTGCGCATACCCTTGAAAATTCATAAAATGAAGGAAATCAACTCCCCACCCATTTAATTGCTGGGAACTACCATCTGTTTTCTTACTTATTATCATACTACTTTATAGAAAGAGATAGTGTACCCTAAGTTATTCGATATTATGAATGTCTATAGGGTAGATTATTTTCTTATATAATAATCAATAAATACTATTCATTATTACACTATTATCTTATCATTCTTTCACGTATAATTTTATCAATTGGAAGACTATTAAAATGTTTAACGAAGAGGGGATACGTAAAGTCTTTTGTTTACTTCGTTCCAAAACCACAGAAATCTTTTTGCAATGTCCGACATAGGTCTGAGATATTATGAAAATCATTTTCTTTATTCGAATAAACTATTTCAATTTTTGATGGGTTTACGACCATACCAAAGCTCAAATTTTCAATTGTTTCAATTATTTATGACAATGTCTTTCATTTGTCCTATAATAATGCTCATGGTAAATATATATTCTATCTCCTTTATGAACATTTATTACAATATTTCTATTATTTTAATTATTATTATTATTATTCTATTCTACTTCTAACTTATTACTTTTTCATGATCATTTTTGTTAGAAAATTTAATTCAAATGTAATTCAAATTGTAAGTAGAAGATTTTTCTTTTTTATTTTCTTTTTTTCTGTTTCGATAACCAAATAGAGCAATTACCGTCATCAGAAAAACAAAAACCTTGATTTTAGATCTATCAACTTTGCACGTCGGGTGTTACACTGCAATTGACTATAAGGATACTGCAAAACTTAACTGCTGGGTTATCTATAATATGCATTTACATAACTAATTGCACTAGTTTTGTACAAGTTGGTATCTTAGATTTAATTTTTCTTTATAAATGTATCTTCAATTTTTCATATATATAAAGAAAAAAACAATTAATTACGCAAAGGAAATATTTGATTTTAGTTGAATAACCTTTACTTTCATATTAAAATTGATTATCAACAATCATCTGACGATGATGAATTAAAAGTTTTTAAGAAGTGCACGAGACGAAGTAAAATTTATACGTACTGTTTAATCGGTGTGTGTGTGTTTATATATTGGATGTGTTTATGTGTGTGTATGTTCGTAGAAAAATTTAAGTAAATAAGTTAAAGAAAAAATAGAAAAAAACTTTAAAATAAAATATATTTTCTTTGATTGTTTTAGCTTTAATTCATATTTATTTTCTTGCTACGATATTTCCACGTATCATTAATGTTTGTTTATATCTATTTGGAAAAATAGACATCGCTTATGTCAAGTTACCAGTTTCGATTTTCAATTCACCAATATTAGGGCCATTATTCTATTGTTTGTTCATTTATGAAACAATTGTCCTATACGTTATAGTAATTATAGGAAGTACGAGTATTTCAGCATTTATGGTTTTATTACAACACGTTTCTTGTCTATTTACCATTATGAGGTTAGTTGTAATGTTAACAAATAAAGATCCTATAATATTTATCTGAATAATTATTGTACGAATAAATACAAAAATAAACAATCTATTATTTTATTTATTTTTTGTAGAATGAAAATTGTTCAACCATTTCGAAAGGATCAAAAATTAGTACGAAAAGTTTGGTTCAATGATAAGTTTCAAGAGGAATACAAATGGATTGAAAATATAATAAAACATCATACAAGAATCATTGAGTTGGTTAAAAATTAATAAATATATATAATTTTTTTATCTTTAATTAAATTATTTCCTTTCTTTTCCCCCAAGGTTAGTTTATCTTCTCAATTGTGTTTCGAAGAAACCTTATCTCATTGAAGTCATCATAGGATTGTTTTGTATTATATTAGATTTTATTAATGTAAGTTATTCGATTACAATGAATTTCATGTTACTGTATTATCTATCAAAATATTTTGTTTCCAATGAGCAATATAATTATTATTAATATTTAACCGATACGTAATAAATGTATTCATTTTTAAATAGGATCACGTGTGTACTGCAGTTTAATTAAAAAACCAAAACCGAAACTTTGTTATACGCTATTGATTATTAAAATACTTTACAATACATGCCTACTTATTTTTTCAAGTACAATTAGAACAATTTATCTCTGATATCTCAAAAAATTAATTTTCTTTTTCAGATGTTTCAATTGTTATCGACATTGCAAAATAAAAATTATCTAATCGAATGTTGCTTATATATTACTATAACTGGATTTACGTCATGCATAACTTTTCATTTTGGACAGATAATTATTAATCATAGTACTAAAATCTTCATCGAATTGTAAGTTTTTAATTATTTCATTCTAAAATGACGACTTTAAAAAAAAAACAAAAACTATTAATGTAATACGTATTAATATAAAAAAAAAAGATAGTGTGTAATTTGTATAAATAATTTGATTCTATTTTGATAGATGCAACGTTCCATTCTATACACTTACTATACAAACGCAAAAATTATTACTTTTTATGATAACAAGAAGCATAAAACCATGTCATTTATCAATCGGGGATTTATTCGTTTCTTCGCACGAATTATTTTCTGGTGTAAGTGTTATCAAATAGTTTATTTGAAATGAATTGGATTAACAGAACAGAAATTTCTTGTTTCTTCTAGCTAATACAAAAATCATTCTCCTTTGCAACGGTGTATTATAGTATTTATTCACACAATACCAACAACTAAGCTACAATAGCTAAATTAGAGAAAATGAGATGTACTATTATATAAGCAAAAAAAAAAGAAGATATTTTCTACATAAATATTGTTGATATTAAAAGTACAATACTTACATGTCGTAATAGTCAATATTGTAGTGTTTTTTTAATAATAAAATTTTATTCAATTATCTTTTAATATTATATTAATCCTCATAAACTTTAATAAGCATGAAATCGTTTTATAATAACTTTCTTAAACTGTTACTAGTCTTAATAAAAAAAATAAAACATAAAGGATAAATAAAAATGCATAAATAATAAAAATAAAAGGTGCACGGCAAATTTTGATTCACAAATTAAAAAACATAATACGTCAAACTGTATTTTATATCAAGTTACGTGCATTAATTATTTTGTTATTGTTATAATTTTAACGCGAAATAATTCAGGTATTTTTTTAAGCAAGTGTTCAGTACGATGGTCGAGTAGAAACTAAAATGAAATTGCGAATGACGGATGATACTGCGCAAGTCTTACAAAATGAGAGACATAAAAATTAGTTTCAATTATTTTTTTCTACCCTTGGGAACAACCATCTGTTCGTCTATTTAATAATTAAAGCTTTGCTGTATTAGAAATTATCAGGGAGAGAAAAGTAATCGAATATTACCGTTTATTCATTATAAGAAAAATAATTATAGCTCAATTTTTATACGTTTCCCTTAGTTTTGCAACATTGAAATACTATTTGAATTAGATTCTAAAATATAGAAAGAATGTTTATCCTCAGTTTGAATGTCAACGTTGAATGTGAAGGACTTTTGACAATGTCTGTTAGGGGAATGACCTACTTCGAGCAACACTTTTTTTATTCGAGTAAAATTTTACGTTTACTAGTCGATCATCGACCACAAAATCAAAGAAAATTCAATTTTCGATGGATTCTATTTCCTATGACTATTATTTATGTTTGTCCTATGATTATGCATCAGGTAAACAAGTTTTTCATTATTTAAATGCATGAATATATTACACAATACTTTTTATTTCAATAATTATTCATTCATTTTCTGTGTTTTATTGAAACAAAATAAATTTAAATTAAAATATCATTTTTTATTCAATTGTTTAATCGTACTTGATTTTTAAATTTAATAATATTGTCGATGTGATTTTAGGGTTACCAACTGTATAAGTCAGAGGTTACTCTGCAATCAGCTGTAAAAGAATTACAGAACATGATTGCTGCTATTTGCATACTATTTTTATACAGTGGTTATCAATTAAAATCTGTACAAGTTTGTATAATTTTTTAAATCAATTTTCTTTCTATTCATTCCTATCGAAAGTATTTCGAAATACTTATGGGGTAAATAATTGATTCTAGTTGCAACATTCTTTTGTTCACATTAAAGTTGATTACGAAAAATTTTTTGACGATGAGGAATTAGAAATTTTGGAAAAGTTCACAAAGCAAAGTAAAATTTATACTTACGGTCTGATCGGTAAAAATTTATAAATCTTTATGTTTGTAATAACATTATGTTAATTATTAAAATAATATATTAATAGTTTATCTTCTTATTTCAGCGATTTTTCATTTATATTATATTCTTATGTTATCTCCAAGTTTCATTAATATTGGTTTATACTTTTTTACAACATTAAAAAACGTTCAATTAAAGTTACCTGTTCATATCAATGATATTTCAAGCTCAGGACCTGTATACTACTCTATTCTTATTTATCAATCTATAGCAATCTATATCGTGACATTTATAGCATGTCAGTGCTTTACAATATATTTTGTATTAATACTACACATTTTTTGTCAATTTAGTTTAATAAGGTTCGTAGTTAATTCCAACCAGACATTATTGAAATATTTATTTGTATTATTACTGCGTATTATTTAAATACGATATACGTTTATTTTCCAGTATGAAAATAGGTCAACCATTCCGTAAAAATAAGGATCACGTACAAGATACTTCGTTTAATAATGAATTTCACGACGAATTTAATTGGATAAAAGATATAATAGACCGTCACTCGAGAATCAGAGAGTTAATTCAAGTTATTTGTACTAAGCGAATAAAAATAATATTTTGTATAGATCACTTATTAATCGATGGTATTATTTTTTTTTCAGATTTGTAAATCACATCAATAGTTTTTCAAAAGAAATGTATTTAATTGGTGTCATCATCGCTATGACTCTTATTATACTGGATTTTCTCAATGTAAGGGATCATTATGTTTTTATGAGTTCAATTCTACTTTTTACAGAATGTTTATAAATCACTTTCTTATTATTAAATTAATATATATATATATACATAAAGTATGTGATAAATTTAGCAATAAGTATTTAAAATGATTTTTGTAAGAATTTAAAAAAATAATATTTTGTACAGATTATCCCATAATAAGTAATGACACAAAAGTGATTTCATACGAAAATGTAGAATAGAAATCGTTTATAAAATTGAAACATTGTTACCCGAGAAAAATAAGTTTGAAAATTTGTTAGTTAAACCAGAAAATATTTCTACGAATTTGTAATATTTTTTAATTTATCTTTAGATGTTTCAGTTATCCATATGGCAAAATAAAAGCGAACTACTCGAATGTATCTTCTACATTATTGGATCAATATTAGTTACGTATATGGCTTTTCACGCAGGACAGGAGCTTATTAATTACAGTACCGAAGTGTTTAAAGAATTGTAAGACCACAACTACATTGTAATTAACAAAAAAACATACCAAAAAATTTGAGATATTCAAACAAACTTTGTTTTATAGAAGTTTGATTCCCAAATGAAAAAAAAAAAAAACATTTATTACTGAGTTGTTTTTGCAGATGTAACGTTCCATTCTACACGCTGTCAATAAAAACTCAAAAGTTATTACTTTTTATGATTACAAGAAACATTAAACCGTGTAATCTTTTAATCGGAGATTTTTTCGTGTCTTCGCACGAAGTATTTTCTAGTGTGAGTATTATTAAATCGTATATTTGAAACGAATTATTGCATTAACGATAACACAAAATTTTATATTTTTCTTCTAGCTTATACAAAAAGCATTCTCCTTTGCTACGGTTTATTATAGCGTTCGTCAGCACTGACATGAATTATATTAAATATATTTTATAAAATAAGATATTACTAATTCTATAATAAAATATGAAAAAAAGAAAATTTTTTATAACTTTATTTTAAAAATTACAAAGTAGAATACTTACATGTAATAATTGTCAATACTGTATTGTCTGTTATTAAAATGTCATTCTAACTTATTTTCGTATTATTACAAGTTAAGAACACATACCAAACTCTATTTTAAATCTCGTAGCACGAATTTAATATTTTGTAATAACAGAATTTTAACGCGAAGATATTTTTAAAGCAAGTGTTCAGTACGACGGTCGAATAGAAACTAAAATAAACTTGCAATTGACGAATGTTACTGCGCAAGTCTTTCAAAATGAGAGGTAAAATTAGTTCCAATTTTTTTTTCTACCCTTGGGAACAACCATCTGTTTGTCTATTTAATAATTAAAGCTTTCCTGTATTACAAAGTATAAGGGAGAAAAAAAAAGTTAACGAATATTACCGTTTACTTAATGTCAAAATAATTATAGCTTAATTTGTATAACAACTTTTTATACGTTTCCCTTAGTTTTGCAACATTGAAAGACTATTTAAATTAAATTCTAAAATATAGGAAGAATGTATGTCTCAGTTTTAATGTCAACGTTGAATGTGAAGGACTTTTGACAATGTCTGTTAGGGGATTGACCTACTTCGAGCAACACTTCTTTTATTCGAGCAAATTCTTACGTTTACTAGTCGATCATCGACCACAAAATCAAAGAAAATTCAATTTTCAATGGATTCTATTTTCTATGACTATTGTTTATGTTTGTCCCATGATTATGCATCAGGTAAACAAGTTTTTAATTATCTAAATTCATGAATATTACAGAATTTTATTTATTTTCTACTAAAAAATGATTTTTTATTTAATCGTTTAATCGTACTTCATAATAAAGTTTAATAATTTTATCTATGCGATTTTAGGGTTACCAATTGTGTAGGTCAGAGGTTACTCTACAATCAGCTGTTAAAGAATTACAGAACATGATTGCTGCTATTTGCGTATTATGTTTATACAGTGGCTCTTATTTTAAATCCGTTGAAGTTCGTATATTACTTTTTAGTCAACTTTCTTTTCATTCATTCCTATCGAAAGTATTTCGAAATACTTATGGGGTAAATAATTGATTCTAGTTGCAACATTCTTTTGTTCACATTAAAGTTGATTACGAGAAATTCTTTGACGATGACGAATTAGAAATTTTGGAAAAGTACAAAAAACGAAGTAAAATTTACACTTACAGTCTAGTTGGTAAAAATTTATAAATCTCAATGTTATAATAGCATTAAAGTAAATATTAAAATAATATAATCATAGTTTTTCTTCTTATTTCAGGAATTTTCCATTTATATTATATTGCAATGCTATCACCTTGTTACTTTAATATTTGCTTGTATTTTTTTACAACATTAAAAAACGTTCAATTAAAGTTACCTATTCCAATAATTGATGTTTCAAGCTCAGGACCTTTATACTATTCTATTCTTATTTATCAAACTACTGCGATTTATATTGTAATATTTATAGGAAGTGTGTGTTATTCAACATATTTCATATTACTGTTACATATCTTTTGTCAATTTAGTTTAATAAGGTTCGTAGTTAATTCAAACATTATTAAAATATTTATTTGTATTATTATTACGTATATTTAAATACGATATATGTTTATTTTCTAGTATGAAAATAGGTCAACCATTCCGTAAAAATAAGAATCACGTACAAGTTAATTTGTTCGATAATAAATTTCACGAAGAATTCAACTGGATAAAAGATATTATAAATCGTCACACGAGAGTCATAGAGTTTGTCATAATATTTTATTTGTTCGCGAATTAAAAAAAAAACTGTTTCATTAAATTTCATATCAAATTAACGATTTTACTTTTTGTTTCAGGTTTGTTGGTCGCACCAATGGATTTTCAAAAACACTTTACTTAATTTTGATTGCCTTGACAATGTCTCTTATTGTATTGGATTTTATCAATGTAAGGTATTATGTTACATAGAGAACTAAATGATCATTCATGGTTTTTATAAGCTCAGTATTTTCCTCATATTTTTTTTAAATCTTATTTCAAAGGAAAACTAATAAATATTTATATAAATTCATTGAATTTTTAGGATTTTTGTTGTATACATTGATTAAAAATTTGTACATTAAATCTACTTGCTTTTTATTTTGTTTGGTACATTTCTTTCAATTACGGTAATGAGTACTGATAAATACATTTGAAAATTTGTTACGTATGTTACTGTGAAGCAACCGTAATCAAAAAGAAAAAGGAAACATTTCTACGAATTTCTGATATTTCTTTATTTTTGTTTAGATGTTTCAATTATCAATATGGCAAAATAAAAGCGAATTAATCGAATGTATCTTCTCCATTACTGGATCGATATTAGTTGCGTATATGAGTTTCAACGCTGGACAGGGGCTCATTAATCATAGTACTAAAGTTTTTCAACAATTGTAAGATCATTTAATTGTAATTGAAAAAAAAATACCAAGAAATTTATGCTTTACAGAATAATTAATAATATTAATTATTAATATAATAACATTAATCTCGAATTCTAATAAAAAAAAAAAAGATAATTTATTTAAAACTAATTCTTGCCAGAAAAACAAAGAAATATTTTGTGAATATCAATGAAGTATTTGTTTCTTTGCAGATGTAACGTTCCATTCTACGCTCTTTCTAAGGAAACTCAAAAGTTATTACTTCTTATAATTGCGAGAAGTATAAAACCATGTCATCTTTCTATCGGGGATTTATTTATTTCTTCGCATGAAGCATTTTCCAGTGTAAGAACCTTTAAATCGTCTATTTCCTGTGTATCGTATTAACTAAAAAAAAATTCTTTCTTTTCTTCTAGCTAATGCAAAAAGCATTCTCCTTTGCTACGGTGTATTATAATATTCGTTAACACTTAATTAACATTAACAGATTTTTACTAAAAATAAGATTTACTTTTATATAAGCGAAACAAATAAAATAACACTTTCTTCTTATCAAAAGTATTAAAAATAGAATTCGTTATACTACATAGTAATTGCTGTTATTGTTAATTTCTATTTGATTATGAAAATTGCAATTAAATTTCTTTACGTATTATCATAATTTTATAGATTTGAAAAAATATGAGGATCATTGAAAGTAATTTTTTCAAATAGTCATTGAAATTTCTAAGAAATAGTATAATTAAATAATTACTAACAACTATCTGTGTCCACACTTAATTGACGGTTTTCTGTATCGAAACGTGATTTCACTATAAAAGATATAATTTCACTGTTAGTTTACTTATAAGGTGTTTAACTTGTTTCAAAATGTATGTTTCACATAAGGCGTCCGAACAACAACTGAAACAAGTCATAGTAAACGGATCTTACTGCGCATGTTCTTTAGAAATAAAAGTAGAAGGGAATATCAACCCCTCGTTTAATTATTCCAAACAACCATCTGCTTCAATACTTTAAGAAAATTGACACCTATTACGAATTATCTTCTACTAATATTTTATTAAGGGAAAAAAGAGTTTTATCCCTAACGTTTTATAGATACAAACCGAATAGTATTATTTTCAAATCTATTTTTTCTTACACTGTTCTTCAACTATAATTGAGAGCAATTAGAATGCGCAATGAGGAAGAATCGTAGGGCTTGTCATTTTTTCTTACCACGTAATAGGAAACAGAAGATATTTCACAATGTCTCTGCAAGGACGAAACTACTTTGAACAAAATTTTCTATATTCGAATCCAATAGTTCATTTAGTTTTATGCTTACGACCAAATCATACCCAAAAGGATCAATTGTTACGTTTGATTAGAATAACTGTTTTCTTTTGGTCCTTGAGTTTATATCAGATAAGTATATTTAACGATAATTAAACTAATAATTCTTACAATTGTCCGATTTGTATTATCTATTTCATCTTATTATTTCATTTTCATATAGTTTTAAAGTTTCCTGTGAATTGTTACAATTCGTATGAAACTTTTTAATTTTTTTTTAATAATCGACATATTATCAAAAGTAATTTAAGTATTAATCTTATTATTCATACAACATTATATATTATTTACCTATATTATATAATTTTACGCAATTTGAAACAGTTTCATTTGAATTATTACAAACAGTGATGTATTCTTTCATTGAGGCAGCTATTTTAGGAATATGATATTATATTTTAATGTAATTAATTCATTGTAGAATTATTATTTNCTAATCAATATTAAACCAAAATCTATTGCCATATAATAACAAGCATAACTGTAATACAATTTAATTATAATATTAACTATACTTTCTACGATTTTTTGTTCTAGTTAATGCAAAAGGCCTTTTATTTTGCTACTGTATACTACAATATTCGAATATAGTTAAACGTAAGATAAAAAAAGCTTCATTAATGCAAGTCTTAGTTATTTTTTTTAAATAGTAGCAAAATGTAATATAATATATAATATATTGATTGAATTAAATTAAATTAAACAATTATGAAAATTTTGAGTGTTTATCAAACTTTAATTTATCATTTTTACCCTTTTGTTATTTTGGTGCATTTAGAAAAAAAAATAGTAGTATGATTTTGAAAAATAAGTATCCCTTATATCTGATACTCCTAATTTCTTATAGCTTTTTGTACTGTATTAAGCATACCTTATTAATTAAATATAATGATGACTAAAAAATTCAACAAACTATTATTTAATAACATATAATGAGCTTTGTTTCCACTAGAATAGATTAAACCACACTGTTAGTTAACATATCAAAAATTGCACCTGTTTTACGCATGTGTCTCGTTCCACATTCGAAACACAACTGATGAGAATAGTAGTCAACAGATTAAACTGCGCATGTCTTCAGAAATAAAAGTAGAAGGGAATATCACCCCTCGTTTAATTATTCTAAACAACCATCTGCTTCAATACTTTAAGAAAATTGACACCTATTATGAATTATCTTCTACTAATATTTTATTAAGGGGAAAAAAGAGTTTTATCCCTAACATTTTATAGATACAAACCGAATAGTATTATTTTCAAATCTATTTTTTCTTACACTGTTCTTCAGCTATAATTGAGAGCAATTAGAATGCGTAATGAAGAAGAATCGTAGGGCTTGCCATTTTTTCTTATCACGTAATAGGGAACAGAAGATATTTCACAATGTCTCTGAAAGGACGAAACTACTTTGAACAACATTTTCTATATTCGAATCCAATAGTTCAATTGTTTGTAGGCCAATCACCATATAGTGGATTTAACAATAGATCTTTTTTCTTTTTTACGGTAATCGTTTTCTTATTACCGTTGGTTTTGCAAGAGGTAAATAAATTTAGTTTTTATCGTAGTAAGTATTATTATATTAGTTGACAGTGTATTAATTTTTTTTTCCTTTGCAACTATTAGCCAAAATTAATATTCTATTATTTTTTAAATTTCATTATTTTTGACAAAACTTTATTTGGATTTTTTTAAATATTATATATTTTGTATAAATTAATGCATTAGTATTATAGTTGTGCATGATTTACGATAATCTTTGTTTTTTATTTGTAAAAAATTATTGGTCATTCTATATTAATTATATTAAATATTACGATTTTTCTTTTTTACGAATATATATTATCTCTTTATGAATACAATTATTTTAATTATAAATAGAATTTTAATGAATACTTTTTTTTGGCTCCAGATGAATCAACTTTTCAAATTAGATCCCACATCTGATACATTTCTTGATATACTACAGAGTATGTTTGCTGGTATATGTATTCTGTGTATTTTCTGTTTTATATACATTCATAACGTAGTAGTTTGTATTTTTTTATTCGTACTAAATAAATAAATTTCTTATTGAAGACGAAACATCAAATATTTAATAAAAAAAAAAACAAATAAATATTTTTCTTTTCAGCTTAACTCAGTAATATTTCATATTAAATATGATTACGAGCAACTTTCTAACGAGGATGAATTTAACGTTTTGGAAGAATACAATAAACAAACTAAAACGTATACTTATTGTTTCATAGGTATGTAACCAGCAAATAAAATTTAAAAAATAATGATTATTAATCAATTCTTAGATATAAAATATGTTTGTTGTCTGATTTTAGTAATATTTCACCTTTATTTTTTTGGAACAATAATACCGCCACTGTTTAATGTTATTAATTATTACATTGGTACATCAGAGAATGTCAACTTAACATTACCATTTCCCACGAATAAATTTTTGAATCCAACCATGCAGTATTACAGTATACTTATTTATCAAATTATAACACTCTATGGTTTTTTAATACTAGGCATTGTGTGTTTGCCATTATATTTGTCATTTATACAACACGCATGCAGTCAATTGAGTATTTTAAGGTACATCATTATTTTACAAACGTTATTTTCTTTTTTTTCAATCAATTAATTATGGCAATCTTTTTGAAAAACGTGTACCAATATTGTGTTGCAAAAATGAAACGATGACACTAGTATATACTCGTCGATCACAACTAACTTTTTAAATATTATTACGCGATTAAATGTTTTCATAATTATTGCAGATTGAAAATAAATGAACCATTTAAAAAAAATGAGAAATCTTATGAAACGATTGGATGGAATGAAAAATTTGGAAGTGAATTCGATTGGATGGTTGATATAATTAAACGTTATACCAGAGTCACGGAGTTAGTGAGGAATTATCTTTTAAAGCTAACACATCTAAAAATAATCAAATAAAAACCTAATATACATCTTCCAGCGTTTTTATATTATTTATATATATATTCAGTAATTTATTAAATTTTTTCTGTTGAAGATTTATTGACACGATAAACAGTACATCAAAAATATGTTACATCGTTGTAATTGCCCTTATGATGTTTCTAATTGTTTTTGGTTTTATTTTCGTAAGTATAATATACTTGAAATTATTGAAATAATTATTGAAATAAATGAATACAAAGAAATATTTATATCTTCCTGGTATAATAATTGTTTTTTTTTTTTTTATGAATATGGTACTCTGTTTAATTAACATATTATATTTTGATAATTATTATCTTTATTGAAGATAACATTAGAATTTTCTTATTAAAAATTAAAGGAAAATAATTTATTTAAAGAAATAATTTGAAATCACTAAAAAAACAAAAACATATCATTCATATTACATTTAATTATTATGTTCATTTGTTTTCAGATATTTCAAATTTCTGAGAAAATAAGCAATACGAGTAAACTAGTCGAAAGAATTTGCTACATTGTTAATTCAATAATTATGACATATCTTAATTTTTATGTAGGTCAAAGGCTTATAGATCATAATATTGAATTTTACAACGAATTGTAAGATTATTTTTAATATTTTATAAAATTTATTAGTTTATTTACCTAAAGAACAAATTTATACGAAAACACCAAAAACAATATTTGCAAAGCCTATTTCTAAAGAATTATTTAATTGATAAAGTTATAAATATCGGTATGCAATACTAATGAAAAATATTCTGTTCCAGGTGTCAAATTCCTTTCTACAAACTATCCATAAAAACACGAAAGTTGCTGATATTCATGATAGCAAGAAGTATGAGACCATGCGAACTTTCGATAGGAGATTTATTTACCTCATCTCACGAAGTTTTTGCTGGAGTAAATATATAATGCAATTTGTGCTAGTATAATTACGACAATGGAACAAAATTCAAAAACATTTATCTTATTAATTATATTATATTACAAATAATTCTAATATAATATAAAAACAATGAAATTAATTATTTTCAATTCTATGTTTTCTTTCTCTTCAGCTGCGTTCATTGTCATAATTACAAGCATTGTCAAATATAATACTTTAAGTAGAATATTATTTATCCTAATATTGTTATTTTATTTTAGTTGATACAAAAAGCTTTTTCTTTTGCAATGGTATATTGCAGTACCCATTAATTCAAATATTATATTTTGACAACACTAACAACAAATTAGAATATTCTATCTCTATGAATCATACAAATTATTTCTTCCACGAGTAGTTAAATGTATTAATTAGTTTCAATTAAAGCAAAACTTATAAGATTGTTGAAACTTACTTTGTGTATCCTAATTTCATTATCTTCTCGTATCTTAATGTGGTATCATGGTGATGGAACTCGCGTGAATCTAATAACACGTTATTAACGAAAATAAGAAACTATAGATGAGTTTCTTATCGCGACCGATATTTTCTTATACAACGAACAACATTAACTTTAATTCACGTTTGATTTTAATTTATTACTTCCCTGATTGTATTAAATATCGATATCGTAAAAATAATCTGGAAAATTGGAAAAAAGAAATGTTAAGTAACTAGATCGGTGACTTTTGATGCTTAACCGAGAGAGACCGATTATATTTTCACTGATATCTTTCGAACTTTTTAATATTTCGTTTTGAAAACACTCACGTATAAAGATCTTGCTCGTAGCTATCGTTTGATATATAATAGAAGGTTGTACGTTAGGAAATATCTTTTAATTACCTGATATTAACGGGACGGTGAAAATAGGTTGAAACTAGCACTGGTGACAGATTCAAAATGGCTGTTGGTTCCTGGTTGGTGGTCACCATACGCATGTGTACGTAGCGACATCTGAATAATGGCAGTTTAAAAAGCTTACGCTTTATCCATCTATTTTATAGAAAAATATCGAAAGATTAAAAATACGATATAGCAACATGAAAATTGTCGAAATATATACTTTATTAACCCAAACAATAAAAATTAATCATTATAAGTCGATATCTATAGAAATAATGTAATGAAATAAATAAAATAATTTAATAGGAGAATTCATATTTTCATCTGTTCATTCATGTACATAAGATTATTTTCTACGCGAATATTTTTTATTCTCGTTGTCATCGTAACTTATCGATTATGTCATTTGTTAAAAGAATCGATTAGTTTATATAAGAAAATATTGTACATTTAATTATTTAGGTATTATATATTAAAAGTATTATTTATTGTCGAAATAAGATGGATATTTTCTCAATTTCAAATTCAAATTAATTCAAACGTTTTAAACACGCACACAAGCTTGTCGTCGCACATATGTAATTCGTCTTTCTCCTTTATCGTGCTAATTAAACTCGATACGATAATTTATTTATTAAATAAATTAAAAATGAATTTTATTTTTTTTTTATTATATGTACGCGTCTCTCGTAAATATTTTTAAAATAAAAAAATAAAAGAAGGATATAATAAACTAAAAACAATGTCGTATCATATACAGAAAAACAAAATCGTATAAAAGAAAACCCTATTCATTGTTAAATTTTAAAACGAGCAAGTGTTCTCAACAGTGGTCAGGAAACAACTGATCAAAGTTTCCCTAAACAAACCCTTCTGCGCATGTCTTTTGAAATTCAAAGAAACAGAAAAAACTACCCTTATTTAATTGTTGAGAACTAACACCTGTTTAACTACTATATCTGTAATAAGTCGTTATTAGAAAAATCAAATGGGGTGAAAAGTTTTATTATTATTTTTAATTGATTTTATCATAATAGATTTAGTTTTGCATTATTTTTTCATAACAACCCCCTCTATTTCAAGCAGCAATGTTAAACTATTAGAATTCACAGAAGAATTGTTGTATTTATTGTTGACTTTGATAAAAGACACTTCGGGATGACTGGTAGGGGTCTCACGTTTTATAAACAACACTTTTTTTTCTCTAATTTATTAGTTAGATTTTTATTAGGATTTGATCAGTATCGAAGTCGTAACCAGCAGTTATTTTTAGTATCCACGATAATAGTTTACACGTTACCATTGATTGTGCATCAGGTAAATTTTTTTGTTTTTAATGTCTTTCTGTAATAATTATTATATTATAATAATCTTTTCTTTTAAAGCAATGTACGTATTAATATAAATCTATTTGCACATATGTGCTGTTAATTATAACAGTGAACCTGCTACTAAACTTTTTTTTAAATTAATCTATTATCATATAATTATTACTACATTTTTTAATTTTTATTTTTTATTACTTACCAATGTAGGTTGAAAATTTTTGAGTCTCAACGAGAAACATTTATTTTTATTTTTGATTTCAAATAAATGTGAAAGTTTGATCCAATTAAATTTATTTCTTCGTTAGGCTAAATACTTTCTAAACCCGTGATAAACAATAAACAATAAATTTATCATTAAATCAGTTTAATAAAAAACATTTTCAATTTTAGTTTTACCAATTATTCACGTCTGAATTTCAATTCCAATTGGCTATCAGTGTGTTGCAGAGAACGTTTGCTCCGTTATGTTTTCTCTGCTTTTACAGTATCTCTTACTACAAGTTTATGAAAGTTTGTACTTTTTATAAAAAAAAAAGAAAAAAAGAAAAACATTTTTCTACAGAAAGATCGAATTATTTTTTAGACGAATAAAATTATGTCTTACTTGAAATCTTATTACAATCAATTATCCGATGATATTGAAATGAACATTATAGAAAAATATAATAAAAAGAACAAATTGTATGCATATTTTATCATTGGTAAGAATACATATTTATTAACACGAGTAATTAATTAAACGATATTATAAATTATTTATCAATCAATTTTTTCCAGGTATATTTAACATTTATATCATTTTTATGATATTACCATCTATTTTAAATATTTTCTTGTATCAGTTTGGTACATTGGATTACGTTCAATTAACATTACCCTACTATGTTAATCATGTATTAAACGCATGGCTCTATTATTTTTTACTCATTTATCAAATCATAGCAATCTATATATTAACAATTATAGCTTGTTCGTGTTTTTCATTTTACCTCATATTAGTACAGCATGCGTGTTGTCTATTTAGTATTATAGTGTAAGTATCTAATTTAACATATTTTTTTTTTCTATTTATATGGGTTGATTAAAAAGTTTTGAACCTAACGTAGAAATAATTATTTTCTCGTTCAAACTCACATTTATTTTTTCAATAGAATTGGTTCAAAAATTTTCTTCTCACCCTCCTAGTATCTGCAATTTCAACCTGCATATTTGAAAAATTATTCATTGCAGATGGAAGATAAATGAACCTTTTAAAAACCATCAAAAGTATGTATACGAATCTTCTTATTATGGAACACAACGAGAAGAATTTGATTGGATTGTCGACGTAATAAATCGTTTCGTAGAAGTGATGGAGTTAGTTTGGAATAATTTTTTGAGTTAACTCATTTAATAATAAGCAAGCATAACGTATATGAGATTTACAAATGTATATATATTTTTACGCAACTTTAAATTAATTAATTTTTTCTATATTTGTTTAAGCCTTATTAATTTGATTAATACATACGAGATGTTTTATTTTATTTTAATTCTATTTGCATTGATTTTAATCATTTTGGATTTCCTTTACGTAAGTATAATAATACATTCGTAATAAATATTTGATGAATATATTATTACACAGAAAGAACAATTTATTATACATAAATCTAATATTTTCAATACATATATCGTATTATTTTTTAATTTTTTTTTCCAGATGTTTCAACTCGAGGCGAATATGCGAAATATACATGAATTAACCGATTGTATTATCTACAGTACTGGGTCAATATTTCTTACATATCTTAATTTTTACCTTGGGCAAACGCTTATCGATAATAGCAATGCCGCATATAAAGAATTGTAAGATATACAAGATTAAATAGAATAACTATTGCGTTTGATACGAAATAAGGAACTATGAATGCTTGGATGTGTGCGTGTGTCAGGCAGTAAGTTAAGACGCGTTCGTTTATAAAAGAAAAAAAATAATAATTGAGTGTTTAAAAAATAAATAAATAAACAGATCGTTAACTAGCCGAGATGTAATTGATTACACATCATTGTGAAATAAATCCGACAGTTGATCGTATTTTAAAATCCATTTCAGTTATACGAATTAAACGAAAATTATTTGTGTGAATTATAAACGCGTATCATACAATGTCCGGTTAAAGAATTCTACAACGTTAAGAATATCTATTTGATTTTGTATCGAAAATAATTTAATACTAAACCTATTACGTGCGGTTAGATGTTAAAAAAGATTCAAAATTATAGTCAACTTACATTAAATGTACTTTGTTCTTATATCCAATGCTGCAATATCCATATCCATAACTGCAGGTATCCATATGCACTATACACTCTCGATCACATATGCACCTCACTTGCATAAGAAAGAATACACGCACACACGACGCGAAATAAATGTCACTTTATTTAATATCCTTGTTATTCCTTCCGACGCTCGAAGAAGACTAACGATTATTATGAAAAGTAGTTACGAAGCCATTCGAAAGATACCGAACATACACGAAGGTTAATAACAAATCAAAAGACGAAATAACAACGCTCGCTTGTCGACACCGGCCGAAGAGTGACGGAGAAAACCGAACGTAAACAAAAGATTGAACGCTTCACTGCCGGTAGTTAAGGAATGTTTTTCTATGTATTTCATATTTAACGAATTTCCTAGAAGTCACCGTGAAATATAAACAGTACCGACGTTGAGCTCGTTTTACTTGGACGTATACCTTCGCCTATCTTTCTTTCAATACATTGAATACGTTTGTGTATCCTTTGACCTACTTTTCTACCGCTGACCTACTTTTCTTACCAGTGACCTACTTTTGACCAGCTGTTACCTATACCTAATAACTCATTTTTATTTTATTTCTTCACATATCAATAATTAATGAGTAGATTTAAATATATCGATTATATTCTATTAAAATTATTATAAAATAATTCTTTCGATGTATTTGAAATTTATTATAAGTCTGATTAAATTTCTCATTAAACAGAGTATTTCGTAATTTGTGAGATCCACTTAAAGGATGAACACAGGACACATTATCGACAAAAACAGTTCATACAAACATAAAAAATTTTTATTTTTATGTCTCCTGTTCATTCTTACAATAAGTCTCACAAATTACAGACTATTCTTTATAAATAATTTTGTAAAATAAATCTGTTTACAGGTGTCAAGTTCCTTATTACTCTCTTTCTATTAAAACTCAAAAACTTTTGTTATTTGTAATTACAAGAAGCGGAAAACCAAGCATGCTTTCGATCGGTGGAATGTTCGTATCATCGCATGAAGTTTTTTTTAAGGTAAGAAACATTTAATTACGATTAATTTATAACGTATTTAACTGATGAAGAAACTTTTGTTTTTCTTTTTAGATGATGCAAAAAGCTTTTTCTTTTGCTATGGTGTATTATAGTATTCAGTAATTTCCGTGTAAAAAGATGAATGATTTTTTATAATTTATTAAAGATTTAGTTATTATAGTAAAGTATAAGATACGATCAATACTTTTGTAGTAAGACAATAGAAATAAAAATGTAAAAATACGTATCATGAATTTTGTATTTAATTGTTATCTAATTTTTAATCAATTTTTCTGTTTTGTTTGAGAATTAATTTTAATCATTCCTCTATATGCCCATTTACGTTAATCTGTTCAGTTGTTTGTTTTAGGATAAACGTAAAATATCGTCTATGTTAATCCGTTCAATATTGAATTTACAAACTACATATTTCTATACTATTAAACGAAGAATTCTGGTATAACTGTATAGTAAAATTCTTTGTCTTATATATTTGTATTTACATAGATGTGGCAATCTCCCTCGTACTAATTGTAAGTGTTAGTTTAAGAACATTTGTACTTTGGTCCGGTCTTGAACCTCAATCATTAGGGTTAACGAGCAGACCCTACTCTAAACACCATGAGTCGTGTTTCACAACTTCTATGCAATACCATTATCCATGGGTAATTCTAAGAAATGTGTTGAAGTTGCGATATCTAGAGATAACATGGTAAAGAAGGTAGCCACAAATGTTTTCAATATTTCCCATGAAAAATACCTACCGTACAGTGGCGTCCCTTTGAAACCTGCCGTGAAAAAGACAAGACTCGTATCTAATTTTTCTGAAAAATTTTCTATAACATTGCGTTTGTTAAATTTCGAGTTCATCACTGGTTTTTTGACAAATCGGCTTATAAGGGTTCTTTGAAAAAATATAACTTACATCTACGATTCTTTTATTCCAAATGGAAACTCAGCTACCTGCTTTTTCCCTTTAAAACACTTCCTGTCCCTTTGAATTTATTCATCCATTGATGGATCCTTCCTCGTGTCGAGGGTTATTGGTTGTACACTGTTTTGAACTTCCCTCGTAGTCCTGTTACATATTTTAACACCACAGACCCCACAAACACGCATAACTTTTTCTTTCAGAAATGTTATTTCTGTTCACTAGGGTCAACTAGCATAACTGCTTATAGAAATTCCAACATTGTTACATTGTAAACAAACTTTAGTTACTTCCCGGTTATAATCTTTATAAAAGAGATAATTTATCTAATTTACATAGTTTTCATTGTAGAAATACATACACGAAGTTTTATAAATTATTTCTAAACACTCTATAAATCTTGAATAATTATTTATTTTTCAGAACAATATTTAATAAAATCTTTTACCAAATTCGTATGCTAATTTAAATACCAAAATACGTTGTTCATATTTTGTTCATACTAGTCGCAAAGCTTTAAGTTAATAACGATAATCAATTTTAATTTATAAAGGAAAATATATAAAAAGCCACAATGATAAGTTCTACTTATTTTTATATTAGTGTAATCATTAATCTCTCTGCAGTATTAAAAAAAAAATCTTCATAGTCATTGGTAAGAGTAGAACCCTACCATTAAATGTAAAGGAAATTCAATAGATGTCGCCACGATTGGTTGAACAAGAAAGCAGGACTACTCCCACCACCAATCAGCGTTCGTGAATAGTAGGGAACCGGAAGCACGGGATTAGGACGAGTCGACGAGAGAACCAGTACGACTCGTGACGTCCTCGACGTCACTCGGTTTTACTTTTTTCGTAAATTCAGTATTACGTATAAAATATATACACATATATATATACATATATACATATATAGATAAAATATATCATCCCTTACATATTAAACATATACATATATATATTGCATATCGTGTTTAACATACGAATTATCACATATACAAGTATAAATATATATATATATATATATATACACGTTAGCTCAAATACAAAAGGTGTTTCTATGTTTCTCTTTCTTACACGGGTTACAATGTTTCTCATATAAAATGAAAATCTATTTATCCTTATTCTTCATCTCTTAATATAAATCTTTCTCTTAAACTAACTATATCCTTCATCCTTTTTCTCTGTGTCAATCAAATCTCTCGCACCGGATTTCCTTAACAAAAACACTATAAAACAACTACACGATTACGACACGACAATTTAGGTTATGTGTGTTTCTTCGCGTGGCGCGCTATTCCCACGCGTCAAACGCGTTGTTTAATGGTTCTCGTTTTGATTCGTCTCGCAAAGAGGATTACGTAGGAATTATAAAGAAGATTCAGATTTTGATAATATCAAAATAAATATCTAAGAGTTCGGGTATAAAGGAAGTTGTATTTGCCGCGTCGTGCAAGTTACAAACTACTTCCTGATTTGTTTTCGATTTGCCGCCATCACCGATTATCAATCATCGTTATCATCATCGTAAATACAATAATACGTTCGGAGTACTTCCGGTTAGTTGAAACAGTGGAACTCTATCAAATCTTTGTTAACCTCTTTGAGTGAATTTGTCGATTACTTCGGCTATTGTTTTTTCTTTTTCATTGTATTATTATTCATATTTATATAATACGCATTGATAAATATAAATCAATGTTATCTCATCTAAATATCAGCATATTATACTGGTAATAAAAGAAGAAGATAATTTGTGAGTGTCCTTTTTGTATTGGGGGTTTTTTTTTAATTATAAATAGTGAGTGATTCTATTGAAGAATAAAAATAAGAAGGGAAAAGGGAAAGAAAAAGGAAATTCTTCAAAATTACGTCGATAAAAAAATGTCGACGCCTTTAAAAGCCGAACCTACCGGCGGTTGTTATGTCATCGAAAATTGGAGGCAAGATCATCGTGGTACCTGTTAAAAGGAAGAAGAGGAAGAACAACTGGAAGAGAAAATTTAAACGACAATTATAATTAGTTATTTCTTCCTTCTTACTTTTTTTTCTTCCTTCATCTTTCTATCTCTCTTTCTATCTTTCCATCTTCATCCTCTGTCCATCGTTATCTATCAATTTATTTTGTTAAATATCTTTGTATTCTCAAAGAGGGGTAGTTTTTCAAAGTGTTTACGTTTTACTCGATAAATTTGAAACTCGTGTCGCCTGAAGGAAAACCCTGAGAGAAGAATCCTTTTGAACTAAACAAAAAGCATCACACGAATACATCATTCTCGTCAATCCGGAAGTCATATGCCCATACACGCGCGAAAAACGGTAAGTTTGTAAATTATTATCATCATTGTCATTACTATTAATAATAATATTATTAATAATAATAATAATATCAGTGCTTTTTTGTTGTATACACAAATTTGAACGACACTTCAGCACCATTTCTTTTAATCACGCATTATACATTTTCTATTCGATTATACTGACCCAGTAAGAAAATTTCGTACACTAGAAAAATGCATTATTGATATAAAAAAAATACTGAACAGCATTCGATTTATTATTATTTGACGTTACCAACGATAGATTCGTCTTGAAATGAATTTCTTTTCAAAAATTTGTAAAGGAATCCAAACATTTTAATTGACGGTGTAGAATATATTTCATTTCGTATTAATGTTAATACATATTAATTCAATTTAATTTCGTAGTAATAAAATATTTAATTAAATAAGAGAATTAGAGTCCCTACGTGTCTTTTCTTCTTCATTATTATTATTATTATTATTATTATTATTTTATTCCTATAAGTTCCTAGAAAATAGTCACTTTTCTCTATAAAAAGAAGAAGAAAAAGAAATATAAAAAAAATATATAAATGCTGTTCGTTTGAAACCTCGAAGCTACTGTATATTGGTGAGAAGAAGGGGTGGGGTTAAAATTTATCTCTCTTTTCAACACTCAAGGTTTATATTTTCTTTTTTATTTTTTTTATCCCTTCTGCAGTAGCATATAAAGAATAATAAATAAATAAATAAAAAAGGAAAAGGAAAAGAAAATCGTCAGATTTCAAAGCAGCTCTATCTCTTTCTAATTTTTCCTATTTTCTCCCTTCCTCTCTTCCTCTCTTTCTATCTCTTATTCGTTCTCTCTGTACGATCGGACGCACGAACGACGCGATTGATTTTATTGCGACGCCATGTTTCACGATTTGTCGTTTTATCGGTGCCATAAATTTCTCCAACTGGATCCGTGTTTATCTTATTTTATTGATATTCCCGTTGTTTTTGTTGTCTTTTGCAATTTTTATTTTTTTTTTCCCCTCTCTCCTAGCATTTTTCTTCTTTCTATTTTATTATTATTATTATTATAATTATTATAACAATTTTTATTATTTTTATTATTATTTTTTCGTTTCGTTTCGTTTCGTTTCGTTTCATCGTGGAAACAACGTGTCTCAATGCATATATATTTCCTTTTTGTTTGTTGACCCTTTTTTTATCCTTGTTTTATTCTGTTCTATATTTCTTTCTCTCTCTCTCTCTTTGAGGGATAGAAAGAGAGTATCATAGTGTGCCCCCGAGTTTTGCAAAGCACAGTAGAGACGATGGGTAAAGCTAGAGAGAGCGTTAACAAACTCCTGTCATCTCGCCCGAAGTCAAATCGGAACAAACGCGACGCGTTCGTCCGTGGCCAATTTTTTTCTTTTTTCTTTTTCCAACCCCCGCTTCCTTTCGTCTTTTTTTTTTTCTTTTCTAGCGAATCAACGACAGAGAAAGGGGATAGATAGAAATAGAGATAAAAATAGTGTAGAGATAGAGAAAGGGTGTTTGTATGTGTGTGTGTGTGTGTGTGTGTGTGTATTATGTTATTGGGGATATAGTGTTTGTCTCTTTGCATACTACGACGACAAATCCTATTGGTCACCCGAGGTTACATTACACATCCTCCTTTCCCCTCTTCCTATCTCCGTGCACCACCCAACTGGCTCAGATACACTAACAACACGAAACTCTCGATATTTCTAATTATTTCTGCTACATACGTGTATCATTCGTTAATATTTTTTTTTTTTCGTTTGTTTGTTGAGATTTGTATGTACTTTTTTTCTTTTTTTTTTTTCGTTATATCGTCGCTGTTACGAAAATCTAGATGCTCTAGTATATTTTACACGATTTTACGAGGTAACATCTTCTTGTTTGTTTGTTTCCTTTTTTATTTTTTATTCTTTACGATTATTTGACACTTTTTTAAAAATTGTCGCGTATTGGTGTTCAAAGCTTTAATTTGGAAATAATTAGGAAATAATTTGGAGATAATTATAAACCATATACAGTCCCTCTTACGATAACGTTATTCATTATTAAAATCACGTAGAAATTTTTCATACAGAAATACATTTTCATTAATTTTAATTTTGTTTCTTAATTTTCTGTGCCTTTTTAAAGTTTCAAATGATTTGAATGGTCAAATGTAACGATACCAAGTAAACACTATGCTAAGTTAAACATTCATATGTTTTATATCGATGGTAAAGAAAGACTGAAAAGTAAAGAAAAATAAAATAAAGTAAAGTAAAGTAAAGTAAAGTAAATAAATAAATAAAAAAATAAATAAATAGAAAAAAAATGTGATAACGTTATACCATATGGGGTATGGGGTATGGAGTACGGAGTATGGGGTGTATAGGAGGAGGTTTGCCAACTCTTCTCTGACACTTCTCTTTGCCCTTGCGAAAACCAATAACTTCGACCAACGTCGGCTGAAGGGAGCTTGTTTATGGCTACGAACGATACGTGCATCTTTTTATTCTTTTTATATATTTTTTCTTTTTCTATTCATCGTCTCGTATAGGAGAGACAGATATACACGTACACACACACAAATATTACAAAACATGAAAATTTATATCTATGTTGAGATTGGGTTATCCGTATAGGGTGAATGGTTTAAATAAAGTGTTACAAATTATTTCTTTTCGAACAGGTGACATATCGCATTCTTTTTTTTTTTTTTTTAGCAAAAATATCAAAAGTTTGAATATTCGTTTTATAGAAATGAAAATAAACATTTCTTCTTTTTTTCATCCCTCTAACAATGAAATATTATTACAACTTTCGATTCGTTAGATATTTTTTCAATCAAAATAATTTTCTTTAAAAATAATTTACCCTTTTTCTGATTGATGCATATTTAATAATTTTTGTTTAGAAATTTGTGTGTGTGTGTAAAGGACATTTAAAATAATACTTTAACGTAATTGCAGTACGATAAATGTAATAAAAAAACAAAGATAAATAATATCATAATATCATAATAAAATGCAGTAAGATACGTATTAGAAAGTTAGGTGTAAAAATATACACGGTGTGAATCAATATTAAAAATATTATTATACAATAACAATATAACAATAAATCATGTTCTTATTTATTTATCTATTTAATTATAATTTACTTACTTATTTTTTATTTAAATAATATTATTATTATTATATTTTAATTCTTTTAATGACTTTTTCTAATAATTACACGAGGTCTTTTCTAAATCAGTCTGTGAAAGTGAATAGATAGCCTTTAGGTAGGATAGAATAGATAATACGTATTCGGTTACTCGCGTAATGTATCTATGTATGTACTATTATGTAGTAGTCAGGTTAAAATGCAGAGTAGTTCTATTTCCGATCTACTTTGGAGTTTCGGTCCGTAACGAAAGGACGAGGATCGTATTAACGATCCATAGATCAGCATACGGGTAAGATAGCGATACCTTTTCGATCCGGTCACGATTGCCCTTAACGTGCCACTGGCACGTGACCTATCGATAATTTTCTCTCTCTCACATACTTTATATTTCTTTTTCTCTTTCCACTCTTTCCACTCTTTCTTTCTTCCTTTCTTTCTATTTTCCTCTTCCTCTTTATTTTTCCCCTCTATTTTCTTAGTTTCTTACTTCGGTTTTTTTTCCTTAAATTTTATTCCCGAACGATAGTTTTTTTTTTTCATTGTAGAATGTATTTATATATCATTTTATATTATTTAATAATTATACTATTTAATAGGAGTATCTGTGTAAAAGAATATTTAGTAGAAGTAATATTTTTGTTTTTAAATTTGAAGTAACTTGCATAATTACATTAATTAGATATCGTGTAATTTAAATGATTAATATTTAATATATTTTTCTTAATGATTTTGTTTACATTCATTCGATATTTTTCTTTTCATGATAATAATTGTGACGATCATAATGATTATCTTGTTTTTCGATTGATAATGAGACGAAAACTTTAATGACTTAAAAGGTTTCCTAACCGATGAAAATTTAGTAATGTATCTCCAAACAACCTGTTCCAATATCTGACTCTCGTTTACTATGAGTATTTTGAAATCAGTATGCTTCGTTAGTTCAATAGAACAGATACGAATTAACTCGTGTTTATGAAATGTATGCAAATAAATTCACTCACTCACTCTCTCTCTTTCTCTCTTTCTCTCTTAGTTAATATTTTCTTAATATTACTTATACTAGATTGAATATTAATCAATGTTTAGTTACATATATGTAATCTTATAATATATAAAATATAAACTTAATAGATATGCATTTTACAATGAAACTTGGAAAATGAAATGATAGGATATATTTATATTGTTTAATATTTTAAAAAGTTTAGTTGTGCCCTTTTTGTTAATAACACATGCAAATGGCAGTAGTAATGATTTATGATTGCTAATGTCAAGTGCAAAATATCCTAGGCTCATTTGTTATTCGTATTTCACAATCGGAGAACTTCGGCCATAAGCCGATCAACGAGTTACATATATATAAGTATGTGTATATATATAGGTAAATACAGATTCAACCAATGCATAAACTAAACTCTTGACGTGTAACATACGTTCAAAATACAATCGTACTTGTAAAACATACTATGGAAACGTAGAATAGTATTAGCTGTTGAAGTATGAGGATAAAAGATTTATATCTGAAAAGATTTACAATGTTATTCATCCTTTTTCTTTTCCATGTTTTTAATGAATGTTAATTTTAATGCTATATAATTAGAAAAGTTTTATTAAATAAAACCAAATTTGATTTATTTAACACGTACATGGAGGAGAGAGGGTGTACGTTCGATCAGTATGCTTTTAATTTATAATTAATTTATATTTTCTTCCAATTAATAATATTTTTTTAATTCAATATCAAGTAAATCTATTGTATTATTTTATGAATTTTCTAATTATTTGTTCAATGATTAAAACGTCAAACCAGACACACATGAATGTTGTGGTCGTTATTATTATTGATATTTAATAGCAATGGTAAACAAAATAAAATGCATAGATTTTATTTTAATTACAAGTTCGATTGTAAGAATGTTGATTAAAAAATGTAAGGTAGAGTATGTAATCACATCGATTATTGAAAAAATTGATATTTGTATTACATTTAAAAATTGTAAAAAAAGAAAAGGGTCTACGTTAAATTTTGTTTTATTTATGTTACAAGTTTTGAAGTATGTATGAACATAAATCCCTTTTTTAGGACACCAATTTAATTATATATTTAAATATATTATTATTTTTATAATACTACTTCTACTACTTCTGCTACTACTATTATTATTATTATTATTACTATTACGTATCTACGAATTTGCTCGTGAGTTTCATATATAATGCCAGTGCACAGCGCGTTCTAGCGTCGATTCATTTTTACCCAATTTCACGCACCGCTTCGCGTACCCCAGTAAGCAGGATTGTGGCCAGGGAGGGTTGGAGTAAAGGGTGCAACTGCAGAGAAAGAGAGAGAGAGAGAACTATCACCCTTCACGTGCACTACCACCACCTTTCACGTGCACTACCACCACCCTTTTACTCTCTATCTCTCTTAATCCAACCACTGCTTTTCAAAATTCACATTTTCACTCTTAATTTTCAACTCTGCAACCATTTCAAAACTTTATATTTCTACGGTTAGTTCTGTTTTTTTATTATTTTTTTTACCCAATCGTCATTTTTAATCTTTCGAATGAAAAACATTGGCAAAATTCGATCGATAGTGTAACGTATTCGATTATTTCTAATCATTTCCATGAATAAACTTTTTGATCGATCAAATATAGATTTTCTAGTAATTAAATAATCACAATTTTCCAATTTCTATTTTCGATAAAAGTTTATAACTCCTTTGATCTAATTTTTGTAATAACGATATTAAACGAAAACGAATAATTCATAATTTTATCCAAAAGATTGAATATTTTGTTGATAGAATTTGTCCGTAATGAAAAATAAAGAAAATAAAATTGATTTTTTAAGCGTATAGAGTAATCGCGTGTGTGTGTGTGTGTTGAAATATAGTTTATAAATAATACAAAAACTTATAATACGTGTGAAAGTGTTGCCTCGTCTCTTTCACCTCATACTTGTCTTCTTCGAATGAATCCTTTTTGTTTTATTTAAGGACGACGTTTATTTTATCTTTAGAAGGTTTTCTTTAATGACATGGGAGTGATAAAAAATTGGCCTTCCAACGTGCATAATCGGCAGAGTGATCTGACTCGTTCGCATGGTCGCTTTTTTCTATCCTCCTCCTCTTCCTCCTCTCTCTCTCTCTCTGTCTCTATTATTTCCGTTAATCCATTTTCCTTTAGGCGGTAATACCATTATCCTGGACGCCAACGGAAATGCCCTGTAAAACTGCACGCCGAAGGGACGACAATCGTGCGAAAATTAACTGCCACCCTGTTTACGGCTGACCTAACCAACCAACCCCCTTTTGCGTCAATTAAACAAAATTTCTTTCCGTTCCGGAATCTAACATTTCTACTTTTATTCTTTCCGCGTTGTATTTCTTTTTTTATAAGTATTTTTACACACGATAAAAAGAGAATTGTTAATTTTTTATGACAATTAACGAGTCATGATAAAGGAAATCTTTAAATAATCGAGACAACCACGTACCTACTAGCGAACTTTGCGTTCGTTCGTTCATTCGTTCATTCGTTCATTCGTATTGCTATTTTCCCGTCTCGAATTACATAAATAATCCGAAGTGAGCAACCGCAGAAATTGATTAATGCAGCGGCCACCGTTGGAAAATGAATCGCGACGCGTCCATTCGAGACCGATGATTTCAAACGAGATTTTCGAAAAACCACGACCCCGTAACGATATACACATAGATAGATATACGATCTATGTATTATATAATATATATATATATATATATATTATATCGGCGTTTAAATAGTATTATTCAGTTAATTCATGAAATAAATAAGTTTTACGCGAAACAACTAAACAATTACTTTTTAACAAACCAACGCATTAATTGATTGTTAAATTTTTCTTCGTATTTGAAATACACATGGATATATTTAATATTTAAAAATATATATATATTGATATGTAATTAGTGGTAATAAAAATATCGATAATAGAACACGAAACGATTTTGAATCACTTGGAAAAAATTTGTGGAATAGAAAATAAACGTGTACGAAAATTCCTTTCGTCTATTTTGCATTTAAAATGCGAAATAATTCTTTCCCCGACTGAATATATATGCGTACCATAAAGGATTTAACTGTGGTGCGAGAAAAAAAAAGTGATATGAAAGAGAGAGACAAAAATTGGGAGAGGTCAAAAGGTCATGCGAATGAGAACGAATAAAATAGATAGATCATTTAAATATGATATCCATGAGATTCCGTGACGTAAGTTGCCCTAATTTTGAAGAACAATATTTTTCTATGAATTAATTATTTATTATATATGCATTTTTGCATTGCAAATATCTCGTTGTTGAAATCCTTGTTATAGTTGTAGCAATAATAATAATAATAATAATAGTAATAATAATAATAAGAAAAAACTTATAGGAATAATCTTGTGAGATCTTGATGATTATTATTCTCCGTGATTATCGATAAAAATTATTCATTTTTTTATCCAAGTCATTTTTTGATTGCACTGTCAAAATTAAAATTAAACAAAAATATTGTTGTGGGATAATATAAGAAAATATATTTGTTTTCAGCGCGGAGCCTTCGAGGAAATCGAAATGGTCGAGTTGAGTGGTAGTGGACAAGCTAGTTCGGCCATGGGTGTTACGGGACTCGGTTCGGTGGTCTCCGCAGCGGCCTCATCTTCTTCGTCATCAACAACTACGACAACCACCGGTGGTGGTTCGTCGTTAACTTCTGGTCGTGCTGGTGTATTAGAGACACAGGTGCGCGGTCAATGGTATCGCGTATTCGTCTCCCTCGAAGATGATTACTTGAGTATATCTCTAGATGAAAGTTGCGATACCGTTAACACAGTACTCAACAATGGTAACATCAATAACAACAACGTTGACAGCCTAAACGATCCCGACGTACCGGATTCTGTCGCTAACCAAAAGCGTATAGTACGCGTAGTTAAAAGTGATAACAACGGACTCGGTATTTCAATAAAAGGTGGTAAAGAAAATAAAATGCCTATCCTAATATCGAAGATATTTAAGGGTATGGCAGCAGATGCTACGGAGCAATTATATGTCGGTGATGCCATACTCGCGGTTAATGGCGAAGATTTACGCGAAGCTACACACGACGAAGCTGTTAAAGCACTCAAAAGGGCTGGAAAGGTCGTTGAACTTGAAGGTAAGTCTTCGTTTTTTATTTCTCCAACTATTACACTCTAAACTATTTTATTCCTGAATTCTTACATTCGCTTCTGTACGTTGCGTCAGTGTTTGATAAACATTGAAGATAATTCTCCTAATAGCAAATATTGTTCAATATAAGTTACTCGGTCGTAGGGACACATATATGTGTTTGTCGAGTCTGTCAGTTGTTTTATCCAAACGTACATATGAGTTGTTCGGTCAAATTGATGGTTTATGCAGAACGCATATATGCAGCGACAGTCCTCAAAGGGTTAATGGGATGTATGTATATTATTATATATATAAGAAATAAATTTTTAAATATATTCGATTGGGGGATAAAAAATATCAAAATTTTGGGCACAGTTTAAGGAAAAATCCGACATTTTTATTCCACCTCGTTACCGTTCTCTTTTTCCTTTCGCTTTACGCGTATAATACTCGTTTTCTCATTCCAATATCGAGTCGTTTCGCAACTCGGGTCATTAAACGAGCGACCCTACGAATTTTAGCGTATTTTTCTCTTCTTTTTTTCTTTCTTTCTTTCTTCTTCTCAACAAGCAACGAATCTAACGGGGTTCTATGGAAAAAAAAAAAAGAAAAAGAAAAGAAGGCGAGTGGAAGGCTGATGAGTACCGGGGAACAGAGCTTTTAGACGGATTAATGCACCGGAGCGCGACTCACTTGTCACCCCCAAACGAGTCCAAGAAGAGAGGGTGGTAGGTGAGGAGGGTTCGGTGAAAAGGGGAAAGAGTTAAAAGAGAAAGGAAGAGGTATGGGGAGAGGGGGAGAGGTGGGACGTGGAGTATAATATAAAAAGTATAAGAATGAGTTAAAGAAAAACGGGGGTGATAGGTGGAAATGGGAATAGAAGAAAGAAGCGAATGGTAAAAAAGGAGACAGAAAATGGGAGCTTGAAAAAAAAAAAATAGAAAAAAAGGGAGTACAATGAATGAATGGAAATGAGAAAGGATGGTGTTGAAGTGAGATAGATAATGATTTGGTGAGATAGTGAATGAGATCAAGAGAGATGGAAAATGAAAGTGAATGAGTTAAAGAGATAGAGAGAGAGAGAGAGAGAGAAAGAAAGGAAGAATAAATCGACGAATGAGTGAGTAAGAGAAAGAAACTATAGTCGTGACGTGTATTGTTTTATCGTGAAAAAGTAAATCTTTAGTTGACGATAAGAAATGATAATTAAATGAAATTAAATGAAAATAAAAAAGAGAATACTAATATATGTAACATAAAATTGCAATTAAAATCAAAATACAATTGAGAAGAATAAATAATATAAATTTCAAATAAAGTACGATTGGAAAAATAAAATTTATTAAAGAAATATTGATAGAAGAGAAAGAATATTGGGTGGAATAAATATAGTACGAATAAATGAATGAATGAATGAGTAAATTAAAGAGAAGGACAAAATCAAAGGTAGCCTAGGGTAGGAGTATATAGGATGAACATTTTGTTGTTGTTTCTCTCTCTCTCTCTCTCTCTCTCTTTCTCTTTTTATTTTTTTATTTTTTTTTCTACGAAGCAGGGTCTCCGGTTCCGTTTATCTTCCGCTCCGGAAGTTCGGGACTTTGCCATGGACTCGGCTATTCGACTCGATTCCAACTCGCGAGATTATCAAACGCGAGACACCGAAAAAGAGCTGTCGGGTGAAAGGTTGGAGAAAAACACGCACGTATGTTTCCGAGCGTTAAATGGCGCCCTCTCTCTCTCTTTCTCTCTTTCTCTCTTTCTCTCTTTCTCCTTCTCCTTCTCTTTTTTTCTTATTCTCTTTCGTTCACCTACATTCGCTGGACCATTATTTCCAGTCTCTCCTCTTTTTTTATTTCTATTTCTTTCACTCTCTCTTTCTTTCTTATTTTCAACATTTTTCTTTCTTTTCATTGAGTCACTGCCATTCTTCTTCCTTCCATTTTATTTCGCTTTAACGCGAAATCTTCTCTCCTCTTTTCTCTCTTTCTCTCTTTATTTCACTCTGTCTTCTTTTCTTACCTTTTTTCTTTCCCCCATTCTCGTTGCTTCAAACGACTTTGGTATACTTTGACTGTACTACCCAGTACTTAAATATTTTTCATGGTATTCGCTCTTGTATACTATTGAGCTTAGATTTTCACACATTTCATCTTATTTTCTTTTATTTTTTGGGTCGATTTACTAAGATTTATCATTTTTGGCCAATCGTTTATTAAAATCTATTTTTTTTTTCTTTTTTTCATTACGTTTTCTTCTATTATTTGTTTCCCCCTTCTTTCGTTTATATCGAAATTTATATAAATTCAATTAAATTAATATAGTTTATTATATTATTATATAATATTAAATATTATGTATAATAAATATAATTATATAAACTAATACTAACAAAAACGAAATATAATTTTCCCATACTCGTTTGGTCCAATATGATTACTCATATATTATTTAAAAAAAAAAGAAAGAAAAAGATAAGTTTTTCTTTGGTCTGAGGGTACTCGTCTTTTATTCAGTCACTTTCTGTACCAATTCCTTGAC
This sequence comes from Mischocyttarus mexicanus, assembly GCA_023678845.1. Classification (NCBI taxonomy): domain Eukaryota; kingdom Metazoa; phylum Arthropoda; class Insecta; order Hymenoptera; family Vespidae; genus Mischocyttarus; species Mischocyttarus mexicanus. The sequence goes on along the minus strand of JACGTP010000122.1, from coordinate 149,478 downwards.
ATTCGGCTTGACACGTGAAACATGCATGGAGAGTTGTGCGTTGCACACGTGCGAGAGGAGTACACGCGTAGTCTACAATCCTCCCTTTCATCTTTATTTTTTTTTCTATCTCATTCTATCCTTTCTACTCAATTTCTCTTTCTCTCTCTTACACTTTATCTAATTTTGTTTCTTTCTCACATTTCATCTCCCTTCTTTCCATCTCTCGTTCTCTTTCTATTATTCATACTATTTCACTTTCTTTCTACCTTTCTCTCTCTCGTTCTCTTTCTAATCCTTCTTCCTTCTCTTTTTATTATTCATTCTATCTCCCACTTTACATCTCCCTCTCTGTACTTCTCTCTCTCTTTCTTGTACTATCTTTCACTGACTTTCCATCCTTGTTCAACTCATCTTATCTGTATTTCTCTTTCTCTCCCCTGGTTGTTTTCTACTCGGGAGGGTTTTACGTGGGAGACGCGTGGAATGCGATATTCTGCACTTTACGTGCACGCGTACGTGAGATGCAAGAACGAAGGACGCGTCAGTGTGGGCGGCGTTTGCCCTAAGGCAAGGAAAGGCAAGGAAAGGCAAGGAAGGAAAGAGCAAGACTGGTTATGCAGGGAAGAGAACTTGGGTGGAGAGTGGTTGACCCCGCTCTCTCTTTCTCTTTCTCTTTCTCTCTTTCTCTCTTTCTCTCTCTTTCAATCCCAATCTCAGTATCTCCTTCTCTCTCTTTTTATCCCTCTACTTTTTTCCACTTCTTTATTGGATTGTTTATTTTTGTTGAAAAATCGCTCTATTTCGTAGATAGAATGAGAAGGACAGATATATTTTGAAAGATAGAAAGAGAGAGAGTTGAAGATTTTGTATGAAAGAGACAAGGAAATATACGAACAAGAACCATAGTGGAATTTGATTAGGAGAAGAGAGAAAGGTTCCATAAGAAAGAGAGAAAGATTATGGGAAAAGATTTTATATGAAACAGGAAAGAAAAAATAAATTTTGTTAAAAATGTTAGAAAGAGATAGAATGATTTCATAGAAAATAAAAAGAACTGTAAACTTCTCTGTAAAAAATGGACCAAAAGTGTATTTTAAATAAAATTAAAAAAATAATGAGTAGTTTAGTTAAACAAATAAAATATTACAAGATTTTGAAATGGAGAAGAAAGAAAAATAATGGGAGTAGATGATTAAGGAAAAAATATTTTGACATAAAGATAGATCGTGATAGGTTAAGAATGAAAAATAGAAATAAAAAGTAAGATAAGAAAGTGAGAGTGATTTTAGTTAAAGACACCGAGGTTAAAAGGTTTGGAAAAAAAAACGAATAGTTGAAAAAAGTAGGAATGATTTAAAGAGAAAGGACAGTAAAAGGTTTTCCAAATATAAAAAGAAAGGAAGAGTGATTTGGAAAGATAGAAATAGATAAAAAAAAAAATATGAAGTGGTGGAAGAAGGGAAAGATTTCGAAAGATAAAAAGAGTAGGACAGAGACACAAGGTAAAGAAAAAATTCTATTAGATAGAGAAAGAAAGAAAGAAAGAAAGAAAGTGAGAGTGAGTGAGTGAGTGAGTGAGTGAGTGAGTGAGTGATTTTAAAAAGAAAGATAGATTCAACAGAACTGATCTACCACTAGAAAAAGAAAAAGAGATTTTCTAGCAGACAGAGAGGAAGAGAAAGATAAAAAAACTATAGGTGTGGAATAAATTATCCAAGGATTTTCATCAAGATCTAATCCTAGTTATCCTTTTCGTATCCTTCTTCTTACATTTTCCCTTTTTTACTTTATTCCTTTTCTTTTTTTTTTTTTTTTCTTGAAGAACCTGATAGACAGAAAGCCCTCTCATTCGAATCAGGTCAAAAACTTGTATTTTTCTTCGAACAACGCGAGAGATTTTCTTATTTAAACATTTTTTATTTTATCGATCCGAGCTTCGTCACTTTTCAATTTTTATAAGTGGATTTTAATATTATTCAAATATTTATTTATAATATTTCACATTTGATCGAACAGTTAATGGAAATATTTTTCATTTTCGTCTTTTTATATTGTTTTTATTTTAATTCAATCTTTTTTTTTTTATCTCGATTCGATATGCAAAATATAAAATAAGTAATATTTAATTCTAGAGTTTAATTTATATTTTTTAATTTAAAATATAAATTGCATTTATTAATAACTAAAAATGGCAACAACAGAAATATAAGAAAACACAAATTTATACGAATACACCAAATTAATATTTTTGTTAAATATCTGATATTCAAATTGAACATTTTATTTAAAAATAAATCTATTTAACATTAGATTTTAATAATCTATGATTTAAAAATCGCAGGATAAAAGAATCAAGGAAACAAAAAAATAATTAAAAAATTATGTTAAAGGTGTAAATTCAAAATTTTCGTCGATTAATTAAAAGTAAGATAAGGATGATTACTATCATTTAGATATCGTTCGGAAGGATCATAATCGGTGAGAAAAATCGTCGAGGTGGTGTAACCTACCTCCTCGTGCTCCGAGATCAGACTTTCGTAATTCGAAAAAGGGACTTGGACTTCGCGTGACTTTTCTCTACGGTCTATTTATTCAAAGAGCTACGAATCTACGTGTCCGATCTGTAGAAATTCTCTCTGTGAAATATCATGTGTCCTTGATTATGGATCGCTCGGTATAATACAGGGTGTTTCATTTCGCACGCACATTTTTTTTTCTTTTTACATTATTCTTCAAAAATTACTTAAAATTATCAACGAACGAAATAATACTTTACTAATACTAGACGATATTAAAAATGTTTCCTTTGGTTTTTCTTTTTTCTTTTTCGAAAAATAATTTGAGGAGTAAGTTGTTACGATATTTCAATGGAATTATTTATTATTTCATTTGTATTTTATCTTTCTTCTTTAGAATTAGGATAACACGATTGTGATTTTAGAAATGTTAGGAATTAAGGGAAACACCCTGTATATGTGTGTATAATATATGTAAGTACTGGCGATCCTAGCTGAAACTGTTGTATGCGGTTCCGCTTGGAACGTGTGTACATTACTTCAGTGGTAAACATCGGCAAAGTCATTGGATAACATCTTCGCTACACCCACACCTGATGTTACCTTCCCCAGATGGATTTGGCGAGCGTGTAAGAACGTTGATAAGAAATAAGACGAATTTGTGATTAAGGGAGCGAAGTGATTCCCTACCTTCTTCCCCCCCACGCCATGTCAGAATAAAAATTTATTAAGGTTCTAAAACACCACTTTTGTTGTTGTTTTGTTCAAATCATTTCTTGGTTTTTGTTTGTTTGTTTGTTTTTTTTTTTTAAGAAATAATTTAGACTCTGTTTGCGTAATACGTTAATTGGATGAATATTACGGATTAATTATTTAATCGATAAAATTATACATACATGTTATCATAGTTTATTTTATTATCATCGTTCGATTGAATTTCGTTGTTCCCCGATCATTCAATTTATTGTGAACGATTTCATCAATTGATTTTAAAATAAACGTCAACGAATATTAATTCGAGATTAAAGTTCATTCGTTCGTTCATTCATTCATTCATTCATTCATTCATTCATTATATTAGGTATTAACGCATTCGACGAAAATTAGGTTTGATATTAATTGTTTATTAAATACATCGGTCAGATTTAATCGTTTCAAATTTATATCAACGTACGTAGTGATTTATAACTTTCAAAATCATGATGAAAGACATTAATTTATGAAATAATTCGATATTATAAGATATAACTCGAGTAAATATATTCCAAACGTGTTCATATTTACGTTCCATAACAAATATAATTAATTTAATTTATCGTAATTGTATCAATTTTTGATTAAACCAATCCTACAAAAACGTACATTTAATTTATTATATTAAAAATAAATATTAATTATATTAAATGTTACACCTTAATAGGGCAAGGATGAAGGGGAAGGGTTAAATATTAGACGATTAAAAAATATATAAAAATAAAACGAACAGTGTTTCTACAAATTCGACGATTAGAGAGATAGAGTGAAAGATAGTCAGCAAAATTAGGATACAATACAATAATAATTATTTGTTTCTCTTCTTTTTTCCTTTTCTTTTTACATTCTTGTAAGTCAGCACGTAATCGCAGCTGCAACAGCAGTCCCCGGAAGTTAGGTACGTAGGTTGAGTGGATGCACGCGGGTGGAGAACGTCTGTGGTTTACCCCCTTCTCCTTCTCCTCTTCCTCATTCCCCCTTACCACCAACCCCCGTGCGTATTTCTAATTAGAATGCATAATTTTAGTCGGCCATTGTTCTCGAATGTAGGTTGCATGACGGATGACACGCGAGGTTGTCACGGAAATTGCGTCTTAAATCCTGCAGTCCGGAATTTCCCTATCACTTGGTACCTTCTCTCTCTCTCTCTCTCTCTCTCTTTCTCTCTCACTCACTCACTCTGTTACTCTTAAGGATATTGGCTCCTTTAATATCTCTTTCTCTTTCCTTTCCAAATTTCCTATTCCTTATCTTCCGTATTTTCATCCATCCAATCGTGTTTTATCCAAGAAGAAGTTGAAAAGAGGAATTCTATGGTTATACGAAAGTCATGGCGTGTAATTCGAATCTTATTGAAACGTTTCTTATGCTGGTAACTTTATAAGGAAAAGCTCTTCTTCTGGTACGATTTAATTTGATTAATATTAATTGAGACTTTTTTTTTTAATAACGTCATATGAAAATTTTCCACGTAGATTTACTTATCGTTCAATCTATTTTATTTCATTTTAATTTCGTGATTTTATTCGATAAACAATTAAGTATTTCTTATGGTTCTAAACACGATGATCATTTTCAAATACGATCAATCAAAGTATTCTATTTAGGAATATTTCACAATGTGAAAATCACTTTTGTCATCTCGTAAAAATAAACAAGAAAATATTCTCTCTCTTTTTGCAAAAAATAGAAAGAAGGGAAGAAAGAAGTCCCCACTTCTAAGAAGAGGTTAATAAAAGAGAAAACGAAACGATATTTCTTAACCTCGTCGAATAGACGATATAAATCCGGACGATATAATAAAAATTCCATCGAAATAGAATATTCAAACGTTTCCCTCACACACTCTCTCTCTCTCTCTCTCGTTCCCCCTTTTTTCTCTTTCCAAGTCCCTTTCCCTTCGACCCTTAAAAAGCACCCGGAAAGGCCCTGAAAAGTCTCTCTTTCGAATTTTTACATATCAAATACTCTTTTGTATCGATAAAGATCGAAAAAGTGCAACGCTTCTAAAATGCAAAATACTTTGCCGAGGAGTACGAGGAGGAGGAGGAGGTGGTGGTTGTGGTGGTGGTGGTGGTGGTGGTGGTGGTGGTGACAAAGGGGGAATGAGAAGAACGGTGGATGGAGGGGTAAGAGGTGAACGGTGCGGTAGGCCGACGACCGCATCGAAAGTGTGCAAATAAAGAAGGGTGCATGATATCATCGTTCAACCGGCGTTACATTAAAATGCAACGATCGTTCTGCTTTCAATTCGTCGCGATGACAATTAGAATCCTCGTAAAGGAACTTGCTTTTTTTTTCCCTCCTATGATAGACGATGTTACGAGAGCAAAAATTCTTTCATTCTTTGACTTTATATTTCTTTTTTTTTCCTATTACGATACATTGCATCTACTTGGAATTAACGACGACGACGACGAGGAACCATTACTTTATTTATATCCAAAGTTTCTATAAACTTTAACGAATTCTCGAAATAATGATAAACCGTAAAAGAAACTTTTACTTGTAATTTATAATATATATTTTTTACTTTTAATATATTAATCGTATGTGCGGGTATACATGTGTATGCGTATAACCATACACGTACCTAGTATATTAAAAAAAAATTAAAATACGTTTAAAATAATTATTCAAATAATCATACAAATTGTCATGGATTATCAAGAAACAAAAAATTAGGTATAAAAAGTGAACATATTATACAGTTTATTAATCTATAATAAATTCTCATTTAGTCTTTCTTCATCTTCGTATATACGTCTACTAAAAATCTTATTATCTATTATGATACTAGAGAAAAAAATAAAGAGAAAGAGAGATATGAGATGGAAATATAAGATAGAAATAAACAGAAATAACTGAGAAGAGAGTGGAGTATCTTATTTTTCCCCGTTGGTGATTCCACTCGTGGTCTCTTCGTGGCCGACAACTCGAAGAGAAGCAAAACTCGTGGGGATTTACGAGCGAAAAGACGAGAGACACTAATATACATACATACATCCATACATATATCTATATACATTTATATACACCTAAAAACAAATATACACGTATACCTGGTGCACACAGATTTACGTATTTTCTCTGCACCCTTGCTTGCTCCAGCGTTGATGGACGCGACGCACTGACCGTGAACGGGGCCAATTAAAATATTAATTGAACCAACCCAACGACAACGCTTTTTGAGGAAACTCTCTCTCCCTCCTTCTTTCTCTTTCTCTCTCTCTCTCTCTCTCTTTTTAGAAATCGCACGCGAACCGTATCTAACTTACGAATTAAATTTAGGATCCCTGTAATTTCACTTGTTTTCGCTTTACTTAATGTTTTCCCATTTTAAAGAGAACAAAGATTTATTATAATTTCAATCTTGGTTTTATATATACATATAATTGGAATTAAATATTTTTATTATATTATGGTTATTTTCTTTCATTTACAACTACGAATAATAACTTTTTATAATATTTTTTCATGTTTTTACTGTGTCATTTGCATATTGATTGATAGAAATCTTTTAGTTGGTATAATTGGAATTATATTCTTGTACTATCAAATTAATATCCAGAATTTATACTACACTGTTCTAAATTATTGAAAATATATATTTAAGAATAATTCTTAATAACAGTAATGATGTAATAGAATAAAAATATCGTAGATATACAAAATAAAAAATAGGGTCATTTTATTGGATTAACAAAAAAGTGGAAGTTAGGTGAAGATCAAACATAAAGAAAAATGTAGAAAAAATCTGAGAAACCTATAGGATCTAATATTAAAATATTATTATAAAATAGAAATTTAATTGAATTGATTAATTTTGTATTTAATTATCGTTAAAAATAAGTGAATGATATTATTTTAAGAGAGGAAGAACAGGTAGAAAGTTATTAATTAATCAAACATTTAATGTAGGAAATCAACTATTCTCAAACGAAATATATTGAAGTATATATGTGTGTATATAAGTAAAGGTATATTAAATAACATTATTACCGTTACGGTCAATCGTTTTAATCGACATTATTACATTGAATGATCTATAAACGATCATATTGATTTGCTATCGTTTCAAATGAATACTCAAACTGTGTATCGTTTCGTTTGATCTTCCATGGTGACCACAGAAAATATATTTCAACACTCTACGATGTGGACCTACCTTCAGTTTCATTCCCTACGTCAAATATTCACATAAATATATAGTAATTAAATCTATTTCAAATGATTCATCATTTAATATTACTCGTATGAAATTTTAGCTTATTGTTTGTCTTTTTTTTATCTTTCCGTATCTTTTTGGATCCCATCGTTAAAATTACAAGGAAGAGACAGGCTCGTGAGTTAGGGGTGAAAAAGGGATAGTAAAGGACGGCTAAAAGAGGGCTAAAAGAGGTCTAAAGGAGGGCTAAGGGGTGGTTAAGGGAAGAAGAAACGAAACGATGAAGGCGGCCAAGACGACGACGTCGCTCTTCATGCGGATATCCCGTAAATCATGACGAAGTACCGTAAAGGACGAAATGAAAGGCACGCGAAATTCGTGCACATAAACATAGATACACACACACATATATACACTTACATATTTTCCTATCTAACATTAAGTAAGGTAGAGAAAGAGAGACATGAAATATAAAGAGAGAAAGATATATGTACCAAGTTAGTGTCAACGTGAATCTTTAACATTCTAAAGTACTATACACATATGTATATATATTTTTACAACTTTAATATATAAATAAATATTTGTTTATATATTTATTGCATATATTGCATATATTGTACTGTACGAAAACCTGTACAATTTTGTTAAATATTTTTATATCTTTTTCATGATTTTTATTCTATTTATTAAATTATCTGAAAATTTATATCATTGCATAAAATTATTTCTCCAAGTTATTTAATAATTTATAACAATTTATCATTATAAAATATACTTATTTAAATAAATGGCAATTGATTAAGATTCTAATTATATGCAAATGAAATTTTACGAGAGAAATAAATTGTTATCATTAAACGTAATATTTAACGTTTGATTGCTGATGCAATTAATTCTACGGGTAACATCTTAAAATAATAATAATTTCATTCAAATCTTTCCATTGTAGAAAAAAGAAAATCTTACAAAATCCCCCTTTTGTTAATTTCCATCTTAAAGGATTTATTATCTGTCATGATGCTCGATTAACAACGAAGAGGAATAATAATAATAATAATAATAATAATAATAATAATAATAATAATGATGATGATAATAATAATAATGGTATTTCTAAGGGAACCATCTTTCAGAATTTGAATTTGCTCGTTTGTAGCTTGACTTACCCTATACGTAATTTGCTTTCTATAATATAATCTAGAAAATGGTGAAAATTGGAATGGATTCGAGTAAGGAAGGGATGAAGAGAGGGAAGGGGAAACGTAGTAATGATATTTCGTATTAAATATCTCGTAGTATTACATATGTGTTATATATGTTTCTCGCTACCCTTTTCACGAGTACGAAATTATTGCTATTTTCGTGTTAGTCGATCAACAAACCGATGGGAGAATTTAAACGAACACGGTGCAAGTTTAATTTTATATCAAGCAAATAGCATTAAACGTATTTATTTCATAATATTTCATTATACTATAGGCACACATATATATATGTAAAATACTATAGAAAAAGAAAAAATATATATATACGTGTGTGTGTGTGTGATTGTATATGACGTATGTGAGATTAAATGGTACATTTATTAACTATTATTATTATTATTATCTTTTATCCTTACTTTTTTTAATATCAAGTTCTGCATTAAATATTAATTTAAAAAAATAAAAATAAACGTGATCTGAAAAATTTCTATTAAAAACTAAAAAGAAGAAAATAATCATTTCATCTTAAGTTCATTAATTTATTTATTTTTTCAATCACGTTACAGAAGAAAAATAAGATCTTCTTTTATAATCTAAAAATTGTTTAAAAGTTTAATATAAAAAAGTAAATGAATATAATAGTACTTCGGATAACCGTTGAGTTTTGTTAACCGCACGAAGTTTCGTATTATTATACCTGTAAAACAATTTTGTGAAACGGAATTATAATTGGATCGAAGGACAAATGAAAATGGGTGGAAGGGTTGGAAAGGGTGGAGTAGGAACGCACCAAACATTACGCATTTTCAGACCGTTAATATGTGTCATAAAGGAAAACGATAATGATAGCGCACATCGAAATGATCATCGACGTCGTTACGGTACGCTTCATTGAGCGACTAATACATAATGAAATATACTGAAGAGTACGTAATTAATTAGATTCGTGACGATGGACCACAATTCACAAAAAGCCATAGAATTTCTCAACTCTCATTATACCTTATTTCATTTGACATAAATTTTGGGAGACAAAAAATTATCCTCGAATTTTTATTTCTATCAACGAAAATTCATTTTTATTATTATTATTATTATTATTAATATTCTTCTCTGCTGGTTTCTTTTTTTTTTTATGGAATAGAATTTATCTTTCGAATAAAATCAAGATTATTATTTCTTTATTATCTCAATTCGTATTATTAATTTTATTAATTATTCGGAAACAAATATTGAGTATTTTCTTAACGTAAAAATCTTATTTCAAACAAAAACATAAATTTTGTGCATATGTTTTGTATTATTTAACTTTTAATGTTATTTTCTTTTGTAAAATCCTTTTTTTGTTTAATTATTTTCGTATACTTACAGGTGTAATAATAAGTTAGGGTATAAATCAGAGTATGTGTTTACTTTTAAAGAACATTAAACTTGGAGAGTAATGTTGTTCTTCTTTCTTTCTCGTTCTTTCTTGTCACGATAGTTGATATATGACCGGAGATCTTCAATCTTCGTGTTATAATACTCGAGCCGCACCTCTTCCTGCCCCTTCCGGTTAAACTCTTTCCACAAGGAGAGAGAGAGAGAGAGAGAAAGGGAGTCATCGTAAAAATTTTCCGAATTCGTTGCACGTTACAAAAGTGAACGTGATAGCGTTTAAAGAACGTTCGAGGATGCACGCTCCTAACCAGTACTTCAAATCTTTTTTATTTTCCTTATTCTTATTCTTATTATAGTTCTTCTTACATTTCTTTACTATTTTAAGATTTTGCTCGATTATTCTCTAAACGATATACTAGACTAGTATTTGGTTTATTATTAATAACTCAATATTACAGAATTCTAAGGAAACACTGTTAGGGGACATAGAAATTATAAGAGATGAAGTAATTATTATAGAAAGGGTGGGAAGGTTTAATACCAGAATACGATTGGAAGGAATCTAATCTATTATACATATTATCAAAAACTCTAATTCTAATTTTTAGTGAGGGAAAGAGAAAGGTGGGGAGGTTGAGTTAGGTTGAAAGTGGATACGGAAACTCGTTTGTCTGTTTCCGACATCAAAATCGAATCTTCTATTATACCACTCTTATCCGTTGGGAATTTTCGTTCTCGTGCACGACGACCACCACCATCACCACCCACCACCACCAACCACCTCTCTCTCCCACCATTACTTCGAAGTTCCAAACTATTTTTATGGTCGTAGGATTCACGCTAAATGACCGTGCCAATTCTACTTGGGTGCGATGCACGGAAATCCTCTAATCTCTGTTTCAAGTTTAATGGACTTGGTTTCGGTTGCAACATTGCCAAGCAATTTGGAAATACTCAACTGGACGGTGACCTATTTATGTTCCGGCATCTGTTAATTCTACTTTAAATCTATTATATTCCCTTGATATTAGTTTAATCTTTGGTTATATGGGGTTTAATCCTTTAACGTTTATCAAATAATCTAGGTGGATTGAATTTCAACGTTTCCATCAACGATTAAGATTATATCCTCTTTTATTTTTCTTTTTATTTTTTCATTGATCTTGATTAGACAAAATTCTAAAAACTAGAAATTTTCTTATTAATTCGTTTTATTATTATTATGATTATTAATCATTATATTAAATGATATTTACAATCAATTTTAAACACACGTTACGCGAGACAATTTTATTGCATAAGTTGTACACGTTGTCAAATGCATACATAATAAATTAGACTTTGATTGATAGTCTGATTAAGATAATTACTATCATAAATTGATGAGGACTCTAAAAGACAATAAAAAAAAATTCATTCTACTCTCTAATTTATCAAAAAGAGAGAGAGAGAGAGAAAGAGAAACGGGAAGAGATGTAGAAGATGGAAATATAAAATAAAATCAATAATACACATGACACGTGTATAAAATTAAAATCGAATCAAATCAATGCATAAAAATAACCTGTATTAACAAAACCAACACCTCCCTTTCTTGCTGTATATATAAACTATTCATTTATCTATACGGTGCTCACAAAATAAGGGACTTCATTTAAAAAATAGCTGAAGCGAAATAATGAAAGTCTATAATCTCTCCCTTCTTCTCCCTTTCTTGATTTTTGTTTCTCGTCTTTTTTTTTCCTACGACTTCCTCCTCTTCCCCTTTTTCTTAGTGGGCAGTAGACGCGGTTTTTCAAGCTTTCACCGTTGTTGCAGCAGTGGTCCCGTAACTGGTACGCGCGTATACTACTTACCGAGTGAGAAAAAGCCCAGATGCGTTCCATTTGAAGCGGAAAGAGAAAAAATTCTTTTTCTTTCTCTTCTTTATCTCTCTTTCTCTCTCTCTTTCTTTCTCTTTTCTGCCCGGGAGCTTCGTGTCTAGCACCAACAAAGAACTTGTTAATCTTTGTTTGCATGCGAGGAAAAAGTGCCACACATACATACTTCCTTAGTCATATATACATTTACACATTTTACTTACTTACACGGTATATGCATTTATGTTTCTATATACTTGATCGCACGTGTACGGATTTTCACGGCTTCTAATCAGAAAACGGGTGCTATTATTTCTCTTCTTATCTTAACACACGTGTACAATTTTTCCACGTATTAATACGTTTAAAATGCAATGAATGGATTCTGGGTGGTGCATATAAACTGTTATGAATTAATTTTAATATATTCGATATAAAATAAATGAATATTAGGTTTTAAATATTTAATAGAATATTTGTACAAGTTTTAGATTAATCTATCATAAATACTATACCAAAATTAAATATGTATTCTATATAAAATAAACGTGTTTTTGTATGCAAATGGATATAATAACGTTAGTGCTAAACTTACTCAAAAATTTGTAAGAAAATATTTTCTCCCGTGTTTCATCGAAGAGAGAAAAAGAAAGAAAGAAAAAAAAAGAAAAAAAATAGAAAAAGAGAGGAAGACTGGAGTAACGTTTGCCGGATACTTGGTGCACGATATTTGGGCCGAGTGCTATCAAAGAACACACAACCTCGCGAATTTGAAGCTTCTGCCGTTGCTGCTGCTGTTACTACTCGCCCTTTGCTTTTACCTTTACTTTCCTACCTTTCTTGTTTTCTCCTTTTTTTTTTGTTTGAGAGGGGTGAGCAGGGAGATTGGGAAGGGAGCTTTTTCCTTCTTGCCTCACAGCCGTTACACATTCCTATAAAGGAATTGCGCGTGCGAGGACGACTTTTATGCTTTCAAAGACATGAACTCTTTCTCTTTTTCTCTCTCATACTCATACGTTTATTGCACGTTCAGTTATGAACGTCATGAGGAATTCTTTATAGGTTCTTTTTTTTCTTTTTAATCTCTTCCTTTTTTGTCAACATTTCTTTCTTCTTCTTCTTCTTTTTTTTATTTATTCGTGATAAAAATTACGATAGGAAATGATACACTTCAGATAAAAGTTTATACATGCGTTAGGTTTAAAAGGAAAATACTATATTATTATTATTATTATTATTATTATTATTATTATTATTATTCGTAATTAGATTAAAGAAGATATGGAATTTATTTGAATTTTCTTATTGGAATTTTCTATCAAAGTTTTGTTCTCCTTTTCAAATGTGATTAGGAATACGAAAAAGAGTGAACAAAATAGTAAAAAACAAGTAAAGAAAAACGTGTCGCGTGTTTTGTATCATTCTGTATTGTCACGATAATGGTGACGAAGAGATCGTAAAGCCTAACCGAAATTCTAATCAAAGGTTTGATCAAGATGAGCTTAAAAATAGACCACCATGTCCCTCTTAATGTTTTTCGTTAGCTGACGAATCAGTTTACTTTCCTGACATTATGTCGTTATTTATGCGTTAACCTAGTAAGTTTATGGGTATTAGTTGGATAAATGGATAAAACTATCTTCAACTTATCTTTTATCTTGATTAGAATTAACTAATGTAAATTTTAACTAGTGTAAATTTTATAGGAAAGATAATCCTTGTGTTTTAGATTATTTTATTAATTAATTAAACAGTATTAAAAAATAATGAATAATAGGCTAAAATAGATTGTATATTATTTAATAAAATAATATATAATACTTATAATATTATACTACTATAATATACATAATAAATTCTTTACCCTTTCCCTACCTTTGATTATTTGTCAATCGTTTAATTAAACAGAATCCTTTTCTGTAATCACGTTGTTAATTAATCGATTATTATCCTACAGTGTTACTATTACAGTTACAACAACTTTCGAATAAAATAAAAATACCAGTAGATGTTTTTCGCATTCTCTCACCTTGACGAGTTTGATTTCGTTGGAATTTTTCTTTACATTTTGACGATAGTACCATAAATCAACCTGCGGATGAACTCAAACCGAAGGGTTAGTTTTCGACGATGATCCCCTATGGAAATCCGTACCTTAATTACCCGCTTCCAATCTCACTTTTGGTCTTGCGACAGAGATTACAACCGGTAGCCAACGCTTCCCCGTTCGTGTTCTCTCGTCCATATCATCCCTACTACTATTACTACCCCCTACAACCATCTAAAACCCCCTACTACCCCTCTACTACTACCACTACTACTGTTATGACTACGCTGGACACACCATGTCACCCTTCACAAACTGGTAAACCTTCCAACTCGTTATCCACAAATCGATCACGATTTTGTCGCATAATTTTTCCATCTTCTGCGAGTTATGTACGAAATTTCTTTTTCTTTTTTTTCTTTTATTTGCGATGTAACTTCGAAGCATTCCTACATTCGTATACGTTTGCAAACTTTGTTTAGTTACGTGTTTTGTTTTTTATTCTTAAATAAATTACTGTTTTTTGAAATAATAATTGTAGTTCTAAATAAGACATATTGAAGTGCAATTACAAATACAAAAATATGAATCCAATAATAATCCAATAATGAAAAATGATTGAATTTATTAAACATTTCCGATTAGATCAAAGATGTTCGCGTCGAATCGTTTTCTCTTTTTCTTTTTTTGTTTCTTTCTCTGTATTTTATTGTTTTCTTCTTCTTCTTCTTCGTGCTATTAGAAGTAAAAGTTTCGCCTACGTATCCTTCTCAACTTAAGTTATTTTTTTTTCCTTTCACGTTGATGGGTAATTCAAGACTTTACTGCTAATCAAATCGTCACGGCGGAGTATAAAGGTCGGAACGATGCGTGGTAGAGAAATAAATCCAAAGCTTGGTAGAAATTCAAGACCTTCTTAGAACGAAAGCTCGTTTATTTCTTAACGTTAAATTGCAACCCTTCTCATTTCGTTGGAAATCAAAAACGTTAACGATGTTTCCTAACCGATTCCTATCCAGTTTCACATATAACAATGCTTTTCTAGACTTATTTTCATTTGACGATTAAACACAAAATAATTTTCTTTCTTTTTCGTATTAATTGAAATGACACTATGTAAAATATTTCAAACATATAAGATTATAATAAATATTCCATAAAATTATGAAACTCCAATTAAATACAAAACTTTATTTTATCCTACTTTCTAGAAGATTACAAATCACCTAATCTAAAACATTTAAAACATATAAAACAACAATTATAAATATTCCATAAAATAATTAAAATCCAATCAAAACACAAAACAAATTTTCCTTATATTTCTAGTAAATATTTAAAAAAAAAATTGACACAATCTAAAATCCTCGGTTTATCAACAGTAAACTATTACCCATCCCACCTAATATACACATCCATCATGTGCATAGTACTAGAACGCATACCTTAGCAAATTTTCGAACATTAAACCTAGCAGATATCAATAACCTCGATTCATCGTAGAGGATCTGCAACTAACAGGAGCTCATGGAAACCGATTATTATTATTATTATTATTATTATTATTATTCCGATATTGGTAGATCCGTTATACAACACAATGTAACAATAACTACTACCACTATCACTACCATACAGGAACATCTAACGGAGGATGACATTGCAGATTCTCGATGCTTCGAATTACAAGTTAGATCGTTAACTCGACTCACGAATGGTAACGCTTTGAAACACTCTTATCATCGCCATCCCTAAAGCAACAACAACAACAACTAACCCTAGTACCCCTACACCCTTTCCCCTTCTCTCTTTCATATACAGACATACACACACACATACTTTATCATCGGACTCTCATGTTTCTCTGTGTATTGTGAGTTTCAAATTGCTACTGAATCGCTATCGCTTCTGTCTCTTTTGCCACTTTACGAGCACCAACGATGGTCATTGGACTAGCCTAACCTTCGTATAGGCTAGCCAGCTAGCTAGCTAGCTAGCTAGCTAGCTAACTTGTCCTAGCTAGTTTGATTATCTGCTGTCGTGGTCTGTGTGGCCAACAACACCGTCGTCCTCTGCTTTCCTATTCTCCTGCGAAGACGAACGGACAGATGCAGAGATAGATAGATAAATAGATAGTAGATACATAGATAGATAGATGCAACGAGTAGGTGAGAGAGAGAGAGAGATGGGTGAACTACTCGAAAGCCATTGTTTCAGTCCTGCAGCTAATTTCCGTTTCCGGTGCCCTATGACTTCCGGGCATCGCACGCAACTCTACTCGGTCCTCCACCACCCTGTCATTTGTGTATGCTTCGCGGTCAAAGGATCTTTTAGGGATGAGGGAGATAGGGTGGTATGTCTGAACTCTGGATACACCGATTTGCCGATTCACGTGTCATTGGACAAAGCTCTGTCGGTAAAATTGATCCTTCGAGGGGCGGGATCCTCTCCCCTTCTTTATACGATTATTTGCTTTATTATTTTTTTAATTATGTATATGTTAATTAAATAGAGTATTGCGTTAGATATATTTTTCTCTGATAAATAAAATAATACAAATTATTTCACAATAATAAACAAAGTTTCATTCTCCTGTTTTCGTTTTAATGAAGAAAAATATTCAATATCAAATATCTATAATAATATCTGTCTAGATGATTTATCTATATCATTTATTTAGAAAATAAAAACTAGGAGACGAAAATATAATAAAATAAAATAAAAGTTTCGTATAAAAAGATAATAAAAAAAAAAAAAAAATAGTAGGAGACTTTATCGATTTTATTCGATATAGGTTTTCATATGCAACTTGGAACAATTCGTTTCGACAAAACAAGCCAGTGAAATTAGCAAGTATGATTTTCATCGTTACTGAAATATGTATGAAACTATGAGCAGAGCGCATCTTGTCCTTCCATATATATATCTATATATATGTATCTATGTGTATATATTGTATGCGTTTAGATAAGTGAGAAACCATACACACACACACATTCAAGTTTATATATATTTATAAATATATATGTATGTGTATGTAGATGTGTTCTTGTATATATCTGCACGTATGTATTGTATAGGTTTAGATAAACGAGAAACCCTACACACACACACACACACACACACACGTTTATAAATATTTATATATATATAATATAATAATATAATAATAATTTATAATATATAATATAAAAATAATTTCTAAAATATAATAATAGGTGTGTTTTTGTATATATCTCTGTGTGTATGTATTTTATGCGTTAGATAAGCGAGAAACAATACACACACACACACATTTATAAATATAATGTATATATGCATGTATGTAGGTGTGTTATCATTTGATATATAACGTATATATAACCAGGACGGTCCTTTGAGTTATTATTCAAAGCAAATCATAGCTGTGGTATGGGGGATTAAGGTTCCTTTTACATGCACGAAAGCTATGGACAAGGAGACGTTAGCCGAGACCCATTTCTCTCTTCATCAAGTACGGTTCTTCCCCATGATCCACCTCTTTCGTGTAGGGTAGGATACGAGCTGGTTTCTGCCCACTGTTCATCCTAAGTCACAAACCTTTCTGCCACGTGGAAACCGAAATTGCTAACGTCATCTCTTTTCACCAATTCTTTTATATCTTTTCTTGTTTTTTTTTCTTTTCTTATATTTTTTAAACCAAACATACACACACATTTTTAACGTAGAATCAAATAAATACGATCATGTAAAAATAATCAACGTAAAACATAAAAATTTTCGAAGAAAAACGAACTAAAATAATTGATAAACATTATTATAAGATAAACTAAAGAAAAAAATATAAAAGATAATATAAAAGATATTATTTCAAAAAGTAGAAAATTAATCTTTGAAAATTATTAATCATTATGTAGTAACACTATCTTCCCGAATAATAGGTAGACGAGTATTTGTGTTGAGAATGCGTTATACTTGTAAAAGGATAGTCATCTATAAGTGTGTGTAAGTAAAAGTAGGTATATAATAAAATACGTACACATACACACACACATACACACATATATATATATAGAGATGGTCGTCCCTCTGTTCACAGAATCTCTCTTCTCTCTATTTCTCTCTCTTTCTCTCTCTCTTTCTCTCTAACAACGAACACAATGGTATTGTGTACGGAACAGTATGAGTTATTACCCCTCCAGTCTCTAAGCTTCACCCCTCTCGAGCGTTCCCTTCGCAGACATAATTCAACATTCTATACAAGCTCGGACCTTCGTCTTTTTACCTTTCGTGCCTGATAATGTTTCATTACAGCCCTTTTATCTATTCCCTCTTTCCCTCTTCCTCCCTCATCCTCTCATTTCGTCCCTCTCACTTCCCTCTTCTATATTTTCCTCTCTACTACTTTCCAGTACCACCACTTGTCGTTCGTTTATTCGTTCGTTCGTTCGTTCGTTCGTTCGTTGGTTCATTCGTTCTCTCGGAGGCTGGAGTATAAAGGCACGTTCATACTAGAAAATTGAAAATATATCTGTTAGAGGTAATTATTACTCTTCATTCGAGTACCATTTTTATTTGAGAATCTCTTTTTCTCTCTTTATATTTTCTATTTTTTTCTTTTTCGTGTAAAGATAATGGAATTGTAATTATGATATTTGTTTGATAAAATTAGGATGGATTTTAACAGGTTTTGCATTTGATCGTGGAAAAATCCTTATTGAATTAAAAATTATTTCCAATTGATGTTGGAATAATAAATATCGGATGTAGAAATAATAATTACGAGAATAATACAAGCTTGGAAAAGTTGTAAAATCATTTTTACGTAATAGATAATTAAAGAAATTAAAGTACATGAATAATCTTAGAAATTAAAAGGAAATATAATACAAACCAGTTATTAACATGTAAATCATAATTGAAAATAAAAAAACAAAAGATCAACGATAAACTGGTTTGTAAAAGAAGGATATTTAAAAAAAGAAAATAAAATAAGAAAATCTTATAAGAAAGAGTGGTAAAGCTAAAGATGCTAATTAAACTTTTAATCACTTTGATCACGCGTTTACTTATCCTGAATGAAATCCTTACGTGACACTAATTATCAATCAAATGGTAGTAATTTCACGCTTTTTACATGTTAAAATATCTAATGCACCAGTATATTATCTTTTTACTATTACTATTATTATTATTATTATTTGATATTTTTTTTTCCTTGAACCATTTTTTCGAGATATCGCGTCGTATCGTATCGTATTACGTATTTCTTTCTTTCTCGAGTTGGAGGCACGTCGATGTGAAAGCAACTGAAAGAAGGAGGGAAGAAAGGTTAGCCTATGAGGGTTGAGGATTTTCTTTACGGGGGTTGAACGTGTTGGGGTACGCTTGCTGAATCCAAACGAGTCACGTAAAACTAGGACGAGAAACCAACTCGGTGGTTCGATGAATTTTTTTTCTTCTTTCCGTATCGTTCCTTGTAAACGATCGGTGATCTTTATCGATTATATATTTTTTTTTATTTTTTAGATATTGTCTTATATATAATAATACTAATAATGATAATAATAATAATATAAAAGAATGTGTAGGATGTATACACAGTCGTTGACATTTTATTTCTTTTCTTATATTCGACCAATTGTTAATATTTCATTTTATGCATATGGCATTTTCGTTTTTTATTCAAATATTGTCGAATTGTATGTGTGTGTATATATGTGTGGTTATTTTTTGTATTTTTCTCAATTATAAATTTCAGTAATGCCTATACGTGTATAGATTTTTATTTGTTTTTATTTTATCGGACTGTGTGTATGGGGTACACTAGAAATATTTGTATTATATTTAAAACATACAGAGAGAAGAAAAAAAATTATTGTATAATGAAGATAAACCTTTGTAGATATTAAAAAAAAATATCAGGGTTTCCTGTCAATTTGTTCGTGATAAAGATATCAAATATAAGAAAATATGTAATAGCAGATATCTTTCGATGATAAAAATCTTTCTAAAACTACTTAAAAAAAAAGATATTTACATCCAAATACGTAGACCACTTTGACGTGATTTAACATACACATAACATACAACATTTACGAATACGTGTGTGTGGGTTTGTACATATCAGAAAGAAAAGAGAGTGGTATTTTTCGTCGTAAAATCCAGTGGCATTCTAGAAATCGTATCCACGAAATGGGGCTTTCTTCTTCCATATCGTTCATATCTTTTCTCTTTCTTTATCTTAGTTTTAGTAAAACAAGGCTGAAATTCCTCTACAACGGGGGAGTAAAAGAGAAAAGAAGTAAAGGAAGAGATGATAGTTGATAGCACTGTTTGAAAAATATGCGTGCTAAGAACGATACGTGCGAGCAATTTCACTCATTCTCTCTCTCTCTCCCTTTTACCTTGCTATGTTTTTTTTTCTTTTAACTATTTTCTATCTTTTTCCTTTATTTCACATTTCTTCTGTCTGGCTTTTATCTATAATGTCTGTCTCCGTTGTACTAATTGCTCTTCTTTCTCTTGATACTACTCTTACCCTACTACGTGTAATAGCAACCGAGTAAGGAATTTTCAATCAAGACGAGTATTTACGAGTAACTGCAATGTTTTCTAAAATACCTACTTTTACGACCACCTATTTTTTTTTTGGTTTCTGTTTTGGTTTTTTTTTTTATACCTTAAAAGGTTTTTCAAGTTACGTTTTTTTGGGGGAAGAAAGAAAAACGAAAATAGAACCTCGGCCTGAATTTTCGATTGAGTTTGAAGAAAAAGGGGATATAAAAGTGATGATTGTTGTTTCATTCTTAGAAATATATGGTCATAAAAATTGTTTGTTATATTATATATTAAATAGTATATACAAATACTTGGTATATTAATTGATCCTGATAACAATTCATGTTAATTTAAAATAAAATAAAATAAAATTTCATATAAAATCATACCAAGGTAGAGAATACAATAATAATAATAGTAATAATAAATAAAAATCATATATGTTTTTTATCCAGCTTCTAATATAAAAAATTAAAATGGCACACTAAAAAACAATTTGACATACATTAACTGATCCTGATACAAGTCCTTAACTCTAAATATAAAATTCGATATAAAATAATAGGAAGGTAGAAAATAGAATAATAATAATAATAACAATAAATAAAAATCATATATGCTTTTTGTCCAGCCTAGTATTATAAAAGAGGTACAACACAGTCATACGGAAACGCGACGGAGCGTTACGTGCTCTCGAGTAACTCGGCTGGCAACGATTTTAACGAGATATACCACGCTCCGTTTGTCGTCATTTTCTTTTGTCTCGAGCCTTCTGCTATTGTTTGAACGCATTTTGTTAAAGAAGGCGACGAGAACGACTATGACGACGACGACTACGACGACAACGATGAGGAGAAATGAAAGAGAAAGAGAGAGAGTGAGAGAGAGTGAGAGAGACTAAAGGAAAGAACAGTAATTGAGAAAGAAAGAGATAGAAAGGGTTGGTAAAATGTAAGAGGGTTGGGGGTGAATACTTGAAGGGGGTGAATTCGTTCGAGTGTAGAGAAGAAGCACGGAATCGCGGTACCGCGAACGATGCTTTTAAGTAACTTGACATTATTCGCGCCCTCGATGGTTTTATACTTTTCTCCCTTCCTTTCTTTCTTTCTTCCTTTCTTTCATTCTTTTTTATTTATTATTTTTTTCTTTATTTCTTTCATAGGTTTCATTCTTATCGTTTGGTTTTCATCAGACTATGAAACAACCTATACCTCTTACCCTCATTAATCCTTTTTCTTTTTACAAGCTAATTGGATAAAACACGATTTCATATTGAATTTTATTAATACTTGATTTATAATACTATTTGTTTTATTTTTATTTATTTATTTATTCATTTATTTATTTATTTATTTAGATGTAATATGAATATTTAGTACCTTCTATTGCAGACTAGTTTATTATTTATTTATTTATTTTATCCTACGTTTATTTATTTTTATCCAAATATTATTTGAACGATTATTGAAGAAAAGAAGATAGTAATTTTAATGGAATCAATTTCATTGCTACTGCTATTAAATTATATCTTTATTTCTATTTTCGTTTATATTTTATCGTTGATTTATTTTTGTTTGAGTCTAATATGATTGTTTCAATGATGGATAGTTAGAATCTTGGATTTAATAATTTTTGAATGATTCTACAAAGTATTCATACGAAATTTTTAACAATTATTATATTGAAGTTTATAAAGAAATAAAATAACATCAATAAACACACGATTTCGATAAAAATCAACTTTCCTTACAGATTAAAAAATCATTCTAATTATAATAATTTCTTCAATCAAATGTGATAAATAATATCAATTTATATTCTCAAGAAAGAAAGAATAAGAAGAAGATGAAGAAGAAGAAGTGGCGATAAATTTCTAAAGTTAATCGTAAAATCCGGTATGATCTTTCATTTCGTCAGTTAATTTTTCAAGAATTCTTATCACCTACACGTTCTCGGTAACAAGTAACTTTTCGTTTTCGAGAGAAACGAGAAAAACGAGAAGGAAACAACGATGGAGAAGTCGAAATTGATCGAGCAAGTCATTAAAATTCATGAAGTACACTCGAGGCAATTGTAAAGTTCAAACGACGAAGACAACCATTTGGGATTCTCTCTCATATACACACACTCACACTCATACAATTTCTCTGGTTCTGTCTATCTTTGTGTAGAACGTCATAAAACGTAACTCTTGATATTATCATGACATTTTTCCTTCTCGTATCGCAAATTAAAACTAATGTTATCGACTTTTTTCTACGATGTGACCCGTCAACCGATACAAAATTTAAGAAGAAAAAGAGAGAGAGAGAGAGATAGGTAGATAGATAAATAGAAAAGAAACATTGAGGAAAAGTTTCTAAATAAACTCATGAAATGTTTAGTCGACCGAAAATACCGGCGAGTATACGTTTTAAAAAAAAACAATACTTTATTCTTTGACTAACGTCACTAGCTTTATCGAAATATTTCTGAATTAAACCATACAGTTTGGTATTATTAAACAATAATAATACCAAACTTTTAATAAATACGAAGGATGCGCTTGCTTCACAACCGTTTAGTTAATTTAAGATTAAATAACTATGAAATGGAAAAATAAACAAATAAATATAAAAATAAAATGAGATAAGAAGTATGAACGAATTTTAAGGAAGTTTATATATAATATACTCGAAGGATCTGATACGCAAGTACTTACTCTCTGCACAGCCAGCTCATTTGCTCAGTTCAATTCAGCCGACAGGTACACTTGCTCAACAAATCATTTGCCTAACACGCACATTTAGTTCAGCAAGTGTGTTTGACCGATTCGATCTATCTTGAATTGCTTATCGACACTACCTAACTACTTACAACACTTTACACAAACACATACATAATTAATCTTTTTACTGGTATACACATGTAATCGATAATGGAGTCTAACAGTTTGTATTCTTCTAATAAAATATAATAGAGAATAAATTAAATTAAAGGATATAATAAAATATTAATTAAAATATATAATAATAATAAAAAAAAATATTAAAAGAAGATAAACTATTTTTTATCCGATGAAAAAAAATAAAAAATAATAAAATCGTAATTGTCGTAAAAATTGTGGATTTAGTTTTTTCTTCGATTGGAACGAATGTAAAAGATGTGTTTTTTTTAAGACCAATGAACGAAAATGAGAAGAAATAAATGTAAGAAAAAGAGACGTACAGATATACTCGTTGAAAAGTCACAGCACGAAGATGCCAGGCGAGAAGCGTTGATTTATCTTTCGTCATTATTCGTTTCGCCCCCCCTTTTAAAATTAGTTTTCAGTCGGGAGCAAATTACAAGGAAACATTCGAATGCATACCTTTGCTCTGCCAAGGAAACTTTTCTGCAAATTGGAATTTTCTCAAATGAACAAGTAACTGGGGAAAAATATAAAAAAAAAATAGAATAGAAATAGAAAACCAAAACAAAAACAAATATATACAGAAGTAAAATAAAAATAGAAGGATTAAATGAAAGCAAGGAAATGTTTTCTTACCCAACGTGATCTAACTTTTTATCATACAATTTTAAACACTTTATAATCTAACTTTTTATCAATAATCAACTTATATAAGCTTATGCGATTTCTTATTTTATACATTATTACACTCATTCATTTGTTTACAATTATGAGAAACTTAAATTCATTTTTATAAATAACCCATTGCTGCATATTATTTTATTATCATATAATTATTAACTTTAAAACATATCTCGAAAATAAATATTATTCACATCACCTCTCGTGTATGTTAATTTCTAATCTTATTTAATACACACATTTTCCTAACATTTTAATGACAACTTGTTATACGTTAAATGGTACATTCAATAAAATATTTTAACAAAAATAGAAGGAATGAAAAACCAAGGAAAAAATGAAAAAACAAAGAGAGAAAGGAAAAGAAATGGGGAAGTGTCTTGATCGATCATTCGTCGTTTCCTTTTGAAGAGAAGGATGACGAGGTTAAGGAAGGATTAGGGGAAGGAAGAAAGACAGTAACTGGTGGAGGAGTGAAGGGGGATGGGGCAAAGGGCCAGGAGGTCGTAGAGATCTTCAATTTCATTTCTACTCAGAAGAGTAACTTCGCTTTCGGACCTTTCATCCACTTTTCCAGGGAAGAAAACAGACTACGAAAAGGCAAAAAAAGTGGCACATTTTCTCTCTCTTTCTTTTTCTTTTTTTTTCTTTCTTTACCTTTCTTTTTGGTGCGTGCCGTTAGAAATCATGGCTAATCAACTTATCGGTCCCGTCCATCTCACCTTTCTCGATTTTTATTTTCTTCCCTCTTTGCTTGTCCTTTTTTTCCCTTTCTTTTATCTCTCTTCCTCTTTCATTTCTGCCCATTTTCAAATCCTCGGGGACTCGCAAACGTATTTTTTGTTGTTTTGTTTCTATTATCCATACCGTTGCACGACTGATAGACGTCAAACATTTTTCCTCTGATCCCCCAAAGTGAAGTATATTTTTATATTATTATTATTATCATTGCTTCATGAATTATGTAAAGAAACACGAAAGATCAATATTAGGTTGTTGTTTCTCAATATAAAAAGTTAATTGAGTTTAATATTAATGTGTTAATTTATTTTATTAATATTGTCTAATTCACTTTCTTCGAGAACGTGCTTTTCAAATGATAATCTTAAAACAAGGATAGAATTAAACGACTTTTCCCCATTAAGGTGCACCATCGTTTAGCATGGTTCATTGTGCTGCTTTTAGTTTAAGATGGATCTTATAGTTCTATACACTGACCTTCCTTTTCTTAACACAACCATAATACATCAACGTGCATACAAATATGCTTATTCGTGTATACATGAAAATATACATACCAAACATTTAACTATGTGTATATACAAATGAACGTAATATTACATACACACACATACACATGTAGAAACATGTTAGTTTGTGTGTGCGTGTATGCGAGCGAGAAACTCCTAAGAAGTTAGGTCATGTGTCCATAAGTTAAAGTTCAACCTTCGTCGTCTCTTCCTTCCATCGAGAATTTGGCAATAGTTCTCTTCTAGTCATAGTATTCTCTCTAGTTCTTAGTTATTTCAAGATGAGAGAGAAAGAGAGAGAGTGAGAAACGAACGAGTATGGAAGAATTTTACTAGGCGAGAATAATTTCCGTTGAAGTTTCGTGATCGTACTACTACCGGGCCGACCGGTATAATTTCCGGAAGAGTTACTCCAACTTATATACCGTCTGTTGCTTTCTCGTGAAGAAACTAGACGAGCATGATGAAGAAGAATTCACCTTACTGCTAGATAATATACTTTTTTACATTGATCACGAAAGAAATAATTAAATTCAATCTTTACTTCTTCTTTTCTTTTTTTTGTATTTATACCAAAAATTTTATTCTGTCTTTTTTCTCTCTCTAAATAATATATTTACAATTTAATATATTATACAATCAAAAAATATTAATAGAATAAAAAAAAACACAAGAATTATCTTTAAATCAAGATACAATTTAATTAACAATAAAAATAAACTTATCGAATGAGTTAAAAAAACTAAATTGATGATATCTCAAAGCAAACATATCAGTAACTGATCCTATAATTAGATACAATCCGAAGAAAATTAAGAGTTTTCAAGGTACACATTTTCCTCCATATATATTTAATAAATATATATATACACACACACACGAAGAAAGTGCATTTCGTAACCGATAAAGACAATATTTTCTCAAGATCTAAAAGGACTTTAATGCGGACTCTAGGTAATCCTTCGGCAATGCCTGCAGGTCCCCACACCCTCCACCCACCCTCATCTTCCTCTTAAAACCTACAAACACATCCACGTATCTATGTATGTATATATGTGTGAGTTACCACCAAAGCTGCCAGAGATTCAACGATTTCCCTTAGTTTCTCTTCCTTTCTACCCTTTCCCCACCCTCAACTCCCTTCTACCTTTCTCCACCCTTTAATCCCTTCTACCTTTCTCCACCCTTTAGGTACCTTCGTCTCTTTTACAAACCAACGTAAGAGGAAGTTGGTGCCAAGAAAGCTAACAGCAGAGACTCGTCCGAGTTGTCCGAATTCGAACAACCCTCTCTCTCTCTTTCACTCTCTCTGTCTCTGTTTGAATGTGAGATAAGTGTGAATGTGTAGGTGTATGCGTGTATTGCACTCCTTAGACATTAGCATTGCGGTTACGCCGAGAATGGGACAGGTATTCGAATCGGAAGCGTGCATTGAAACTCGACCTTCCCTCGGCAATTAGCGGATCCATTCAAAGATTCCTTGATCGTCTTACTCTTGAATATGCAGAGTAATGCGGCTACCTTAGCTAAGGTTTAGGTATATATATATATATATATATATATAGAATGTATACCGGGTGTAACTACGATCATTTTATCTTTCTCATTCTCTTCAATATTAATTGTAATATTTTTTCAATCGTTTGAGTCGGCTAATCAAATTTTCTGAACATTTATATTATTTTGGATTACGGGTTAACGATCATGTTATTTTTTTTTTTAAGTATAAAAATGAACGTGCATAAGATCGGGTGAAAAATAATTCCAAACAAAAATATAACTTTGCAATCATTTGATTCGTTGTTATAGAACAAGGTAAATATTTCAGGTTTTGGATTTAGATGGTACACTCGGTATATATATATCTTTTCTCTCCCAAACTAAATTGCATGGAGAATTAGAATAGAAGGGTTATCCAACCTAATTCTTACTCTTCGACGGTGATGTTAGAATTCCATAGTTTCTTGAACTATAATGAGTTTTATCTATTATCTTTGAAAACAATCGAATTGATGACGTGATCCTTGGATTATATTCTCTATACAGTGAATATTCTCTTTTGTATTCTTAAGAATGAAATATCTTTTGGAATAGAAATTAGAAATGAAAAGAAAGATCGGTTCTAATCTAATTCTAATTGAATTTGAGATTAGGATCAATATTATTATAATGTTGCAACAAATTTAGAAGAAATTATTTTAATTATTAAAGAAAAATTACAAGTAATTTAAGTGATATAAAGTAAATTAAATATAATTGAAACAATATTTGAATGATATAAAATAAATAAATATGATTGAAAAACCATTCAAAAAAAAAATATGAAAAACATTGTAGATTGGAATGAAGATGTCTTGAATTCTAGTGTAAGATAATTATCGTTAGAGTTGATACGAGTCAAGTAAGTTAGTAAGTAAGTAAGTAAGTAAGTAAGTAAGTAAGTAAGTAAGTAAGTACTTATTCATTACTTTGTGTCAAAAAGTGGTCGACCATTGGAAGAAGGTTGCTTTTTAACTTCAAAGCCAGTTTGCTTGGCTCGACCTCTCGCAGATAGTCAGCTTTTCCGTTCTCATTACCTGCGCGTTTCCCTTTTTGTTTGACGACGTGACCCTTTGTCGGATGGATTCTCTCGAGGAAGAGCCTCGAGCACAACGAGAAAAAGAAAGAGTTGAAGAGAAAGAAAGAAAGACAGATAGCGAATAAGAGAACGAGAATGAGCGAGAGAATGATCGACGCTTGGAAAGTCAAGAAAAACCCGTTTTTGGCTTCGAACGGGATAGAATGCGAAAACGTTTTCTTGTTTTTCTCTTTAAACCCTGTCGAACGTTTAACAAAAAACTTCTTTCAACCATTTTCAATATACTATGTTATGTTCGTTTATTAAAAAGAAAGAAAAGTACCATTAAGTATTTTCTACAAATATTGCAATACTTATTTTTTTTTTGGGGAAGTTATTTTATTTTTGTAAAGATTTGAAAGTGTATTTTAACAGGTGGATGTTTTATTTCACTTTTTGTTTTGTTACGTGAACGATAATTACGAAAATTACACAATTTTTCATATAACATTTCATTGATATTGATAAATTATTATATTTAATTTATAATTATTTAGTTTATAATTGTAATAATTTCAAACACATTTGAAGTAATAGTTTCTAGTATACTTTTTTAAGTAATATACTCTATTAACTCAAGAAACCTTGTATATCTGATATCAGTGATGCAAGACGAATCCCCTATCGTGCTTGATGGACTATGGAATACTTGTTATAATTGATGACGCTTAACAACTGTTGCAACCATGCTATTGTAGTACTATGTTAAGAAAGAGAAGAGTATGAGAGAGTATAAGAGAATATGAGAGAGAGAGAGAGAGAGAGAGAGAGATAGTGAAACGTTCAAGCCCAACCTCAAACCAGTTTCTCTCTCTTACATTTACACATAGATACATACACACACACACACTATACTCACGTATAAACACATACTATCTCTGAGTTGAACAGCTCACGAGAACTCTATGATCGTCCTCTCGAAGTCACTGACTAACCACCAACATATACCACACTCATGTTACTCACTCCTTATATATATAACTCATCTAGTCTTTACATAAACACACATAAACAGTTACACGATATATAATATTCGTTTTCTTAAAATGTTTCTTTTTCTATGTCATTTCATCCATAAAATAACAGGAATGATTTATATTTTAAATTTTATGATTGTTTTTAATAACTATTTTCTTCTTTTTACCATGGTGTTACATTTAATTTGATAATACAATATTTAACGTAAGTTTCGTTTGGAAATATGAAGAAACATATTTATTCTATTTGATGTATTTTACAAGTATTAAATAATATTAATATTTATTTTGTTTGTTCTAAAATTGGAAAAAGTTAAGCTTGATAATAATAAAATTAATATACTTTATAGTTTTCTCAATCTCTATTTCAAGAATTCATATGTTATTTACGTATAGAAGACAAGAAAGAAACAAGAATAAGAAGAAAACTGTTTCTACGTGTTAAATAATGAAAAAGAATCATCCTAATCGGGTTTGACTTTAATCCGCAAGCTCTTTGATTATGGTTTAAGAAGAAAAGTTAGTCGTAAATGTCGTCGGAATGACGTAATTGCGAGCTTTAGTTTCTGGCCTAGTTCCAATCGTTTTCGAACGTTAAGCATTTTACCTCCCTCTTCTCTCCATAGCATTTTAACCCTTAGTTGTTCCTCCATACAACACCATCGGATACTCTCTTTTTCTTTCGTAGATTCTAGAACAACCGTAATCCATCGTGTTCTTCGTTAACGAAGAAAATCCAACACACGTGCCGCGGCCGTCTTATCGCGTTGGCTAAACTCCAGTACTATTTTCAAGATTCTTCTTCCCTTTTCTCTCATTTTTCTTCTTTTAGAGAAAATCTCTCTTGGATATTAAAACCTACGTTTTTATTCTTTTAAAACGATTATCCAATTTCGTTACGGGTTTATTTAATGTTTTATATATAAAACAACAATAATATAATAATTAAAGATATCAAACATGTATGGGATCACTTTAATATTTAAAATACACGCATATAGACAAAACTATTACTGTCACCTATTTTCTTGTCAAATAAACACACGTGAACAACGATCTAAATCGATTCATTCTGAACCTACTTTCTTTTCATTATTTTGTTGTTGTTGTTGTTAAAATAACAAAAATGGCCGACCACGAATATTTTCCTTGCACCCTTTTTAATACCGTAATACTTTAATACTATAGTACTTTCTGTTTTAATACTTTTTACGTTGTTTCATGAATATTTATTTTCATTGCTTACCTCTGATCTCCTAGATTTTATATATTATAAATAATGCATATTTTCTTTTTAGTTACATTCTTTGATATTTTAACGATTATTAAAGTGAAATGAGAAAGATGTTAAAGATCATACCGATACAACAAATTCTACGAATACCTTTCTCTTTTCCCCTTTTTCTAAATGAATAATAATTATTTTTTTTTTTCGTGCGTTAGTAAAGGAATAGATGAAAATTGTTAAACAAATAAAAGAAGTAGTATGAAGAAAGTATTGATTTAAAGGGCGTATTGTTGCGGAATTTGGGATTCTCTTTGCCATCTTTTTTGAAAATCAAATCTAGTATCGACGTTAAACGGATATCGATTCCGATATCGTTTGCGTGTTTCAATGTGAAGTGTGCTTAATGGTAGTAGAATCGCAAGTAACACGGTTTATCTAATCACGGAATACGTATTCTCTTTCTCACATACACACACACACAGACACACGCATCCTCACGCACATATATATATGCATTTATATGAGTATGTATTAGTTAGTGGTGTATCGTTCGCGTATTACACAACGAATTAGCAGGAACATGGGCAATAGTTCCTCTTTCGCGAGATAACAAGTATCCTGCTGACAACGAACGCAATACCGAATTTCTAGCAAAATGGATGTCCCGTTACAACGTGTCTGAGTCTAATCTGACATCAATATGTATGGTGTTTCGTATGATACGTATACTAGAAAATATGTTATTTTCCTGAAAGATTAAACAAAACGTTCTAAATGTAAAATACGAATCGATCTTCGCGTTTTTAGTTCCCCTATTATTTATTTAAACGATTAAATGAAAATCTTTTTCGTATATTATTTGTCTGAAAACGTAGGAGATATAAGGTACTTTTTTGTTTGTACAATAAATACATTTATTTTTTTTTCTTTTAAATCAATTTATGCAATTTAACTGTATCGATAAATATTTTATTATACAAATAAACCTACAACCACATAGAATTTATATTTTATTTTATCGATTAAATGGATCTCTCGTAAAAATGAAAATTATTCATGTCCTGTATTATTTAACTAGGAAAAAAAAAATAAATAAAAAGAGAGAGAGAAGACTTTTGTTTGCGTATTAAATAAAAACGAAAACTTAATTAATAAATTTATAGAATATACTATACGATAAATAATTCTTTTACTATGAGTAGTAGATATTATTTATTATGTATTACTTATTTACGATTATTTACAAATCGATTAATTGAAAAATCAAAAGTTTTGACTTAATTGTTTATCAATTACATTTAAAATTTTGCATAGTAAATATAATGGAAATAGGAAAAAATTAAAGATAAATATACAATACTTAAATAAACATTCTCAAACATTTAATTATACTTAATTACGAAACCATGTCTCTCTATATTTCTAATTAATTAAGATTTTTGATTATATAAAACTCAGGGAAAAAAAAATTAAATTAAAAAATAGAAATAAAAGGGAAATTATATAAATAATTCGTACACCCCATCCAAAGAGAGAGGAGAGTTAATTAACAAATTAATAGTTACGTGCTACTACATCGTTGATGATACTAATTGCAGAAATATCTACTTTCCCGTTCACTCTTATTTCCCTACTCTAATTAGTTCTGTATCGTCTAGTCACTTTTGAGTGGGATAAATCAAGCCCTTCCCCCTTTTTGTACCACCCTTACTACCCTTTTTCTTCTTCTCTTCCTCTTCCCCTCTATCTCACCCCTTCGTAAGAACTTTCTCGAGGAAGATCTTGTAGTAACTTTTCTTCAATGATTCACTCCTCAGATTAACAAACTAAGAGAGCTTTCGATCTCTTTTTTTTTCTTTCAATGCAAATTTTTTCCTCTCTCTGCTAACGCCCTTTTCTTCCCCCGTTCCTTCACCACTCACCATTCAAACTTTCTTATTTCTGATTCTTTTTCCCAGTCTGATGCAAACCCCCTACTCTTTAACCCTTCCAACCTTTCTTCACTTTTAAATCCATTCTCATCTTTTGTTTATTTCTGTACACCCGTTAGATAAAATCGTGCACTATGTTAGGATATTAACAATTGCATAAATTGCATATTAATATTAAAGATATTTCTATATTCTTTTTTTTTAAATTAGTTTTAAAAATTTCCTTGTTTCATTATAATTTCTTGTTATAGTAGCTTGTTGGAAACTATGAAACGGGCGTTGAATATCCAAACAGAGTAAAGAAAAATAATTATTTCTTTTTTTGTCTTCTCCTTTTATCAAATAAAATTGGAACGTTGGAAGAAAGTTGTTTTGAGTTTGATATTATCAAACGTATCAACTATATCAGGTGCAAGATACTTCCTTAAAGTCTGAGGATAGAACAC
Source organism: Mischocyttarus mexicanus (assembly GCA_023678845.1). Lineage (NCBI taxonomy): Eukaryota > Metazoa > Arthropoda > Insecta > Hymenoptera > Vespidae > Mischocyttarus > Mischocyttarus mexicanus. The sequence continues at coordinate 117,005 of JACGTP010000122.1, read as the reverse complement.
GACGTGGAAAACTGTCAGCTTTCCTGAGACTGGTAATTTTTCAAAGCTAAAAACTACCCTTAACCTCTTCCCCTTCGAAAAACCCAAGCCAACTTAACCCAACCCAACTTACTTCACTTCAGCATCATTGGTCCATTTTGCCTGGAGGTTCTTCTTCTTCTTCTTCTTCTTCTTCTTCTCTTTGTGGTTACACTATGCTTACTATCACTACGATCCTACTTTCTACTATCTCCTACAGGACTCTTGTGTAAACCTTGATCCTTTTGCTGGACCCAATGTGTATCATCGTACTTCTTGGAATTCAGTACTGTCCGATACTATTTACGTTTTCTCAGACATTTCATCCTAAATCATATATAAGATTAAAAAAAAAAACTACTTTAGAAAGTAGGAGAAAAAGAAGTTTTTATTAGAAATAAAATATTATTAAATTATTTTTTTTAAACGTTTAAATATTATTGATTAATTATCTTTTACGTGTATCTAATTAATTCCTTATGATTCATTAGATCGATTTAATTATTTATATATCCAGTGATTATTATGATTATTATTATTATTATTGTTATTATTATAATCGATTTTACAATATTGTATAAACGAATAATGTTAAGTGATTATTAATGAGATATTTAAAAGATGATCAGTTATTCTATTACCTGATTAATTAATTATTCATCTTTCACATAAATCCCTATTTATTTTCATTTATCGGGAAAATATGTTAACCCGTTTGTCGTTATGATTATTAAAAAATTAAACGAATAAATAATATCCATAGCCTTTCCTTTTATTTTCTTTAAAACAAAACACAAATTATTCTGATACTTAAAATAAAAAGTTATAAATATAATCAATCGAATCTACACAAAATTTGACAAAATCTAAAACACACCCCATTTTCCTTTACCAAAGTTTAAAAATTCGTTGGAGGAAAAATAGAAAAAAAAAGAATAGAGAGAGCAATGATAATAAATTTGAAAAAGGAGAGTGTAAGAGGAAGGGTTAGTCGTAGAAGAAGAAGAAGAAGAAGAGGGTGGTACAATTTTTGCGGGGTAATTTTCACCCTGGGAAGCCTTTGACTTGACTTATCGCGGTAAGCGGCTTCAACGGTTTTAAACGAACGACCGAAGAAACGGAAGTGAAAGAGAGAAGAGAGAAGGAAAAGGAGGAAAGGGGTGAGAGTAGGAGTAAGTAGGGGATGGTGGCACAAGAGAGAAAGATCGGCGTATTACTATCATCATTTTTAAGCATGAAAATGGAAGAAAATTTTACGTTCTCTTTCTCTCTTTCTCTCTTCTTTTGCTTTGAGAAATATATTTTGAGAATTGGGGTTAGACGAATAGAGGGGAGGGGTTTAAGTAATGAACAATATAAATTACCCCAATAATATTTACCATTATTATATTATGTAGCAAATATATATATATATTTTTTGTATACATTGGTGGTGTGTTCCAGTTTAAAGCTTTACGAGTTGATTTATTCCAAGCTATTAAATACAGCGACATCCATTTTGTTTTTATATTAATACAGATTATAAGGATGAATATAATAATTGTTTATAATATTTTTGTCTTCTTCTTCTTGTTCTTGAAACGTAATACCGCAACATTCTTTCTCTTTTGTTAAATTTATTATTAGAAATAAAAATAAGTTCACGTTTTAAGAGACTTGCAAAAGTGGGGACCTCGTAACGAAAATAATGTCATCCTAACTTAACTTTTTTCTTCGCAAAAACGTTAATGGTGGACTAACGAAAAGGTATTATCGAGTATCGTATTTCTTTTATCGGGTATTCTTTTATCCCAAGTTCTTTTTATTAAAATCCATAGTGGAAAAAGAAAAGAAAAGAAAGAATATGAAGTAGAAGAAGTTAAGAATATTAGAAATGAAAGCTTTGGGCTTGTTAGCGTGGAAACGATAAAGTTGGACAATTCCTGTCACAAGATTGTTTCTTCTTGTTTAATACAAACTAAGAAAATTGGTATGAACGATGATAAAAAAAAGGGAAGGAGTAAAGAAAGGGTAGAAGAAGAATAAGAAGATGAAGAAGCAAAAGTAGAAGAAGCAGAAGAAGCAGAATAAGAAGAAGGGGGTTGGTTAGTATCTAGAAGACTAATATAACGATACAGTATATACTAGAAAACTGTAGGAATGGTATATACATAGCTAAGCTAGGCAAAGAGTTGACTGTTTGAACGACACATTCCCTTTTACGGTGTCATTTGGAATAGTCATGCAACTAGCCTGGCTCGAATCCACAGGTAAAGACTTTCCACGCATTTTGCCAGCCTTAATTTCACTTCGTTGGAGCGTCTTTCTACCTTCCACCAACGAAATCCCCCGACTCACCCCGTTTCGAGAAAGTCTCAACCCCCTAATTCAACAGACTCTGATATTGCTCCTACTTCTGCTGCTGTTGCTGTGCTACCCCTGCAACATCGTAATCTCGTCTTTGGTACTTCACTAAACGGTAGAAACGTGCATCTTGTGCAATAAGGTTACTATATCTGCAATGTGTTCTTCTTATTTCTCTCTTTACCAAAGGTAAATAGGTGGAAGTAGTGGGTGGAGGTGGGTCTGGTACTGGGAATGGGTTGAGGGTTAGTTTTACGCGTATTTGGCAAGCTTTCTCTTCTCATCTTTCTCTTTCTATACTTACGTGAAACAGTTAAATCAGATTAGCTGAGAGAAAAGGGCCGTTGGAATTCTTGTTAAGAAGAGCTACAGTGACGTAACGTTTGGAATTATCCACCAGCAGAAGCAGAAGCAGTAGCAGCAGAAGCAGCAGTAGTAATAGCAGCAGCATCCGGTCCATGCAGCTACCCAACATTTCGTTTTACCGTCCTTCCGGTAACTGGGTACACACTAAACGTCTATCTTGATTCTCTTCAACGACGAGGTTTAATCACTCACACTTACCCACCTACCTACACCTACCTTCCTATCTGGGTTACCTACCAGTTTCTGATATCTTCCTATTTTCCTACCTCTAGGATTCTATAGTTTACTGATTACGTTACCCAGTTTGTTCTTCAGATCATCTAAACTATGCAAGAACGTTATGCTCTTTTTATTCTTCAATTTTTAATCTTTTCATTTTAATTTGCAACCTTTTCGTTTCTTTACATTTAAGATGTTTTTTGTTTATTATCTTTTTATTATTAAGGTTTATTTTTTATTAACTGAAGAACGTGATACTCTTCCTCTTAACTCTGAATCTTTTCGTTTTAATTTGATTTCGTTTTATGTTGAAAAAATGTCGAAATTTGGCACAGGGTTAATATTGCGGTTTCAACAGAATAGTCCGGTATTTGGCTAACGACTTAATTAGGCTTACGACTGGATACTTTGGAATGAGAATTGTCCTAATTTTTTTTTATCTTTATTTAATGTCAATCTTATTGAATTATATTTCAGGAATATAGAATGTGTTGATTTTTTTATCATAGAATTATTTAATAGGATAATATTTGTATAATACATCGAAATTTAATGAAATAGTTTCTGGTATGGTGTAAAAAAATATTACTAGTATGTAGTATTAAAAAAATCCTTTTTTTTTAATTAAATATTCCAATCCTAGTCTGAAACTAATACGAATATAAAATCTTAAAGATTAGAAAATTTCTTTTCATATGTTTTATAATAAATCCAATAATAAATCCTCACACAGAATATTTATTTCGTCAAACCATGAACAGAAAGCCCCTTCTATCAATAAATTTCAATTCAATACTTACAAAATATATTCATAGAATGTAAAATAATATTTTAGGAGGAATTCCTTCCTAGATTTCATGAAGATCATATTATCTTTCTCTTTCTCTCTCTCAAGAATTTCGTAGATCTACCAGGAAGCGTTTCCTTTTAGAATCCTAGTTGCTCTTGTTTCCTGCCAACTCCTTTGATTCAACCCAACCATCCATCCATCTATGCTCTCTCGAAACTGTGCGAGCATAATTGCGGAGTCTTGTCACACAGTCAGAGAAATAGAAAGAGAGATAGAGAGAGAGAGATAGAACGAGTTTGATAATCCTTTTCATCCCTACTAATGTCGACACCAAGAAGTACCACTTTTCATTCCTGTCCCCCCTTCTCCACGAACTCCGTTCATCTTTTCCAGCCCCTATCCAAAGGAATGTACCCTGTCTAATGAAGAAATTACGGCATCCTATTGGGCCAACCCTAACTGTACCTAGAATATATCGCGGTAACGAAATTGCCAGTGGAAAACTAACCAACGAGAGTTTAGGTTAGGTTAGGGGTTTTTTTTTATATTTTTTTTTACCTTCGAGCTCTGCTCGAATATCGGCTGCATTTTTCGCAATCAGGGGATAACGTTTCGTGATCCGACTTCGGATATAACCGTGCAACTTTTCTTTTTCTTTTTCTTACCCATCCTACGTCTTTTTTTATTTTTTATTTTTTCTAATCTTCTTCTCATGGTAGTTATTGAGTTCATTCTACGAGTTGGATACTTGCTCTATGAAATGATGAAACCTTATGTTTCTGGTTCAAAGATTATCTCGCGTCTTCTCTTATCAGGAATTTCTCAAATATCAATCATCTGATCCAAATAGGGAAGAAAGAAATAGAAATAAGTCAACCGTGTTTTTCTAGTTTGCTATGAAATTTTCTACGGTTCATTTGACAGTGATAACGTGTAATATTTTCTTGATTATATTAAGTCTATTGGAAAGTTCTTTGCGTTTCTATGATAACGATTTTCGACTTCTTGTGTACTTACAACTCAAATTAGTGTATCACGTCAGCAAAAATTATTTATATTTCTCATTGACAATTCATTGTATATTCCTCTTTGAATTTTTGGGGTTTTTTTTGGTAGATAGAATTTTATCTCCTTATACTAACGGATAAATAGATATCCTAAATCTCTTTTTATCTTTTAATACGTGTCCTCGAAATGTCCACGAAGCGTCCTCGCAAGTCGAAAGAGTTCGCAGTATCGCCAAATATTGACCTACGAAATTGACTGGGGAGTGGGAAGAGTATGGCAAATCGCGAACACCAGCAGACTCTCGTCGCGTTTCTTCAAACTCTTTTTCTCCCCCTTTCTTCCTTTCCTTTAACTTTTCTTCCATTCCCTTTCCTATCTTCTCTCTTTGCTCTCTTTAACGATGAGATTACGCCAGTGATTTTAAATTTGAAGAATAAATTCACCGACATTAATTCGTTGTAATAAAATAATCACGATTTTAGAAATTAAATTATTCCAATTATTATTAAACTTCTGTTTTTTATTTATTTCTATTTACCTATTTTAAAAAAGAAAACGAAATAACATAAATCACGAAACTAATCTTAAAATATTATACGAAACATCCCACATATTATTTTCAACTATATTTTACTCACACACACGAACACACACGAAAACATACGTACTCACATAACTGCCTAAAAAAAAAATAATCTCGACACGCGTTTCCCGTTGTGTGACATTTAGTCTCAACAAAAAGAAAAGAAACAAAAATGAAGGAAAAGGAAAGAAAGAAAGAAAATAATCAAGGAGGAGGAAGGAAGATGACAAATTTCGAGTAGAGTAAAGAAAAAGGGGAAAGAAATAGAACAAAAAAACATTTCCCCTCTTACAAGTACACTGAAAAAGGGGAGGGAAAAAGGGCTTCCCTTTTCGAAGCTGCAACATATAACAGACCCTAAAAACTGTCTTTCGCAAATCTAACGAGACTGAAAAAAGAAAGAAATGGGGGAGATAAAATAAAAAGAATATATGGAAATAATAGTGGTGGACGTGATAGGGGATGGTGGTGGTTTTGGAAGAAATAGAAAAATACTACACAAACGAACATAAATAAAACTATGCGAAACGAAAGTAAACGCACTTCTCCGAATCAGAGTACAGCGCAGTCTATCTTCCTTTATTTTTTGTTTTTCAACTTTCCAACCCTTTTCCCCTGCTTCTTCCTTCCCCCTTCAGTACAGTACAGTACAGTCTTTCTCTCTTCTTTTTTTAACTTTCCAACCCTTTTCCCCTGCTTCTTTCTTCCCTTTTTTTTTAACTTTCCAACCCTTCTCCCCTGTCTCTTCTTCCTCTTCCTCCTCTTCCTCCTCTTCCTCCTCCACCAACCCATCACCTCCCCTTCTACTTTCTTTCCCCTTTGTCCGTCTGCCCATTTTTCTTTTCGCATAGAATTCTACTCGTTTTTTAAATGCACCAGGGCGACGTTTGTTCGCGCGTCAGCTTTGTTACGCAAGCCGTCATCAGAGAAATGCACTCCAAACACTCTTTCTTCTCCCTTTCCTCACTCTTTCTTTCTTTCTTTCTTTCTTTCTTTATTTCTGTCTTTTTCTCTCTTATATATACCTTCTATAAATCTTTTCGTCTCTTTCTTCAAGCCCCGTAGACTCTGATATAGTTCGAATCACCTCCCCTTTTGGAACTCCCTTCCTCCTGCTTAATCTTTCCGAAGAATACGTTTTGCAAAGTTCGAAGAAGCTGATTCGTCTACACAATATCATCCACCTTCTTCCCTTCCTCCCTTCCTCCCTTCCTCCCTTCTTCTTCACTACCAGCCCCTTACTTTCTATCTTTTTCTCGCCCCATGATTTCTTTCTTTATTTCTTTCATTCTATTTTTCTTCTCTTTCTCTCTCTTTTTCTCTTTTGCTTTCTCGTTTTAATATTCCAATTACAAACGACTGATTTATATATATATATATTTATAAATCTTTTGTAAGTTTTCTGCTATCTGGATTTATTATAATAGCCAATTTCTTTTTTTGTTTTATTAATTTTCTATTGAAGGTTACTTTTTTAATATCGATTGAATATTATTTAAATCGTTAATACAATTAGCATTTTCATTCCTTCTTTTTATTTTATTTTATTTTATAATTCTTCCTTGTAATTTGTTCTCTTTGTTTTTTTTCATATATAACATTTTAATTTGACATTTATTCATTAATTCTTTTATTTATTTATTTTCATTTTATGATTACTGTATTGATTTTATGTCATCATTTACATAGTCGATAAATTTATTTGATTATTTATAATCCTTAATCAATGTTTTATTTATTTATTTGTTTATAAATATTATACATTTATGAGTAAAATTTTGAATCGTAATCACATACAAATGGTTATATGCACAAACGTTTATGTATTATTAATATTCGTTTTAAAATTACAAGGAACTTCGTTGCAATGTTATTTTTTTCTCCACTCTTTCCTCTTTTTTTTTTTTGTTACTTAACATATTCAGACTTATACCACTTTAATCTTTTAACACTATTACATTTATACGCGTGTGTTTTTATCATCCACATAAACTTCCATCTTTGCTTTCTTTTTCTCTCTCCTTTTTTCTTTTTGCTAACTTTATATCTATCTCCTCCTCCTCCTCCTCCTCCTCCTCCTCCTCCTCCTCCTCCTCCAACTTTTGTTTAAAATAATTTACGTACTTTTAATTATATTAACTTCTCTATCTTATTTAATTGTAACTCCAACTAAATAAAACAAATTATTATACTAATTGTAAGTGTTTCATTTTAGGAGTACAATATTAAGATTTTGTTTTATATGCACATTTCAAATGAAAATAATTATATATATTGATACTTGTTTTTATTTTATAAATAAATTAGAACAATTTAATATTAATGAATATTCGTATAAGCTATAATCCGTAATATATTTCGTATTAACTTTTTTTTTAATCCAGCATAGAAGTAAGAAAAGTTGAAAAAGTAAAAAATTTAGACGATAATGATTATTTTGTATAAAAACTTGTGAATATTTGATTAGCCTTAAAATTAACCTATCACTCGCATAAAAAGGGGTTTGCTCTGTCTCAGAGTCAATTGTCTCAAAACTTTGGATGGCATTATTAATTTATCGTTTCATGGTTAGGCAAAAGTTTCTTTAGGAAGGTTAACGACCAATTATCTGACACCTAAATCGTTCTATACAACTATACTTTCTTGTTTCTTCAATTTTGTTTTGCTTTTAATCGAATATATATTCTTTTTTAATAAAAAAACTTTAACTTGTCGATTTAATATTTTGTAATAATTAAATAAATATATAGTATGATAAATAATATATTTTAATTCTAACAAAACATCGCATATATTATTAATAATAATAATAAAATAATAAATATATAAATGTTAAAATATTAGTCTCTCTGCTTTAACACTTATCATTTTTTCTTTTTGGAATTTCATTAAACCCATGACAGGTTTCATACTGTTATAGACCGTGAAATGCAAGAAATATGACAGGTGGTATGTAGGTGGATTAGAAGGGCCTTTACTGGTTGCCTCAAGGAATCAGAGATTATATCCAGGATTAGAAAGTGATTCCTAGAGGAATTCCCCAGAGACTCAAACACCTCTGGGATTTGAGGTCAGGTGGGAGATACGGAGTCGTAGTGTCGAGTTAGCTATTAAACCATGCGTTTATTAAATTGCTATCCCCCTAGCGAGAGCATACTCACCCCTTCGATCGACCACCTACCACCCTTAAATGCAATACTACCTTTCATGGAAAGCGATGTTGCCACGTTTAAATTCAAATTAACTTGTTGTGTTGTTGTTGTTATTTTGTTAGGTATAGTTTACGTTCAATCTACGTTTTGCAAATATTCATTAATAATATATCCAATTATGTTCTTTAAAATAAAGATACACAAGTTAAATTATTTTGTTTGTTTCTATTTTATATGCTAGTTTTAATTATTTAATTCTATCTACGTCAAATAACAATTATTTTATATTAAAAGTTAAATATTATTGATGATTTGATTGTATTTAATTATCTCTGGTATATAACATTTGTGATAATATAAAATATATTTGTTGATAAAAATTTAATTCTTTTTTTTCTATATTTCTATAAATTTATTTTTTCTCCGTGCATAACTATGAGTAATATTTTGCGAAAGAAGAAACAATTTTTTGTTCGTTTCCTTTATTCTTGTATATTTTTTTTTTTATTTTTATTTTTTCCTCTTTCGTTCTTTCTTTCTTATGACCTCGGTGAATAGCTTTGATCATTTATGTATGAAAAACAAGAGAGACTTTATTCGCAACCCATTCATTTTCCTTTCCACGTTTTCACGATCGTTTTCAATAATTATTCATGCATGACATGAGACACTTTGTTATCACGTACATTGTCTATATATATTTTTCGTGATTTTGATCAGTTTTGATCATGTGTATAAAATTTATATATATATACGTGATATTTTCATGTTAAAATTATCCTCGATATAATTTTATTTAATCGATATCGCCTATAGAAAATAATCTAATTAATTAAATAAAATAATAATAAAAACATTATCTGATATTTTCAATACACTAAATAACTAAAATAAATAATATTAGGTTGTAGGAAAAATCTGTCCTTCTTTATTCACCAACCCAATATATTTGGATTTTTAGAAAACGTGTTATTATTATGCAAGTACCATATTGTATAAGCGTTTGAATATTTTTAGAAAGAAATCACTGTGAAAATATTCTACCATAAACTAGCAATAAGATAAAGATTATTTATCTAATTTTTTATAAACTTAATCAAATATTAGAATCGTGTTGAAAAGAAGAGTTATCAAGGTTAGCTAAGAGTAAAATAGAAGATTTACCGAGATCTCGTAATATCGTTCACGAGAACACACGTATAGGAAAATTCAATGTGTATGTATATACACAAAACATGTGAATAAACATATATACGGTTCCCCATACGGTTTATCGTACTTGTAAGTATGGGTAGCCATTCGGTCGGTGCGGTTTGCCCCTGTCGGCTAGGAAATTTAATTCGGGCGTCGAAATAACAGCCCAGCCCCCGTTCTTGTCCACCCCTTCTTCTTCTTCTTTCACCACCATTTCCTCCTCCCAAACCCCTTTCTGTTTCCCTTTTAACGTCCTAGTAGCTGTTGTGTTGCATTGGACGTTTCTACCGCTTTCGTATTGTACTATGCGATTCTAGTAAGGATTCTAATGTATGAGTGTGTGTGTGTGAGAGAGAGAGAAAGAGAAGGAAGAGAGAAAGGATTTTTCATTAAATAGAAAGAATGTGTGTATGACAGAGACAACGAAAGAACAAAAAAAATAATAATCAAAAAGAAATTTATTTCGAGTATCATAGAGAAAAGATTTATTTATTCGATTTGTTTTAATTAATCATTTAAACGAGATAAAGGATTGATTAATTTTATTCTTTTGTATGAAAGATTATGTTAATGAATATATGTTGAAAAGAAAGAGAGAAAGAGAGAGGAAGATTAAAAAATCAAAGAAGATTTGTAAACGAGAAAGGTAAGTGGTTAATTCCAAAGGAAATTTTAATAAACTCGAGTAAAAGAGAACAAGTCGAAGAATTAGTATTAAAAAGAATGACGGTTAGTAGAATATCGTATAGAAAAGTTGATGGAGTAATGTGTACGTATGGGGAAAGTAAGATAATGAATATGTACGCAGAAGAGAGAAAAAGGATTATTACCATGGGGGAAAAATAAAAAGCATGTGTTATAGAGAAAGATGAAGGGTTTGCATAATAAAAAAAAGATGATTCATAAGAAAAACAATTCGTATGAGAAAGAGAAAGAAAGAAAGAAAGAAAATATGTTGGAAAGAAAAGAATAAAAAGGTTGTATGAAAAAGAAAGAGTAAGAATATATATGTGTGTTTGTGTGTATGTGTATGTGTAAGAGAAAGAGAAGAAGAAAATCAAAGAACATAAAAAAGGGAAAAATATAGAAAGAATTTCTATTGGAAAAAATGTTAATGAACGTATGTGTGTATTAATAAAAAAGAAAGAGAGAGAGAGAGAGAAGTGGATAGAATTTTTATTTAAAAAAAAAAGTAAATGCATGGTGTATCGAAAATGAAAAAAAAGGAGATAAAAATTTTCCAAAAGAAAAAAAATATATATTAAACGCATGGAAGAGGTAGGAACAAACAATTAGTATGATAGTGAATGAAAAAAAGAATGATAAAAAATATCTTTGAAACGTGAGGGAAAAAGAGGGACAGCAATAACAACAACAACAACAACAAAAAAGAGTTTTCTATAAAAATAGAAAAAAAATGGAGAAAATGAAGAGAGATAGAGGTGCGCGATTCTTAATTAAAAAAGGAATAAAAAAAAATATATAAATAAATAAATAAAATAAAATGAAACATACTCGTGAATAAAAGTCAAACGATTTAAAACTGTACCAAATGTATGTTTAAAGGATGAATAAAAAAACAAACCAATTCGGGTGACGTAAAATGAGAATGAACACGTGTCAGAAAGAAATACAAACAATTCGAATGAAAGAAAGAGAGAGAGAGAGAGAGAAAACAATAAATGCGTATAAAAGAATACATACGAGAGAAAGAGAAATAAAAAAAGAAACAGAAGAGAGGAAGGGATGAAATTAGAAAGGGAGAAAGAGAGGGAAGAAGAGAAGGAAGGAGTATGTGGGTGGTAAACACAATGTGGTACTACAGTGGTACAACGCTGGTATATTAACCGTTGAAAATTTATGGCTACTTACGGTTTGCCCGGTGCTATAACCACCACACTTTTATTTCAGGGTTCGCACGTGTGCATTTGAGTTTCAACGACACACGATTCTACCATCCGATATCCTATTTTATATTTTCTTTCTCTCTTTCTCTTTCTATCGCTTTCATTCTCATTCTCTCCCATTCTCTCTTTTCCATTTTCTATCATTCTCTTTCTACGACTGGTACATTTATGCCCTAAGGCACAAGAGGATTTTTGTTGTGGGTAGCTTTTGCTTAATAAACGGAAAATGCTGCTACCGGTGTACTTGCTGGTTAGCTGGTTGGTTTGTTAGTTTGTTGGTTTATTGGTTGGTTTGTTGGTTGGTTTGTTGGTTGGTTTGTTGAATGGTTCAATTCTTTCTCTTTCTATTCATTTTTTTTCCTTCCTTTATTTCTTTTGTCTGCCTTTCTCATTTTTATAAGTCGTTGATGTAATCGTTGATAAAAGATCGAGATGATAAGAGTAAGAATTTGCTTACGTGGTTCGGTGGATATTAAGTGGAGTATAACGATGATCGAATAAAGATAAAGAGAGAGAGAGAGAGAGATGGAAAATAGGGGAAAGAAGAAATTATTATGATTATACATACTTCGATTCGATTCGATTTGATTCGATTTGATTCGATTCGATTCTGTTAGTATAAGTAGATCAATTAGGGAAGTTTAATTGTTCGTGAAATGATTACAGAGTGTGTGTGTGTCTATGTATTTGTGTTTGTAAGTAAGATATTTAATAAGAGATGGATGTATTAGAAAAATTATTGAAGGTATGTGTGTATTTATGCAAATTAGAAATAATAGAGGTCAATAGAGAATTATGAATTTATTGAATGAATGAATTGGAAATAAATTGAGTATTAATGAATTGATTGAATGAATGAGAAAGAAACCTAAAAAGAAAGAGAAAGAGGGAGAGATAGTCAGAGCTAATATGTGTTTTAGCATAGTCATTGCATTTTTAAATAATAATAAGATAATTCTACCTTTTCTTTCCACCATCCTAATTTATAATAAAATAATATATTATTTTAATAATATATTAATATTAATATATTATAAAAAAATAAATATTTATATTGAACGATAAAAACAAAAGGAAACAACTTAAAGAATTTTTCGTCGAACAACCAGAATAACCAAAAATATCCTCCAAGAACAAAATGGACCATGATCGAATTTAAATTCGTTTCTTATCGCAAATGCAAACAACGAAAAGAAGTTCGATATCTCTTTCCCTTCTCTCTCTCTCTCTCTCACCCTTTCTTCTCTCACATTTTTTTTTCTTTCTTTCTTAAGGATAGAGAACTTGAAGTACGATGGAATCAATCCACTTATCTGTTTCCTCTCGTCGGCCCTTTTCCTTAGACTGCAGCTTCTGCATTCTAATCCTCTTCTATTTTTTCCTTTTTTATTCTCTTCTCTTTCTCACACATGTACAAACACACACATACATACATACATATATACATATATTCTATCTTTATCTCACTCGTTCTTCACGAAAACGTCCATTTCAAAGCTGGATAAACACTCTAGCCCTAAATAAATACTCAACCAGCACTAGCCACGAGTTTTCTAACCGATCGAAGGACCGGGGATCAAGGACCAGGGCTTCTTCTTTCTGTCCCTACACTCCCATTTCCACCCCATCCCACTCCAACCCCTTTTAACCCGTTCCTTCATTCCTTCATTCATCCCTTCTAAATGCTCAGCAATTTATTTTTCCTACCACTCGAGCCTGAAACTTCTTCTACCGTTCGCCGATTTTAAATCTCCCTCTCTCTCTCTCTCTCGAATTTGATTTTTTTTTTATATTTATTTTCTCTTCTTCCCTACTACCCTCTATTTCTTTTTTTTTGACTTCAAGAGATACGATTTCTTTTTGTAAACATCGTTAACGTTAATAACGTTAGAACGTGTTTTACATTTTGATTATTCAAATACGTAAAGGTTAATTGAAAGTAATGTAATTTAACTAATGGGGTGAAGGTGGAAGGAAGGGGTTTGTTCTTTTATTTTTCTCTTTTTGTTAAATTAAATATTAATTGCAATTATTTCTTTTCTTTCGTGATTAAATTGACGTATTTTCGTATCGAGTGACTAGTTTAAATCATTTTATTTCTTCGTCAGAGTTGCGTCAGGGTTTTTGTTTCATTTTACATTTTCTCTCATTGTTGATATAAATATTTTGGAATTATATTAAAGGAGAATTAAAGATTAATATACAATGAAATGAATGCTATTAGAAATTAGAGAAGCAAAATTTCGAAAAGCTTATAAAATAAATCTTAAAAAAAAAAAGAAGAATATAATAATAAAAAGAAAAGCCAGATATGCGATGAAGAGTATGAAATCAATGGAAAAACACTTTGGAGTTTGCTGCGAGAGTTGCGTTCAGGATCGTTCGAGCATAGCCGGAAGTCATAGTTCAATGGAAAAGAAAGTAAAAGAGAGAGAGAGAGAGAAAGAGAAAGAGATAGAAATAGAGATAGAGATAGTTCTCCTCGAAGGTATTTCCCTAGCGAACAATTTTCCGCGATCTAACGAAATTTAGTATAGCAGCCGCGTTTTACGAGTCTAGCTTTATGCGTGCGGCTTTTTATCACGTTGAACAGCAGTACTACTACGCGTTTTCTTCTTTTACGTTTTCCTTCCTACCTACCAAGAAGAAGAAGAAGAAGAAGAAGAACAAGTTGTGCTAACTTTTCCCGTTCGAGGACTGATTTCGAGTTGGAGGCTGCTTCTTGGGTCAGCGAACTGTTGAAAGAGTAAAATAAAAACAAAAATAGAGAGAAAGCAGAAGAGAAAGAATGAGAATATACACATACAAGGATTAAGTTAAAAAGAAAATATAAAACCATAAATGAGAGAGAGAGAGAGATTAAGAGAAATTTGTATAAACCTGTGAAATAATTTATTTTTGGAAATTATTTACACAACAAAAGACAAACGAAAAAGAAATATAATTTGAATTGAGAAAAGTATATAAATTATTAAACAAGACTCGAGAGAAGAAAAATTACAAATAAATGGAAAATGAGCGAGACGGTAAAATAACACAGACGATTATTATAATAATCTAGAAATAAAAATATAATTACTATAGTTGTTATTTATATCGTAAAATTCTTTTCTTTATTAATCCCATTTTCTTTTTGTTATTCTTCTGTCACCAGTCATAAAAATTTGACTTTCCTTGGAGAAAGAAAGGGGAAGTGAAGGAGAGACTGGTTAGATGTAGGGGGGTGGTTAGGTAAAATTTAATCGAAAGTTACAATTTTCCGAGTGAACAAATTTGTTGGAATAATATTCGATGGGATTTACTTCCACGTCACATCGGTACTTCCTAGGAGAAACACTTAGTTTCCTGATCACGTTTAGGTGGAAACGTACGCAAAGAGAGAAGCATCTTCGGTTAGTCTCTCGAGATCGGCACCGCAAAGGATGATGAGAAAGAGAAAGAGAAAGAGAGAGAAGGTGGTTGGAAGGGAGAGATGGAAAAGGGGCAGAGTTTGGAGAGAAACCTTTTCCGAATGTCATCCTAACGACCCAAGGGTGGGATTCTTACTATTTTTTTCCTTTTTTTTCTTTTTTTTTCGTTTGGAAGATCTACGCACTAGTTCCGTCATATTGCCCCATTCAGAAAAAACATTCTTCCAATCGATTTCTCAACCTTTTACCTAAATCCACTTTATTCCAATTTTTTTTAGGAATCGTTTAAACGATTATTATTATTATTATATTATTTCAAATACTAAAATACACTCTTGTGTGTATTATTTAATATTAATTGTTATAAATTTGATAAGCAATGCGATAAAATTGTAACAAATGGAATTTATTTTATAATCTAATCTCATACTGGCTTGTTTTGATAAGATTAGATATTTAATTGTACACGGTGTATATGTTTTATATATTGTATTAATTATTATAGCAATTGCTATCACGTTGGAAAAAATGTTGTATTTTTTTTTTGATAGTAGAATATATTTAATTCTATTTTATTTGTATTTTTGTTTGTTTGTCCTGTTTGTGTATATTTATAACACCACCTTTTTACGGGTTTGCAGGGTTGTTTGGTTTTTATCGTATTTCAATTGTTACAAAAAATATTCAAATGAAAATACTACTACGAGGAGAGAGGATAAAAAATGTATGCCATTATTAGGATGATAAAATACTTCTCAATTGATATAAGTAGTTGGTAATTTAAAAACTAGAAAGATAATAAACGATATCTTTCGATATTGTAAACCTTATTAATTAATCGATTTACTTATTTAACTATAGTAACACACTACTCAGGATAATAAGAAAATATAGACACACCTAAACAAATACGATTTAATAAATTCTCTCCAGTTGAACAATTTGAAACTTACGAGATTCTGTGGAATAGATTAATAGACGGATTAAAACTTAAGTTGTTCTTGAACATTAAAACATTCTTTTTGTTTTTTATTCCGAACTAATTCATTGCAATATTTAAAAATGAATTATAATCCTTACGTAAATATCATTTTTAACGAACAATAATCGATATATTTGTAATCGATACAAAATTAATTAAAATTAATAATATTAATAATACTAAAAACAAAAATATTTTTCTCTGTATTAAATTTTCATTCTAATTAGAACAATATTTATATATCAAAATAATATAAAATATATATATTAATAATACTGATATCGAATTTAAATCATAATTATAATAAATTCAAATTATTATTTACGAATTATTTACACAATAAATCCTAAAATCCGCTTATTACAGTCATTACAAGTTATATCATCTTAATTAATTTCACAAACGATCGATTTATTCGTTAATATTCGTTGATACCATCCAGTTGCATAATAATTGCATATTTCTACATGCACACACACACACATACACTCATATATTTATATATATATATTATCAGTATAAAATCTAAAATTCGTGGCACATTAAACGGAAATTCTAACGGAAACAGTATCTGAATAATTCACGATAGTAGAATTTGTGTCATTACCAGAGATTATCGTAGCTGCTGCATCAGAAATCTTACAAAGATAGAAAAAGAGATGGAGTATAGTTTAAGGGTAAAGATAGGGGTTGTTGAACGCGAGATAAAAGGGGACAGGGCCTCGAGAGGGGGTTAAGGGGGAGCTGGGTAGGTTGGTAAGTGTGTTCTGTAGTAAAAAGGTGTGATTGTGGTGTGGTAGTAAAGGCCGCAAGAAGTTAATCCGTAGTCTTAGTTTAATAATAATAAGCGTACTTTCGGGCTACAGAATTTGCAAACTGTGTATGTGTGTGTGTGTGTGTGTGTGTGTGTGTGTGTGTGTTCTAAGGACAAAGAAAGAGAGGAATATAAGAGAGAAAGAGTAGTATTCGTATAAATTGTAACCATCTCGGTTCTCAGCCCTTAACCACCCCCTTTTCCTGGTAACCCAACAGGGTAGCGTTATCGAATCTGCAATTAAAAAGTTCAGCAACTAATTTCAATTTAATCGTACGGCACTCCTGGCAGCCATTGCCACACTTCTCTCTCTTTCTCTTTCTCTTTCTCTTTGTCTCACACTTTCTCTCTTTCTCTTTGCATTTTTTTTATTATTTTATTTTTTTCTCTCTCTCTCTCTCTCACTCTCACTTTATCGTTCGTTACTCTATTTTCTCTTTCTCTTTTTCTATTCTGTCCTTGCAAATTTAGCTGCCCCTAACATCCCCCCCACATCCCAGCCTCTCTTCTTCAACTTTAGTCTCGTACGTTAAAATGGGAAGCTTTGATAATGAGACTTTTTGTTTGCTTTCTTTTTTCACCTTTAATGATATTTTTTTTATTTCGTTCCTCTCACTTTTTTTTTTTTACATGGATGTATATAATTTTTTTTATTCGTATGGGGATTTTTATTCGTATGGTTTGTAGGAGAGATTGATTCTTTTTTTTCTGCAAATTATCATTTAATTTCTAAACGAAGTAATAGATTTAAATAAAAATATTACATAATTATCATAAAATATTATTTACTATTTTAATACCTTTTTACATAAACAAAAATTGTCTTCTGAAAATAAGAAAAGAAAAGAAAAGAAAAGAAAAATAGTTGTAATAAAATTATGTTAATATCTTTTCATCGATTTCACTTTTATCGGCAGATTACCGATTTAATACGAATCCTATATTATTAAAAGTTATGAAAGCACCGATCATCAAAACGATTGAGATCAGCTTGTAATTTTCAAAGAGTGGATTACGTCGTTAACGTAATAATACCTGAAGTACAGGCTCTTACATTAAGATCCTCGATATCGTAAAAACTTTTTTTTTATTTTTTTATTCCGAACCTTAACCTTTACCCAAAACAACGTAGTACTCGTATTTTATTAAATACTTATTGTTCAATTCTAATTTTTATATTAATATCTTTTTTTTTTTACTTGTTTCAGGTAAGAGAATCAGAAACATCTTTTAATCTACAATTTACGTAAGTTTGAATTTAAGTAATCATTCTGAAACAAAACAATTTGTTTAATTATTATTATCGAAATATTAATAATTGGATATTAAATTGATAGAAATTTTCGGTAAATTTAACGTAATCACTAAAACCTTTTCTTTTTTCTCATGAAGATCTAATCAATAATTTACTCCATTATATTAATTTATTGATCATTATGAAATATGATTTGCATCGAGAGATATCAGAACAACGAATCAATCTTTCAAGGATGAATAGTAATAGTATTTCAATAGATAAATCCGATCATTAATAGAGTATTAGCCTAAGTCTAGAACTGAAATCGTGATGTTTGAATGGGTAAAGATAATTCTTCTTTGTAATACGAATTATTAACAATAATTCAATTATAACTAATACATAATTCAATATGAACGTTCTCCAAAATTTGAACGATCGTCTTTTAAATATTTTCATTGAAGAATTAATCTAATAATATTAAATTCTATACAAATTTCTAACTAAATTTTATAATTTTGTACAATTTGTCGTATTATGTTCACAAATACATAAACATATTGTTCGAAATACGAAACATTTGGGTATTGGATTATTTCAACATTGATAAGAATTTTTGTATCAAGCAATAACTAAATATGAATTATTAAATTGCGTATAATATATTAAAACAATGTTTAAATAATTGACAGTATTGCAAAAATATATTTCGAAATAACCATTCTTTTGTTTTTCCTCCAAGAACAATTGAAATAAAATTCTTTAAATGGCTAAGAGTGAGTAACATTAATTAACTGTTCAGTTCTGTTTACTTCGTAGAATCCGATCTTTTCGTTGAATTCCTAAAGTATCTTTACGTACACTAACCAACAATTACAAACACATACATATACATAGTTATACGTATATACTTACATTCCAACGTAATACTCTACTCAATTAAATAGTAGAACTATAAAGAAAATAATGTTTTGTATAACATTATTAGAATTGTTTTTCTTATTTTTTAAATATACAAAATACGTTTACAAAGTTTCTACTGTAAAAAAACGCTCGAACCACCCTGTATATATTTATATATAAAGTATATATATACATTCCAACCTAATACTCTACTCGATTGCACAGTAGGACAATAAAGAAAATAAGCAGTTACAAATGGAATTGCATCGTTGTTGAGAGACTGAAGGACAAGATAGAGAAAAAGACAAAGAAGCAGAGAAAACTGGTGGGTGAGTGGGTGAGTTGAGTTGAGTTGAGTTGAGTTGAATTGAGTTGATGGGGTCGAAAGAGTGAGGTAAGAAAAGTAGGGGATAAGGGTGGAATGGTTAAAGTGGGTGGTGGGAAGAGAAGGATGAGAAGGAGGAGGATGGGGGGGAGATGGTGTCGAGCAGTAGGATTCGAGGTTGAAGTTGGTGGTGTGAGAGGCCAGTGCAACTTTGTCGACGAGACTAGAACGTTCCGCTGAAAGGAAAGGAGCTTTTCCTTGAGAGCAAAGTGTAAATGTACTAAATAGATTTAGGTTTGTGAAAAGGAACGAGAGAAGGTTTCTCACGGGGCGTTTGGGAAGGGATTGCAAAGGGAAGGGGGGAGTTGAAAATGGAGAAGAGGAATATAGGAAGAAGTAGAAGAAGAAGAAGAAACGGTAAGATGCAAGGAGGTTGAAAAAAAAAACTGTCCACACCGACGAAGTTCAGAAATGTTGGATTAAAATGTTTACTTTTTAAGAGAGAAACAGGGGAAACGTTGGGATGGGGGTTAGATTGAGTCAATTTATTACGGAAGAAGGTTATTTCGTTTTTTACTTGAGACGTAATTGTGTATTTAATTGAGAAAAATGTCTATTCGATTTGATGTTGCTTTCTCCAATATTTTAATAGCCATTCATACATCGTGTGTATGTGTATGTAATGAATGGAACAAATGCTAGTAGTGGCCAATAACACAACATGTGTTTGAATGATGCTATATTTATTAGGTTGGTAGAAAAGTATTCGAAATAAATTATATATTATTAATTGAATGGTTTAAAAATTACTATCTTAAGATTATTGATTAATCTCAACAATGATTAATGATTGCAATTACCATAATTACAAATTTAATAATAAATTATAAAAATATGAATTACTTTTAAACTGTGATCATATTTTTGTTGTTAATATGAACAAACAGAATAAATAACTAGAATGACCTGTTTAATATAAATCTATAATAAAGATACACACACACACATATATATGTAAATTTAATAATTCGAAAGTGAAAATGAATAAATAGAAAATGGAAAAAAATAGTAAATAATTAATAAAATAGTGAACAATAAAATTCAGTATAGAAAAGATTCCGAGGGAGAATTTCTCCCTCTCTCTCTCTCTCTTTCTCACTCACTCTGAACGTAATTAATTTACCGATCTAAAGGAGTGTATTAAAGCAAAAAAGCAAAGCTTTAATAAATGAAGCATAAAATGGTAGTAATCTTGGACTATACCACCACCCCGCTCTTGGAAGTGAAAATGAGGTCGTGAACTCGATTATGAGGAACGGGAATTATTAAAAAACGCGTTATTAAAAAATAAAATCCGTCTTATTCGTTCTCGCCGTACACTCGTTCCTTATTTATTATTGTTTCATACAAATTTGACATAAATACGGGTAAAGAAGATAAAATGCCATGAGAACAAAAATATATTTAAATACTACGAATTACGTATTTTTTATCCTCACAACCCTGCTTCCATATTATTTATTTATTTATTTATCTTCTTCATTCTTATTACAAACAAACTTAAGATTTCTTATCTTCTTTTCTTCTTCTTCTTAAACCCAGAAAAAAAGACTAGAAACTCGTCGAGTGTACTCGAAAGAAAAGCACATGGGGGAAAGCTTTTAAAGTAAAAAAAAAAAACAACGAAAGTAGGGAAGAATAGAGGAGAATAGAAAATCGTACGAGCTTTTGGGCCACTTGGCTATTCGCTTGCGAGACAATCTGATTTCACAAAATTTCCTAAAGATTCTAACTGTAATAGAAAAAGAAAGAAAAAAGAGGAAAGAGAGAATGAGAATGAGAGAATCGTGTAAAAACGAAAATGCAACCAGGGAGACATTTTTATAATCTCACCGATCCTGTACAAGGGTGGGACGGAGAGAAGAAGAAGAAGAGTACAAAGCACGGAAAATACAAAAGCAACGGTGAAAAGGGTGCACGAGAGACGAGGACAAAAAAATTCTCCTCTATCTCTCTCTCTCTCTCTCTTCTTTTTTTTCCAGGAGAAAAAAGAGAAAGTAAAGAGAAAGAGGGAGAGGATTGAGGGTTGTAGGAGGAAGAAAGAAGATTAAAAAAAAAAAGAAACAGAAGTAAAGTATAACGGATGGAGGAGAGAGATATGACTGGAAGGAATGGTGAGTGGGAAAGGCTGAGGGTGGAACATGTGGTTGTACTATAAAAAATAAAAAAAAATAAAAAATATAGGTAAAGAAAAATAGAAGAGAAATATTTAAAAAATAAATACTAGGAAGAAAGAATAAAAAGTAAGAAGAGAATAATACTACTAGTGGGAAAGTGGGACAAGGATATTATATGATTCTTCAAAGGCATAATAATAATAATTATTGTTATTACTATAGAAAGAATGTGTAAATAATAACGAGTTGGTAATGTGGGATAAAACATGGGTTTCAACTTATTAGAGAAATAAAGAAATGAGATTTTGTTTTGTATAAATATCAAAGATATTAAATAATGTATTTTATGGGGAAGAAGAGAGAAGGGGTTAAATCGTATGTATGATCTTTAACAAATATTTGTATGTTTTATTTATTTAACGAACGGTTGGAAAAGAAATGAGAAATGGTATGCAGTTTTTTTTTGAAAGAGGGGAAAATTATATTTTTTATTTATTGGGGAATACGATCATGTAGTTTTGTTTATAAGAAATATTTAATAGAATATTAGTATCGTTATTAAAATAAAATATTTTATGAAAAATATAAATCATTTCTATAAAAGTAATTTTTCCAAAAATAATATATAACTAAAAGAAGAAAAAAAGGAATATATTTTTATGGGTATTTGACATGCATAGTAGAATATATATTATCATGACTATAAGAAATAAATAAGAATCTGTGTGAAATCTTAGTCTGAAGGTTTGAAAGGTACGAATTCCTGAAAATGTATATCCCTAAGGAATAATATATGAACACGTGAAAAAGGGGGGAAGGTCTGGATGTAGTGGTGGTGGTGATTGTGTTAGGTGAGGGGGTTTATTCAGGTAGTCTAAGGTATAATTTTGAAGAATCAATCCTTTCCTATCAGTGATGGGTACGTTTTACAAGTCAGACGAAGAGAGAAAGTAAAGCAAGATTGGAAAAGAAAATAGTGTGCGAATGAAATCGCGTGATAACGAATGATTAGATCAGATTAGTTTCG
Organism: Mischocyttarus mexicanus; assembly: GCA_023678845.1. Taxonomy (NCBI): domain Eukaryota; kingdom Metazoa; phylum Arthropoda; class Insecta; order Hymenoptera; family Vespidae; genus Mischocyttarus; species Mischocyttarus mexicanus. Next base: position 94,550 of record JACGTP010000122.1, on the reverse strand, counting down.
AAAGGGAGGGAGGGAGGGAGGGAGGAGGATCGAAGATTCATTCTTTTTCCTTTTCTATGTCTTTTCTACTTACTCGAAGTTGAATAAAATAGGCAATAACAGTGGTAAATGAATGATTCAAATTGACCTTAAGCTAATGTTAATATATTTTAATAAAATAAAAAAGAAATCTGAATTAATTTCAATGCATACACATAAATTAAGGAATTGCGATTTCATTGAGAAATGCCTCCTATAGGAAATTAGAAAAATAAGTTTAAGGAAGAATCAAAAATATTCGTAAATTTACAACTCAAAACTTTTAGCGTCAGGGTTCAATTGCATAAGCGACATATTTTCATTTGAAGTTTTTTTCATTTTCTTTTTTCCTAATTTCTCATCGAATTATCAGGTAAAGTTCTCGTTGAACCGGGAAGGTAAGTAAGGTTATCCTTACTTAAACGTGACAGCGGCACGAACCCTTCCAACTTTTTTACAGCTACCTACGAAATATAACTTTTATAACTTGACCATCATTTTCTCACTTTTCCATCTTCTTCCTCTACCTCTCTTCCTTCATCTACTACTTTTTTTTTAATTTTATTTTCTTTCCTGTAACTCGTAGATTGATAAGCCAACATTTTCCATTACCGAGATATTCAAAATCAAATTATATCAACAACATCCCTTCTTTATTGTTACATTTATATTCATTTTGTAATATTTAAAAAAAAGAAATTATTATTCTCATAGAAGTTATCATTATTTTATTATTTTTTTAAGTTTATATTATAAATAAGATCTAACTAAATTATTTATTAAAATTTATATATTTTTTTCTTGAAATAATACACACTAAACACGTATGTGCATTGAAATTTATATTCAAATCAAAGTTTTATCATAAAAATGATAAAACACATAAAATTAATTCGACGATATGCAAAATTGGAACAAATATATATGCGAGTTATTTAATAAAATAAATGTATTGTAAAAAATAAAACGACCAAGTCGATAATATTTTGTATTATCGGTATAGGTCATGTTCAGGGTAGGATAAAAGTTGAAGGTTCACTGATAGAAACGTATGTACCTTTAGAAAAGTAGTTAGTGGTGTTCGTCCAGAGGATCGGAAAAGTTTCCATTGGCGTACGTCCGTAGAATTCAATTTCGATCTACGTTCCGGTACTTAAGCTGGGTACGAGTCCAGTGAAAGCAATTTTCACGGCTCGTTCAACGAATCTGATTTCAATCGAGGTCACTGTCATCGTTTTGCATCGAAAATAAGATTACGGGGAAAAAAATATTTATATATAGATTACATAAATTCTAAAATATGCAATAAGTAATCTTCTAAAACTGTTTAAATATTTTTTTAGTCATTCCTTCAAAATTGGATTGAATGTTTTGGTTATTTGTAAGATAATCGTTCTTCATTACTGTGTTTCTAATATAATAAATTAATCTTTGATAAATATATATATATTTAAAAATAATCCCATACATTAGGCATAAAAATTATAAAAAAGAAATAAAGTGTGAAGTTACTATAAAATAATAAAATCCGGTAGATTTGATGCGAAGTTCTGCAGCTGCATTTCGTGTCATATACCAAAATAATTGTTTTAATACAAAATATAAAATATTAAACCATAAAAAAATAGATCTATAAAAAATAGAAATATATTTTTGAGTGTCCTAAATATATCGTAAATCAATGATCAAAAAAAATATGGTACAATGAAAAATATTAAGCTATTAAAAAATAGGTCATGCTACAACCTCGAAATATATTTTTGAGACATTTTATTTGATCAAAACATTTTATCCATATCCTTATATTATATTTATTCCCCCTTTCTCCCGTATTTATTTTATTATTTCCTATAACTTGTTTCTTTTTATTTTATTGCTTCTTTTTTATTTATTTTTTTTTTCAAAAAAGGATTAAGAAAAAAAGAAGGTGGATGGATTTCGAAGGCGAATGTTATAAGGCGACGTTTGCAGGGATCGAAAAGGATATTGGAACCGGATTACATATTAGTCGTCTTCCTTCTCGTGACTTCTTCGAAACGGGGGTGTGGAGGATGATAGAAATGGAGGGTGGGAGGGAAATAGAAGAGGGGGTTGGGTGTTACCGAAGTGGCCGAGGTTGGAACGTTTGCAGGAAATCGGGTTTATCCGGATTTCCCGCAACGGGGCGACTGTACGATTCGACGGAAGCTGTGGTTCGCTCATCGCAACCCCCATAACCTCCCACAATTTCCCTCTCCCCTCCACCCTACACAACTCTCATTCCAATTCCTAGTTCCTCCACTTCTCCACTCCACCTTCGAATTACCTTTTAATACCTTCGACCCATTTCTAATCGATCTTTCGTAATATTGCATTAATTATTTCTTCATTTGCAATATCTTTTTTATAGTTTTATTTTCTTACTTTAGTTAATTTTTATTCGTTATTAAGATGCATAAGTACATGTAAGGAAACATACGAATTATTCTAATTATGTTATTTTCGTGTAGTATTAGCATGTTGTTTAGATCAGATTAGATTAAATATGTTTAACTATTAATATTAATTAAAAAATATGAACAATTTTCTTTCGACAGAATGAAGTAAGAATTAATATATTATTTTTAAACGAATACATTTATGTAAAAATTATATTTGATTTGAAATTTATTTGTATGTTTCTGCATACATGTTACAGGGTATTTGTATATTTGTGTATTTCTACGTGTACGTGAGAGGGTATTTGTGTATGCTGCGTGTACGTGAGAGGTTATTTGTATATTAATGTGTTTCTACGTGTTTGTGCTGGTGGTTGTCTCTCGGTGTGTATATTTCGTAACGTTATCGCATAAATATAGTCAAGAGAAATCCTGAGAGGGTCTTTCGAGGTATACGCTTTTATCGTACACCCGGTATAGCAATGAACGAGTATGTATAAGGGATACGAGTGGTTAGTACGATAAGACAAGGGGTTCATCCGTGGTTTTCGTGTTATTTTAACTCTTTCTCTCTCTCTCTCTCTCTCTCTCTCTCTCTCTCTCTCTCTCTATCTGCATGACTTGGTGTTCAAGGGTGTTGTTGGTAATGTTTTAAAAAAATAAAAAAGAAAAGAAAATGAGAAAGATAGGAAGGGAAAGTGAGGGTTGAATGAAAAGGTTTATGATTTTTATAACGAGTAAGGGGTTACTTTTTGTATTTTTCCTTTGACAATTATACGTAATATCTTAATGAAAATTAGTATTTCTCTCGTATAAGTTTAATTGTTCTTTAACTTTTATTTCGTTCTTTATTCTTTCTTAAATTAAGAAACTTTTGTGATATTGATTTTTCTATTTTTGCCTTCCTAAGTTATTTTAATTAAATATTATCTTTGTCATTGTTTTTATTTCAAATAATTTTGTTAACACAATCAAGCGACAAATATCGATGTAGAAAAATAACGATGATGAGATTTTGAACCATAAATTAATATTTAAAACATTGGCATATTTTTATAAATTAAATTAACGAGAAACATTTAATAGTAGATTTTATTTAAACGATTAGAATTATTTATTAAATGATGAATTTTTGTTCCTGGTATCTAAATCAATTGTTTGCGTAAATAGAGGATCGACAGGTGACGAGAACAACAGGTAAGAAAAAAGAAAGAAAAGAAGAAAGAGAGAACGAAAGAAAGGGAATCTCTAAAGTCTTACAGGTGGTTCGTTGACTTTGTTAGAGACGATCAAATAAAAAGAAGGAGTAAAAGAAAAAAGTAAACTTTACAAAAATACAAAAGTATCCAGTCTTTTCTTACCCTTATAAAAAAAAAAAAAACACAGAAATACATTACAAATGGAACAACTATACCAACGTAAGAATATGTCAAAATATGTTAGGATAAAATTAGCAGAAATTCTATACCAAAATTTATAATAGTATTCTTCATTTAATTAACATTGCCAAAAAAGTAACGTTATGCTGTAAAAAAAAATAAAAATAAAGTATAAACTATGACAATTATATCTTCCTATAAATATTGATAATAATTTTATTATTTTATAATTAGAATTACTACTTTAATATTATTATGACATATAGTTATTTATATTACAACGATATAAAATAATAATAAAAATAACATATCTTATTCCTCTTTTGTATCTTTCTCTTCACTATATCACATAATATTGTATTAACTCGTAAAAACGGGATAGATATTAGTATATTACTACAACACCAACACCACCACCACCACCATCTCATAAATTTGCTGAATAAATTATTAATGGAACGTATAAATTGGTCCATTGTAGAATATAAAACGTTCATATCGTTAAATTATTTGCGTATATAGCAGGAATAATAAATAAACGATCTAACGAAATGGACTATCGAGTTTAGAAATAATTTCATTTGAAATTGTAACGTGTTTACCATACAACACATTCGTTGCCCTTATATGCACCACTATTCACTTCCCCCTGGCCCTTGCCCCCTTCTCCACCACTTCATCCCTTCCTCTCTCATTCCTCTCTCTCTCTCTCTCGGTCTTTCTGGTTCTATGAAACATTTATTCAATGCGTATATTTCTATCTTTGTTGGTCTTTTTCGTTCAAGCAGGAAATAACTTCGGAAATCCGAATGTTCGTGAAAATTCAAAAAAGGAAAAGTCGTATTCTATATGCGGACTTCGTTATCTTTTTTTTCTTTTTGTTACTTTCACCTCTTCCTCCTACTCTACCCTATATTTTCTTCCTTTTTTTTCCTCCCTCAATCGAATTTGATCTGATTTACCGAATCCGATTACATGAATATTTAATATTCCATTGGGGGGTTTTTTTTTCCCTCGTAGAACGAAAAGCTCTTCGGGTTTCTATATAAATCGTAAAAATAAATTTTATAGAATATTATCTCTTCTATATTGGCGTAAGGATATTTTTATTTATTTTTATTGTTGTTTGTTTCTATTTCGTTGACTGTCAAAATGTTTCAATGTAAATAAACAATTATTCATAAATGTAGGGGATCTTTATTTTAATATTAATCTGAAAGACAAAATTGTAATAGTATAATCAATAATTATGAAAGACAATAAACTATGAATATTGTAATTTATATATAAATTATTATTATTATTATATTATTTATTGTTAGAATGAAACAATGGAGTACGAGTACATGCTCTAATACTTTCTAATAGTAACGTGTATATATAAGAAAACAAAGATGTTCATTAATTAATGTTCATTGTTATAAATATTTATAGGTAATGTATATTAAAAAAATATGTAGAAGAAAAAAATACTCTTGTATTATTTATATAACTATTGAAACTAAAACATTTAATATTAATTATTATATATATATAATACATAAAACAAAAAGTGTAGAAATACACTGAAAGAATGTATATTGTTTTTTAAAATTCCCTTTTATAATTTAATTATCATTCATATCTTGCAAATGCATTTGAGTTGCATTATTGCAACGATTTATATTAGAGTAGATTAGTTAATCAAAGTGATCTCTGAAATAAATTATTTATAATTCTATAACCAAAAAATGTGTCTATTAAACCAAATGCTTTGACACTTTAATTTAAGAGTTTTCAAAAAGTGGAGTGTTAATCGATTTGTCTAGTGAACAGCTCATACAATATATATATTTATATAAATAGAGAAAGAAATATTTATTTGTATATATATTATATAAAAAAAAATAGAGGAAAATATATATACATGCATAGGTATAAATAAAGAGAGAAAGAAACAGAGAGAGCTGTTTTTAAGCACAACGAGTGACCGCGATTTGCGGTCGAGAATGCAATGGAGGACGAAGGGGGATGATGGTGTTGGATGTGGTGGTGGGTTCAGTGATGGTGGTGGTGGTGGTGGTGTTGGTGGCTTAGCGGAATGATGAACAGCCTGCACCGTTCTTCTCTTACGTCTCTTGATTCTTTTGTCGTAGAAAAGCTATAGTTGCAAGTGAGAGACCTCGTATTTTTCTCCCATTTCTTTTCTTTCTTTCTTTCTTTCCTTCCTTCCTCTACTTTCCTCTACTTTCCTTTCCTTCTCACTCTCTCACTCTCTCTCTTTTTATCCTTTTCTTTCACAATCAGATGGTATATAAGTATTCACACGCATACTTATACGTGCTCGCATTTCGTTGTTTGTGTGAATAATGGTGATAAGGTCAATGAAATATCTCTTTTTGCTGCTAACATTATCTTAGTTTTGTTTTCAAATCTTTGTTAAAAAAATTGTAAAACAGGGAGAATTCGTTATGCGTTAGGGAATAAATTATTTCGTGTATATATTTTCTTTTTATAAGGAAAATATATTGGATTAGAAATTGTTCATAATATTAATAAACTAATTTAAAGAATATTACAGATTCATACCTCGTATTATAAATAAATAGTTATGCAAAATTCATTGATAAAAATTTAATATATAATAAAATATTTGTATCTGTTCCCTAATCATGTGAACATTTCTTGTAAAAATAGAAAATTCTTTTTAATGATTAACACAAATCCATAACGTTTCTATTTTTTACTCGATCGATTGTCGTTACGTAAAAATCATCCGATAATTTGATATTAAAATAATCCTAAGAAGAGAAAACTTTGGAATTAGTTGAAACACGACGCTAGTAAAGCCACGTTACACATGCTCGTGGGGAGAATTTCAACGTTAGTTGAAACGAACGAACCAACGAATGAACGAACAGATTAGAAAGAGAATTTCGAGTCCTCGTGAAAACTTTCGAAGGGTGTTACCTAATTCCTTCTCTCTCTTTCTCTCACACACGCACACACACACTTTTACTATCCCCCACTAAGATTTTCTTTCTCTTCACTTTTCTACTTGAAAAGCAGACCGTCGTGCAGAATAAGCCGTATTAATAAGGACAATAACGCTAATCACCCTCGTAAATGGTAATCGCCATCGTCGGATGCTAAAAGCTCAAGGCTTAACCAAAGACTACTGAGAGAGAGAGTGTGTGTGTGTGTGTGTGAGAGAACATACGAATGGAGTATTCTTAGTAAAGTAACAAGAAGAAAATACACTAACTCCCTTTCCATCTTTTTCTATGTATTTGTATTTGTAAATGTGCAAGTGTATCCTGTGTATTAGTTTTTGGTGTGTTGGTGCATTTGCGTGTACATTTTTTTATACTTGTATACATGTGTATTAGTTTTTGGTTTGTTGGTATATTTAAGTGTACATTTTTGTATACTCGTATACATCTGTGTATTAGTTTTTTTTGGTGTGTTGAGGGCCATGAGAGAAATCAGTCAAACACGAGAATCGTATCCGTTTGAACAAAACTATCGGTATAATCATAATCGATGATAATTTATAACCCCCGTTCTCGTCGTCTAACACGCATGCAATTTCCGTTTAGTCGAGGATGTCGGAAGCGTTGAAATCGATAGGCTTTGGAATACTCCCATGTCGAAAAGGTTCTCGCAATGGTTCCCATCATTCTCTCTTCATATACATATTGTAATATATACCTGTGTATATGGAATATAATCTATAAATATACATACATAATATATATACATATATAAACAGGGATATATCCAAAAAGTGTATTTGCTATTGATGTATTTTTAATATCTAATCATTTTGAATTATAGTTGTGAAATTCTTCTTTCTATCCTTTCTATTCTCTCTTAAAAAAAGAAAAAAAACCTAGAAAAAATAACGAGCTAAACGTTTGAACGTTCGGAAACAAATAACATATTTGCCGGTTTTAATTGCACCCAGTTCGTCGTTCACAGGGATTCTCTGTGATGTTCAAAGCACTGGCAACTGTAAACAAACGTCTCGAAATCGTTTTAATCGTCCTACCTCTCGTCGTTCACCTCTTTTTGTTTCTCTCTCTCTCTCTATCTATTTTTTATTCTCTTTATTTTCATTCCCGTTCGATAAGTATGTAAACATTCATGTATATATACGTATATGTGTATGTTTAAGAGCACGTACATAAACGCAATATAAATATTCATATATTGTGAAAGTTAAACGAAAATTATTTAGATATTTTGTATGTTCCTATTAATAACAAATGTTAATAATTTAATAATCTTTCATTGGTTTTTTTATTCTCGATAAACTATCATAAAAATATTTATTAATAATAATATAAATGAGTTAAAGAATTGGAATGCACCAATTTTTATTAAATCCAATAAATACATTCAGTTTCTTTTTTTATTTACATTCATTCATTTTCTCTCTCTCTTTTTCACTTTGATCACGTACGCATTGACACACATATTACTTTTCTTTTATTAACACCCACATCTATTTACTCGAATATATGAATTCTTTTTCACACGTTAAACCAATTCCATTCATTACAAAAAAAAAATATTCATTCTTTATTAATAATTAATATTACATAATATCATACACGTATTATATATTTATCTAATTCATTTGTAATGTAAACCAATAAAACATATATTTTTTATTTCCCTTTTTCCTTTTTACAATCTATATCAATTTTTTTGGATTATATATCTTTAACTAATTTTCCCGCATATTCATTCTTTCATTCTTTAATCTCCTATCCTTTTCCTTTTTTTTTTTTTTCTAATTCACTGATATACTCACTTTACACACACATACAACACATATTCTCTTTACCTCTATATTTCTTGTTCGCTCATTAACTTACACACACGATTCCTTCTCACACCCATACTCTCTTCCTCTCTTCCTCTCTCTCTCTCTCTCTCTGTTTCTGTTTCATTCATTCATTTACTTACTCACACACATTTATACTTTCACGAGCTTTTCTCTTGACCAGAACTCACCTCTGTAATACGTTCTAATTTAAAGCGGTGCATTGTTGCTAACCCTTTTCCTTTTCCCCTCCTTCCCTCATCACCTCTTTACCCCACACCCCCTCCTAGTTATGCCCTTGCCCGTTGAGCCAATAGAATGGAGAAAGAGGAAATGCCGAGGTCGGCTTTTCAACCAACTTGCTTGCTCTCGCTTGGAAAAGTTTTTAAAGACTGTCACCCTGGGACTACACTTACCAACCTTTCTACTCTTTATTCTTTCTTTTTATATTCTTTCTCTTCTATATCTCTCTCTCATTTTATCTTTTCCTCTTGTGTTATTTTCTCTAACTCGTTCTCACAATGTCCTCGAAAGCAAAAAAAAAATGAAACTAAATTTCCCATACGTACAATTCTTTCACAGATCGACAAGTTTCGACAAAAGTAGCCCACCACCAGCCAGCACTACCTTTGGTACGCACCTGGCATCGTTTCAGATTCGATCCATCGAAAGAAACTTTACTTTCTAAATTAAATTCTTCTATTCTTTTTCTACAACTACTACTACTATTTTAGATTCTTTCCATATGATTTCGTTTTTTTTTTTGGTTGCATTCATGGGAATGAGAATATGTACGAATGAGTAGATTAATTAATTCAAGCATTAAAAATTGAGAATAGGTGTGTTTGTCAACACACACGCACCTATATATATATATATGTTAAAAGTTATCAAAAAAAATTAATGAAATATGGTTGTATTATATTAAATGAGATAGATTGCATGTGAATAAATAAATGAATGAAAGAAATAGATATAAATAGTGTTAATGAGTAAACAGTTGAAAGAAAGAGTAAATAATTTGAGGAGAGAAATAGACAATATGTTCAGTGATTAAATTCGAGAACGAATGAAAGAAAGAAAGAAAATAATGTGTGTGAGTTAATGATCAATGAGATAGATAGAAAGAAATAGTAGATGAGTGAATAAGGGTGACATAGTCGGGAAGAACGGGGTGTAGAAGGAGGGAGGAACAAAATTACAGGCTTTACCAGACCACCGGAGACAAGGTCGAACGATTGACTGCGACTCTGGGGTGAAAACGATTAAACTCTACAGGGGTAGCACCTTTAGAAAGAACCTTCCTTTCTTCCCTTTCTCTATCATTCCTTCTCTCTCTCTCTCTCTTTTTCTTTTTCTCTTCTTCTTCTTCTTCTTCTTTTTTTTTTCTTTCTTTTCCTCTGGAGATGATCAAGATACGTTTCCATGGGTAGATTCTTCTTTCACCTTTCTAGACTTTAATCGTATCTAACGGGGATACCCTTCTTCTCGACGATTCGAGAACGATCTTTCTAAACACATTCTTTTCTTCCCTATTTCCTTTTGTTTTAAGATTTGAAAACGCTTGTTAAACCCTTTTTTTATGGCTCAATGATTTTTTTCTCAATCGTTCCTTAACCCTTTTATTTCGTTTAACATTGAGTAATTAGTTAGTTGATTTGTTACTTGTGATACCTAATTTTCTTTCTTTTTTTCTATCGAAGACATTATTGGTTATATATTTTTGAACGTTGAAATATATAGTAGATGAAATTATATAAATGATAGTTTAATGTTATTAGAATGATGGTACGATTTCTATAGCGATTCGATATGTATTTAATTATATTTCGAGATCCAAAATTGTGTTTAATTAATAAAACATTTAATTGATTCTCATTTATTCCATATTAAATTATATTAAAATCAAATATTACGTAACTATATTATTTAATCAATTTAAAAAAGAAACATCAAATTATTTTAAACGAAAAACTTGATTGCAATGATATTTGTACTACTACAATTAATATTTTTGGTTTAAATAAAAAAGACTTTATACTCGTGATTCTTTAAAGTTTTATTCGACTAATGTACAGAAGAGAGAATATATATTTGAGATATATTTGTATGAAAATAAAAGTTTGAGAATACTCGGAGAATAGAAAAAATAATAAAAAAATAAAAAAAAAAAGGATAAAAGAGTCTCGACGATAAGAACAAATTTTAATGCAAGATATAAAAGATCTTAGGAAGTCGAATACAGTCTATAAAAGTATCGATAACGGAAACGGCGGGGATATACGGAAGGCGAGAAAAGTTTCCCTTGCGATAACACAATCCCCTTGGTGACCGTTTCTAAATTACCACGCTCGAAAAGAATTTCCTGTGAAAAAGCGTACGAGTAAGGATTTTTCTTTTAAACACGCTGAACTTCCTCGTTCCAATATCTGAAAACCATCATCATCGTTTTTTTCTCTTCTTTTTTTCGCGTTAACTTTTTTTTTTTACTATTTTTTTTGCAGTAACCATTGATTCATTCCTACGTTAACAAAACGATCCGTTAGATTTAGAATTCCTTTTTTTAATTAAAAACATATTTTACTTTTAATACGATTTATATCATTTAATATATTCATTCGCATGCGATTCGATTAATAAGAACAAAAAATTAAGATAAAATAAAATAGTATATGTAAGCAATAACAACATTTGCATCTATTAGTTCGATCAATTCAATGGATTTATGAAAGATTCACGGAAATATTAATTTTGTATATAACCAACGATGTTTCAACGATACAACTTATTATCAGTTCTACTATCTCATTGTGTCAGATAGAATTTTAAAGCATATATACGTGCGTGTGTGTGTATGTGTGTGTTTGTCTCTGTGCGAGAGAAAGGAAGAATAAAAGTTGCTAAGATATGCATGGAAAGGTAGCTCGTGTCCGAAGGTAGTTTTGCAGTGTGAAAATGTGCGGCTAAGACGTTATGTGTGTCTTCTCGTTTGAACTACATCCTCCTCCTCCTTCACCTCCCTGCTTCTTCTTCGAAACCCTTCACCCCGTTCACTCAACCCTCTTTTCTCGTTCTTGTGCACCCTTCTCCGACGACGACACTCGACAGTCTTATGAATGCCGACAGGTTGTAAAGAACGTAAAGCGTCTAATCTTCTTTCTCGTCGTTGGAGTGCCTTAAACGAAAACTAAGGGCTCGTAGATCTCGAAGAAACTTGGCTTATGCAATCGGAGTTTAGAAGGGTGAGAAGGATACTTCGAAAGAATTGTAGGGGTTTGTTCAATTTATTTCTAAATTATTCTTTATCGAATTTTTGTTTATATAACAAACACGATAACAATAAAATCGATGCTTTCTTTTTTTTCTGATAACTAAATATATCACGATTCTTTGAATATAATTTTGTAAAATCAGATTATTCATTTTAATACGATGATAATATTTTTTTATGTAATTCTTTTTATCAATTATTATTATTATTATTAAAATAATAAGTGATAAGTGATAAATGATAAATGATAAGGTAAACTTATTGTTAGTTTTCAATAGAAAATGTATAAAACGTTTTGACTAATATTTAATTTCTAACACTTCCTACGTTACTATTCTTTAGATATTTCTTCAAGAAAAAATCAAAAGGGTTATTTTGAACTAGTCAAGAGTGCAAGGAAGAGCAAAAAGAGTCACCCTTAGACGTTATATATAAGCCATTTTCTATGCATCCTATTCTTGTTTGAAAAGAAGAAAAAAAAGGAACCAGCACCCAGAGTAATCTCTCTTTTGACTTACCCCTAACTTTTGCAATATCCTTGAGTCTCTTCTACTCCCCTTTTGCGGAATTACCCTGGACCCTGTTGTTAAAACTACCATGCGTTGGTAATGGTTTCAACCCACCCATCCCCTTACCCCTTCTCCCACCGTTCCATTTTCAAGCATACAGCAAACAACTGTCGTGGGATGGTTAAAGAAAAAAACAAAAAAAAAACACCGACGAAGTCCTTTCCCTTCTTCCATTCATTCTTACCCCCCTCTTCTATCCTTTCTATCTTCTAAGATTCCTCCTGGGGAAAAGCATTAATGTTGGGTTGATTTTTTTTTTATTATTATTATTTTTTGTTCACTGCGTGCATTTGTTCCCAGTTTTATTTCTTTTTTTTTTTGAACTAATAGAAAAATTCGAGTTAAAAGTTTTGCGATTTTTTCTCGAACTCAGAGATGCTTATTTGTTTTTATTAACCAATAGAATGGAAAATCATTCTTTTTTTTTTATGCATATAAAAGTATAATTATTTTAATTATATTATAAAAGTTTCAGTTTTATCTGCGTATTGTAAGGACAAAATTAAATAATACATTTTGTTTGATTATATTAACGTATGCAAAATTATTTTATTTTATCCTTATTATTATTATTATTTTTCTTTAAAATATTTATGTTTTTCTGAGCTGTCTGAGTGTATTTTCAGATTATCATTTTATACGATGCTTGTTGAATGTTTAACTTTTATTTGCATTTTATTTCTAAGTTTTAATGGAACGGTGTAATCGAAGATGTACGAACGTTATCGAAGTGTAATTATTTGAACCTATTTTATACATACGTATAGTATGGTATATATATAGGTATGAAAGCATATATACATATATACTTACTTACATGGATGTAATTTCCTTGCTAGAGTTTTGTAAGTAGTAGGCAATTATTTGTTTTACGATCTTTCGTACTTTCGTTTAAGAGTATGTAAGTTGAGTAAGTAAGTAAGTAAGTAAGTAAGTAAGTAAGTAAGTATACTTAACACACGCGAAAATCTTGCTAGCTTTGCTAATAGCCAATTTTTTTTCCTCTTCTACTTTTCTTTTAGTAGAGTGCATTCGGTTAATCGGTAACTCTCCAATGTGAGGAAGCTTCCTTCGGAAAACAACTTTGTTCGAAAGTTCAATAGTTCCTTTCCTTTATTTTATTTTATTTTTCTCAAGAATAATGATCATTTGTTTGAGAAAATTTTAATATTATTAAATACATAAATATATAATTATAATATATTTAAATATATATTAGACAATATTTCTTTTTGATTTAATTTATCGTTGAATTTAAAATTTAATTTAAAATTTAATTTAAAATGAAATTCTTTTCGCGTACACGGTGTGATAAAAAATAATCTACTTGACAGATTCAATATACAATGAAGTTTTTAAATATTTGATTATTATCTCATCCGATTACTTACTGGTACGACATACTCTTAGGATATTAGAAGGAAAAAAAGAAGTAGGATCGATATTAGAAAAGTAGAAAAGCAATCTAATCCTAGTAAGTATTTCTAGCTTTGGTAGATTTTGAAAATCCCCGTTTTACGATAAAACGTTCCGAATAGTAGTTGGTGACACGTGCTACCAGCTTAAAATTCCGATTTTGGAGAGAAAAGAAATCTTTACGATTCCAAGCTCACATTCGCGTTTCTTATTCTTTTTTTTTTCTTTCCCTAGCAGATACCGATCAAGAACCAACTTCCTAGAATCTTACTATTGGTCTGTCGAATTTGCGGAGAAAAGAATTTTTCCAGAGTTTTTCTCAGAGATGACAACGATTCGATCGATTTCTATCTATCCTCGTACGCTTCATTTGTGTGCAAATAAAATCTCCAGAGTTAGATTGTGGAAAGTAAAGGGAACAACGGATTGCAAGGAGAGATAGAATAAGAAACATTTGAATAAGAAATATTGTCTAAACGTGATTACATTAAAATCCTATTCTGTTCTATGAAAAATATAGATTTAAGAAAATAAATAAAAACTCAAAAGAGGGAACATTATTTTAGGATTAATATTTTTTACGAACGTAATTGAAACTTAACAATATTTTTTCTAATCAAACGAACATTTGTTTTTATATGAAAGAAATAAAAAGGGAGGTGGGGGGAGAAAGAAAAGATAGGAAAAAGAGAATACCATCAGAGATTGAGATGAGTCAAAACACATGAAACCAACCAATATCGTTCCCACTGGATCTATGCTGCAGCGCTTTGCTTGCATTTTATTTATGCCTGTTCGAGCGAAAGAGAAAGAAAGTTGGATTAAAAAAGAGAGAAAGAGAGAGAGAAAGACCAAAGGGACAACGAGTAAATAGCAAAGATAGAAAAATATGAATATTTAAGGGGTTTTCTTTACCATTCTTTTATTCAATTTCTTGGTCAAAAAGTTCAACCATTTTTCTAACAATTTTCCATAAAAATATTTAATTCAAATATTTATATTCTCAAATACTTCTAATATATTTGTTCTTCTATTTCTTACAAACAAAATTATTTCAAAGCTCCATATGTTATTTATCTTCAAAAATTAATTCTTCTCAAATTCGAATAATATTTCATAATTTTGATTTGTCATCTACGTATTACACGTAAACAAAATCATACACGAATGAACGTATACTTCAACACAGAAACGAGTACTCTCTCTTGACAATTATACCCTTTTCTTTATTTAATTTAATTTTATTCTTCGTAATCTAATCTTTCCAACCAAAAAAAAAACAAAAAAGATCATTGAACAATTTTATTGATATAATAAATAATCAATAAATAAAAACCTTGAACACACTTATATTTTTTTTTATATTTATTTCGTTTAACCATTTCTCTTATTTCATCCTAAATCCCATTTCCCACGAGAATTCTCTCTCGAAAATAATATTCAGCTTTATTTCACGATTTTGATTCGTCATCCATGTCCAACACTCACATATATGTAACAAATCGATACACACGTTCATTTACCTTTACACATATACAAATAACCATATATATATAACTGCATACAGTGTAGTTGTTTGTAAACATACGTACTCGTCTGATATATCATGTGACTACACACAAACGGATATAACAAATGGGATTTGTGTTCGTACGAACGTAAAGCTTATACACGATTTTAAAACCCCGTAAGCTATGGTAATGGTAAAGATAAAAACGATTTAACCGATGCATTGAATTACAAACGACCATTACCAGTTCCCCTTCCTACTCTTCCAATTTACACCTATGCATCTTTTAAACAACGATGACAAAGACAAAGAAGAAGAAAAAGAAGAAAGTTGCATAAAAGAAGGTGAAAGTGGTAGTTGATGGTAGAAATGTGGGTAGTAGTTGGAATAGTAGTGGGTTGTTAAAAAAGAAAGAAGGGTGAAGGGTGAGAGAGGGAAAGGGTTCGGATAGAGGGATAGTAGTAGGTGCCACGTTTCATAGTTATGTACACATCTAACCTACCCTAGCCTGTTATACATTTCATTCTATTTGCCTTCATAGATATTCAGAGCAGGGTTCTCCTTCCACTTACGAGCAAATATTTACACTACTACTGTATCGTACTAGTAGTCCTTTCGATATCAAATATATGAATTGGATACGAGAAGTGTTATTTCACGTTTTACGTTAGTATATCTCTAACTTTATCTTTACGATACTGCTTGGGAAACAGTTTTTTTCTTTTTTTATTATCATTTTTATATACATAATAAAATTAATTTATGTTGGATAAATATATTACGAGTATTGAAATTATTTTCTATTCGTCATTTTTATTTTTATTTTTATTGGTTTTGTTGAATAAGTCATCTCTGAGTAACAGTTTAAATGGACCACTGTATATATTTAATAAGGTATATTTAAAAAATTTTTTTAAAAGTATATTTTTGTATGTTTTCGTCGTGTTTTTTTTTTTTTCTTAAGAAGAAGAGGATGCTTGCTAACATTTTCATATTTTATTAAGATTTTTGTATTCTATTTTTCTTTTTTCTTTTTTTTTTACGAAAAGAATTTTTCCAAATGCATTTTCAAGCTGTATTATTATTTGTTTATTGTTTTTTGTTTTCAAGAGGACGGTTATACGTACTCTTGTATTTTATTATTATTTTCTATATTTCTATTTGAAAAAAAAAAAAGGGAGATGTTTGCAAGCATTCTCATGTTTTTTTTTATTGATTTTAATATCGGTTTTAATATCAAACATTTTTATTTTTTTATTTGCTTTCACAAGAACGCTTGGTGGTATTCTTCCCAAGTGAATATTTATATTTAAATTAATATTTTTCTAATATTTACACTTTTTTTACACTAAAAAAAAAAATAAAGAAAAAAGGATTGATCGAGAAACGATTTACGACTATAATCGAAAGTTTGCACGGGTAAAGGTAATGTCCTGTGGTTGAGAAAACACAACACAAAAGAGGATCGACGTATCCCAACGGAGGATTACTGTGCTAATTCATCAATCAGTGGTCAGAGTGCTTTGCTTCGAAACTGTAGAGGAAATGGAGAAAATCCAATGAGGGAATGAGTATCTCTACAGTATTCCTATATACATATACTAGGTGTTTCATTAAAATTGTTACAATTTAATTTCTCAAAATAAAATATATCACCCTTTTATCCAAATTTTATAACTATTTTCTTTCTTTCTTAACAATTTTAACAATTCTAACAAATTTTTCTTTTTTAATAATTCAACAAAAGTGAAACACCCTGCATATATTACGTCGTCCCCATAAGATTCTTCCTTATTTTTCAATATTAAATATTTTGTGTGTGTTGTATTTTATATTATTTATAGAGATTATTTATTTATTTATTATTTTATTTTATATTATTAAATAGAGAGAGTGAGAGAGAAAGAGAACAAATTCCATCGATTTTGTAAAGAATTGTCGTTGGAATTTAAGTTTATCGGTTTTTTCCTACTTTATTGGTAAATAAAATTAAAAAAAAAAAATAAAATATAAATGAAGCCTTTACAGTCGATAATTCCAGTTTTAGAAAAGACAAAAGAGAAAATGTAATAAGAAATAGGATGACTTAGGTAAGATAGGGAATGTCATTAATCATAATAGCGTTTCGATTGAACTACGAGACCAGTGACTTGTTCGAAAAAACTTTAAAAAGAAAAAAGATAGAAAGAGAAGTGGATGAGTAAGATAGTGATAGAGGGGTGCAGGAGGAAGGAGGCAAGGAAAAGGGTGGAGGAAAGTACAAAGAATGAAAAAGCAATGGACTGAGACCACAAAAGAGAAAAGGAAAAGTAGATGGAAGAAGAGCTAAGAAATTTCTTCTGGAATGAACGTAAGAGAAGATTTGTCATCCGAGTTTGACGTATCACGAAAAACTATCCCTGACTTTTGAACCTTCACCCTTGCCCTTTCTCTTTCTTTCTTTATTTCTTTTCTCCCCTCTTTTCTAGTTCGTTTAAACAAGATTTTCTAACAAAAGGTAAACTTGTAAGACGGTATTAAAAATCGAATTTAATCGTTAAGTGTTTTATAAATGTGTAGTTGTGTATTCGGTGTATATAAAAGAAAAAAATATACTTGGATATTTAAAAACTAAATAAAAAGAAGAGAGCAGTGTAACTTGTCGAAATGTATGTTGATTATGCATCATTGTGAAATAAATCTGACACGAGATAATACTTTAAACTCTTTCAATTCTATAGATACAGCGAAAGTTAATCGTTTGAAATATGGACGCGTACATAAAATGTCTGGTTAAAAAAATTCTACAACGTTACGATTACCAATTAGATTTTTTATCGAAAATTATTGATTTAATATTTTTAACGCTAAACCTACCCACGTGCGATTAAATATTCAAAAGGTTACAAATTATAGTCAGCTTACGTTTAGATGTACTTTGTCTTTATACCTAATGCTGCCATATCCATATCCATAACTGCAAGTATCCATATGCACTATACACACTTGCTCACATATGCACCTCACTTGCATAAGAAAGAATACACGCACACACGACGCGAAATAAATGTCACTTTATTTAATATCCTTGTTATTCCTTCCGACGCTCGAAGAAGACTAACGATTATTATGAAAATTAGTTACGAATACATACGACATGTACCGAACATACACGAAGGTCAATTACAAATCAAACGACGAAATGACAACGTTCGGTTGCCGACGCCGGCCGAGAAATGACGGAGAGTACCGAATGTAAACAAAACATTGAACGCTCAACTAAGCCGGTAGTTAAGGAATGTTTTTCTATGTGTATTTCATATATAACGAATTTCTTAGAATTAACCGAGAGATGTAAACATCAGCCGATGCTTACCTCATTTGACTTGAACCTACCATTTGCTACATATCTTTCTCTCAATACATTGAATACGTTTGTGTATCCTTTGACCTACTTTTCTACCGCTGACCTACTCTTCTTACCAGTGACCTACTTTTGGCCAGCTGTTACCTACACCTAATAATTCATTTTTATTTTATTTCTTCACATATCAATAATTAATGAGAAGATTTAAATATATCGATTATATTCTATTAAAATGATTACAAAATACTTCTTTTGATGTATCTGAAATTTGTGATAAGTCTAATTAAAATGCATGTACGTATTTAATAATTACAGAATATCATATTTTTGTCTTTAAAATTTAATCAATTTATAAAAACTTATGTCTATATAAAATATTTGTTAATTATATAAATCGATGGATGTTTAGTTTAAATACTGAATAGTTGTCAAACTTCATTCTCTTTCATATATGTAATAAAAGGATTAATAAAATTCGATAATTACGTATAATACAATCCATCCTACGTATGTATATTCCCTTTTAACAAAAACGATATTTACACTTACATACTCAATAATATCTCGGCCAATATCAAACGAATTCGTTGGGAAACTCTTGTACCGGCTGGTTGCACAGTCTCGAAATGAGAACGAACGAGTTGCCAGCGTTCGTTATAACCCATACTGGAGAAAAATTGCTCTACGTATTTTCTACCTATTCGTAAATGTATATGCGTATTTTGTAACGTATGTGTATGGGTGATAGCTCTCACATACTGGAACACTCAAACCCTCTTTCAACGGGACCAAAAAATTCATGGAATTCTTTGATGCGTCGCTTTACGTATTTCACATATTTCGCGTATTTCGCGATACGAGTGCGAGAAAAAAAGGATAAAGAAAAATAGAAAGAGAGAAAAAAGAATTGTATGGGTGGAGAGGTGGTGGTGTGAAGGCAGGGGTTCAGAGAAAATGGTGAATCTTTTGAACCTGCTCGAAACCTGTTACAACAGTAGATTTTTTTTTCGAAATGATTGACGCAGTTGATTTTATTTTTATAGTTTATTTTATATACACATATATAGATGGTACATATATGTTATCTTTTTTTTTTTTTACGTGCATGTCACGTTCGAATGATCGTTAAAATAAAATGATTTCGTTTGGATCGTTTATATCATACGGTTGCTTTATCTTCTTGTAATAATCCAAATTATTAAATGAAATAAATAAAGAATAATTTAATGAAATTTAATTTGCTCGTTTTATTCATTTTGATAATCGTTATCGCGATGATAAAAGTATCTTAATCGTTTCAAAAAGTATTCATTTGGAAAATGTATTAAAAAAAGATATAAAAAAAAATAAAGGCAAGAGATGGGTAAAGAAAAATCTGGTTTATCCTGAAACTCATTAAATCTTTTTTTCTCTCTTTCTTCTTGGTGGGTAGCTTCGAGGCAGAAAGAACCTCGAAAAAATAGGAGTTACGTCGGAACCTAATCGAACTTCATTGTCCTCGGTGAGAGCTTTGTGGGTGTAGGTAAGAACAAACCATGGATTAATCGGCTGATCGGAATTTATTGCTACTGGAAGAGTTTCGAGAATCTCGAAAAGCTCTAGCCAGAGAATATCTCAAGGACACCTTTCTAACGTCTTCTCTTTCTCTTTTTACTCTTTTTACTCTTCCTTCTTCTTTCTCTTCCTTTTTTCTTCTATTTATTTCTCTCTACGATAGGATTTAACTGTTCTGTTGAGGAATCCCAATATTTCGTTCGCTTTTATCCTTTCCTTCAAAGCTTTTTCTTGTCGGAGGAGGGAGATAGATCATTGAAAAATTTGTGAAAATAATTCATTTTAATGGTCTGATAATTAAAAAATAATATGTATCAAATGTTATATGTAGTATACATACAATTTTAAAGATAGTAACACATATACGTATATTATTAAATTACATACGTGTTCAATTAACTCGTAATAAATTTTATAATAAAAATAATAATTAATTAAATAGAATATATTTAAAAAAATAATATAAAAATATTTTTTTGATAGTATCGTGGCAATAAAAATAACAATAACAGCATCAGCAGTAGAAGAAGAAGAAGAAGAAGAAGAAGAAGAATAATAATCAGGAGCATGAGGATGAGTATGAGTATGAGTACAAGTAGTAGTAGGGGAACAAGGCTGTCTCGCAAGATAAATAATTAAGGAAGCGCATTATCGTGAGGTACTGCAAAGCGAGAGATCGTCCGGTGCTAAGGGGGTAGTACGAATTTATCACGTCCACCCTTTCTAACACCCTCTCGTATAACCTGAACTCCTTCCACGGACAACTACCCCTCAACACATATTCTACTCATATACATACACTGAGAAACACGTATATACATATAGGACACACTAAATCGTATACATACATACACATCACACACTGATACACATACACAAGTGAGCATATATCTACAAATACATATAAACCTTTCTTGCCATATTTTACGGACAACCCGGAATCTTTTGTCTTCATAATATTTATCCCACCGCGGATGGGGAGAGTAATGAACCGAGACTCCCTTGAGATAGAAAAAGATATATAGATAGATAAAAAGATAGATAGATAAATGTATAGATCAAAAGAAACGATATAAAAAAAGAAACGAAAAACGAGATCGGAAATACGAGTTAGGTTTGTCCTATTTCAGTGTCCCTGCTACCACACACACACACCACCAATCTTCTATCTTTTTCTATCTAACTGTACAGGTTGTTCCGAAATCTACAACACGTACTTTGACCTAATCGAAAAATCCATATATTTAACAATTTTTTTTTTATCTACAAATATTCGAAACAACTATAATCCTACAATCTAGATTTTATTTTTAACAAAAATACTTCAACAAATCCTGTTATAAAAAGCAAACTATTTTGATAATTCATTTAAATTAACAACGATATTAATTCTCTTTTCTCATTTTAATTTAATCGGTTAAGTTTCTTCTGGGACACCCAGTATTTCTATACTTTTTCTTCTTCATCTTTCTTTTTTTTCTTTTCCTTGACGTCGAGCTTAGGAACGATGATAAATTCGAAGAGTATACCGTTTTCTCTGGGGTGGTTCACCGATTTAGTAAAGAAAAAATATTTCCAACCTCCTCTAAGTAGAGTATGAGAACGTTGTCTTGCGTGTGATAATGTTGCTTAACGTTGAAAAAAGAGAAGAGGGTTTTTTTGGGAAGTGGTGAAGAGGGAGAGGAGGGAATGGGGAAGGGGAGAGATCATATCCAGCCTCGAGAACAGGATAATTAAGGGATCTAATTACGTGTCCAAACTCTTACGATTTAAACAAAAATTTATTTCTATAATTATACCCCTTTTTCTTTAGTTGTTGTTGCTATTGTGGAAATGGAGTAGGAAATATTTTTTTAAAAGTGTTAAAATAGGGAAAAAATAGAGGATGGGGGTGAGAAAGGGTAAGGGGGAGAGTGGAAGGGAAACTATCGTAACGTATTCGTGGCACGCTATAAAATGTGCAACATTTGAATTGTGGACGGTGAACGTGTGGGATTTTTTCTCTCCTTTCTCTCTCTCATTTTTATTGTAATTTAAATTGTTCGTAGTTAGAATTGCCTATGGTAGGTGGATGTGAACACACCCCTCTTCAATAAAACAGCAAAAAAAAAAAAGAATAGTCGAAATTTGATGTAAACGTTAAATTTTACGAATCTCGATTGGTGATTGGCTATCGTGATTGATTCATTGGAAAAAATATATACGGTTTTTGTGAATAATTGTAAATTTATTTTTTAAACCTGTTTTTTGAAATTGGTTTGGAATTATTTAAAAAAAAAAAAAGAAAAATCAAAGAAGATATTAATGCATTTTTTATCACGAATAGCAGCATCAACTATCAAAGATGAATAGCAAAAGAATAAGATAGACTGTTTTCGCAAGACTATATGACAATGATACATTTGTCATAGTCTTTGGATTAACGAGTTTACTTAAAGCTTACCACGAAGATCCAGGCTCCTATATATACTAACTATATATATTACATCTACAAGTATCTAGATCATATTACAAACAAGGACCAACGTTTTCGCTTAGGCTCCCCTAACCAAACAAGTATAGAAGCAAAAAAAAGAAGCAGCAGGATAATGGCAAAGTTCATCTTCCATCCTACATGTTTATTTTTTTTTTCTTTCTATTTCCTTTCCTACGAAAAAAAAATCGACCTATCAACGAAGTTCAAGATTCTTTGCATTACTCAAACAATCATTTCTTTCTTTTCTTAACATTTTTCAAATAAAACCGAACGACAAGGAGAAGAAGAAAAAAAAAACATACAAAAAGAAAAAGGACAAATACGTTTTCTTTATTTCACATTCTTCCAACGAGAAAAAGATAAAGAACAAAGATCGAAATAGTTACAAAGTAAAAGAAGAAGAAGAAAATAGAAGAGTAAATGATGGTTAAGGGCAGATTGAAGTAGGGATGAGGGTGGATGGGTAGAGGTAGATGAGCAACCATGTAGGGTTAATTGGGAAACCTTCAAATTCTTCCACCAGAAACTCTCAAACTTGCCACTGAAGTCGAGTCAGGAATTACTATAGCAGAAGTTAAGTTTTCCTTTTCATTCTTCGAAACCTCCCACCTCTAATCTCCTACTCCTCTCTTTTTCTTTTTCTAGTATGCTATCTTTATCTTCCTTCATTCTACTTTTTTTCCTTGTTCTGTTTCTGTGATTGCACTCGCACAAGCCGAGATCTTTCGTTTGCGTGCTAATCACTTTCACGCTTTGTGATTGCGACAGATGCAGTCGACCCTTCAACTCTTCACTCCTCTACCCTTTACTCACCTCCACCCACATCTAGGATTTTCTTTAGAAAAGTAGGTGGGCAGAAATTTAGTCAAAGAAAGAAAGAAAAAGTTTTATTTCCTCGACGACTTTAGTCGTTGAGATTTGATCGAGTTTGATTTTTTTCTTGGAAAATAACTAAAATGGAAAATCAACTAAAAAGGCAAAATTGTTTTTTATTTTTCTTTGGTAAAAAGGGTGCTCCTTTTTTTTCTTGAAGGATAAATAAAAATAAATTCAATTAGATTTGTATACAAGCGTCGAGGAAAATGTTAATTGATAAGAAATAATTTAAAAAATCATCGATAATGTTTAAATAACGTATCACGTTTTCTTATCATCCACGTATTTTATTTATATTTTATTATATTTTTTCTTTTCTTCAGTTTTCTTATCCCATGGAAAATATCCCTCGTGAGATTTTCGATGCAAATCGAAGCCCCCTCCTCCCTCTTCTGCCTTCTCCCTCTCACCTTTTTTTTTTTGTTCCGCATCGTTTCACAAGCTTCCGTTTCTTAATAATCTCCATCCTTCATCCATCAACATCCGTCATCCCATGGTGTCTATCGTTCACTTCGCATAAGCCTTCGAGATATTCCGGTTTAAGTTATTCAGCTTTATCGTACTTATCAAAAATCAATGTAGAAAATTCCTTTACGAAATTATTTTTAATCGTTTGTTCTACTATTCTCTTGTCGAGAATATATATTTCTTTTTCATTTATATTTATATAGAATATTTATTTTTGTATAATTTATAATATATTTGTAATTAAAATGTTTTTAGTTTCTATATTTTAATATACCACGCGATATGAGAAATAAATAAAATAATAATAACTAACATTGAGATTGAATGATTTTAATTGAAAAACCGACAAACGTTTGATTATCTTTTCATATAATATAAGTAAAAGGAAAAGTTTTTAATAAGAGGAAGACAATGGGAGGAGGGATTGGAGGAACCAACAGGATTTGGTCAAGCGTAACGACGTTCAAGGAATCGAATAATAATTGTTTAATCGCCCGTGTCCTTGCAAACTTCGTTAATAGTCGAAAGTACGAAATTTCTGTAGAATCAACGTCGATCTTTCAGCTTCTCTAACCAAATTTACCATCTTACTTGATTCCTATTTCTATCTTACTCTATCTCCAATCTATTTCTATTCTTGTTTCCAGAGAATAAGAGCTCATTATACTAATTAAATTAATCGCTTAAATACGGTATCATAAGTTCTTCTTTTTCTTTTCTTTTCTTTTCTTTTTCCTTTTCTTGTTATAAAATATTCTCACATATCAATCGTTAATGTAATTACATTTTTTCTATTTCTCTCTCTCTCTCTCTTTCTTTTCTTTTTTTATTTTCTATGGGTACAAAAAAAACATAGCTATTACAATAATTATTTTAATTAAACTAATAGTTCCAAACATATACGACCTTTGACAATTTTTCCATACAATTTTATTTTTATATAATACGTATTTAAATCGTGAACGTGTAAGATTAAATTGATTTAATTCCTTGTATCTAATTTTATTTTAATGGAAATAAAAGAAAAATTTAAAATTATGCTCTCCCAATAATGAAACTAATTTTTCCAAAAAGTCATCGTAATTTATTTTTTAATCGACAATACAAAAATATACTTTTAATAATAAATCAAGTGAAATGCATTGACATTAATCGTCAATGTAAAAAAATATAATTACAATTACAATGTTTTCTTCTTTATTGCATTTTAATATAATTTGTATCCCCCTGAACTTTTGAAAACTTTTAAAAGATTGTTTATTGTCAAAATATATTATTTCTATTTAAAAATGATTTGATTTTAATACGATTTATATATTGTTTTATATCTATCTATTTCTTTCTTTATTTTCATAGAGAAAAATAAAGAATATTATTATAAAGTCGAAACTAATATTCCCGTTTTAGCTTCTTTCATAAAATCAGATTTGGCGAATATTCTCTCATTCCTCTTCATTCCTCTAATACCCGTTCCTTTCGACATTTTCTCGAAAAAAAAAAAGAAAACCCAATGAGAGGAAACAAGGACGATGCTGAGTACTTTCCTTCATACACCACACACACATACACACACGCACGCATACATTTTTCTTCCCTGATCTTTTTTCTTGCTATATTTCTTTCTTTCTCTTACAGATTTTCTTAATTTCTTTTGCTTTCTCACTTTCTTACACACATACAGACACCCACTTATAATCTTTCTTTCTCTCTCTCATACATTCTCTTAATTTCTTTTACTTTCTCACTCTCTCTTACAAACACAAACCTACACATACACTTTCTATCTTTATCTCACTTACTTCACCCTATTAATATTTTTTCTCTCTCAATTTCTTTCTTTATCTCATACATTTTCTTAATTTCTTTTACTTTCTCACTTACAAACATACACACACACATACACTGTCTATCTTTCTCTCACTCACTTCACCCTATTAATATTTTTTCTCTCTCAATTTCTTTTTTTATCTCATACATTCTCTTAATTTCCTTTTGCTTTCTCACTCTCTTTCAACCTATATTACAAACACACACACACACTCACACACTCACACAGATATACTTTCTCTCTCTCTTCCATGCATTTTCTGAATCTTTCTCATTCTTTTAATCTTTATTACTCTTTCTCTCTTTCTCTTTCTCTCTCATTTTGTTTCGTTACGTGACGACGGTTGTTGCACTTATTCTCTTGGTAATGAATTACTACGTGTCGTGGCATTTCCAACGCCATATTTAATAACAGCCATAACGTCTGATAGGGGAGAGACACATTCCACTAACTCTCTCTTTCTCTCTCTCTCTCTCTCTTTCGCTCTTTCTCTTTCTCTGTCAGGTTTGCTTATCTATGCGAAATTATGTAACCGGTAGCGCCATTATTTTTGCCATCGTTCCCATCGTTCCCATCGTTTCTACCTGCCTCGCTTATTGCGAAAGAGAATCTCATAGAACCCATAGTACGGGTTGGCAGAGAGAAGTTTCAGGGATACGAGGGATGGAGTGAGTCGTGGAAAGAAGAGGGGAGGATGGGGCAGCTTTACTTTCCTCATAATTTTAATTTAATAAGATTTTTTTTATTTGCTTTTTTCTTCTTCTATTTTTTTCTATCTTTTAGGAAAAAGTCTTATTTTTTTTGTTTTAATTAAATAAATACAATTATAATGATACCTTCATAGGTTAACAGAATAATTTGTGATTATTTTTAACATTGTTTCTAGTTAGATATTATTGATTATGCATTATATGTGTTTATATATCAAGATTAATAAATGATTTATTAAAAAAGAAGAAAAAGAACACTTAGACGATACTTTATATATTTCTTATTGTTAGTTAGAAAACTAAAATGAGTTAGAAAGGGGAAAAAAATACGAAATGGTCTATCCGAGTTCTGGGTCCTTCGCATAAGCGAGGGTTAAAGTTAAACGTTTCAACGGCTATAAAGAGAATCGAAGGAGTCGAATTTCGGCAGAAGGATAAAAAAAAAAAGAATGAAAGAAGAAGAAGAAGAAAAAAAAGAAGAGGGTTGGTAAGGTTCTCTCGTTGTGATGGGACGAGAGGTAATGGCCGAAAGCCATCCCGTCTTAAGAGGTTTAGGATCTCTATCCGTACTATTTACGAACTACCAACAACGTGACTCGTTTTCTCACGAAAGTCTTTACCCCTCTCTCTTTCTCTGTCTTTCTACCCTTATAAGAAACTTCCTCTTATCGATCATTTTCTCATTTAATTTCTCTCTTCATTCCTTTATACTTTAAATGGAATCATTAAACATTTTTATCTGATGAAATACTCTTACGAATAATCGTACATCAAAAACATATACAATTTTTAAAAGATATAAATAAGTTGTTGACAAAAAAAGAATATGTCATTTTTAATAGTTAATAATTAGACGTATAATAAATATTAATTACTTTGTTAAATGATTCCACACAAAAGCAATAAATTATCTTCAAACCCGTGGAAAAAAAGGGAGAGTAATAATTATTATTTTCATTATTATGTATTAATAATTATCGAGTTATGTTATATCGTTACTAATATTAATCTAATTGCATAGTAATTATGTATTTTCTTATATATAGAATACACGTATTATATTTTTACGATAATAGACATTTCGCTCAGGTTTATTTCTCGCAATTTTAAATGGTCACGCTTGTCCTTATCGCCGTTCGTCGTTGAACTTTATTTTTCTCCCCTCCTATTTTTCGTTTAGGTATATATTATATACCTAATTTTTCTACGAACTATTCTTTATAATACTTCGTAAACGTGCACGCGATCTCGATATATACAAGACTAGGAAAAATTGTATTTTGTTCTAAAATACCACCCTACCTTTGGGGGCAAAGTAGTCGACTACTTGCGTTTTCTTTCTCGTTTGTCTTTGAATAGACTCCTTTTGTTATAAAGTCGAGTAAATTCGTTCGAAGAAAACGCATTACGTTGATTATCTTTTAAGTATTTTACTTTTATTTTTCTTTTTTGAAAAGAAATTACACTAATTCTATCAATTTTCGTTCGCGTATTTTTTACTAACGTACAAATTAAATGTCTTACAAAAATCATTTTAGCTTTGTTGTTTTAATATACGTTTCTTTTCTTTTTCGATATTCATATTTTATGCTTATATTGTTGTTTATTTTTATATATAAATAATGAATTAAAAATCGTTACTAGTTCAGTCAAATTAGCATTTTGACAGGATGTTGCTCCCACCTGACAGCAATAAATGATAATTAATTTTAGGAAATTCGTTATATATGAAATACACATAGAAAAACAACGTTTATTAACTACTGGCTTAGTTCGATATACTAATTAACTTTTATTCTTTTTAAAATTCTAAACTATTTTTCTTGTTAATTGTTTTCTTAACGAAGTCAAATTTACAAACAATGTATAATAAAAAGATTAAAAATTTTGGTCAGCTTACGTTTACATGTACTTTGTCCTTATATCCAATGCTGCATATCCATAACCATAACTGCAGGTATCCATATGCACTATACACTCTCGTTCACATATGCACCTCACTTGCATAAGAAAGAATACACGCACACACGACGTGAAATAAATGTCACTTTATTTAATATCCTTGTTATTCCTTCCGACGCTCGAAGAAGACTAAGGATTATTATGAAAAGTAGTTACGAATACATACGACATGTACCGAACATACACGAAGGTCAATTACAAATCAAACGACGAAATGACAACGTTCGGTTGCCGACGCCGGCCGAGAAATGACGGAGAGTACCGAATGTAAACAAAGGATTTCACGCTCAATTAAGCCGGTAGTTAAGGAATGTTTTTCTATGTATTTCATATTTAACGAATTTCCTAGAAGTCACCGTGAAATATAAACAGTACCGACGTTGAGCTCGTTTGACTTGGACGTATACCTTCGCCTATCTTTCTCTCAATACATTTAATACGTAAGGGATAGTTATTATATTTTTATACAACTGACCTACTCTTGTATCGTTGACCCACTTCTGTATCACTGACCTATTTTTCTTTCCAGTGACCTACTTTTGAACAGCTCTTTTCTATTTCTAATGATTGATTTTTTCTTTAATTTCTTTACATTTAGATAATTAATAAGTATTTGTACGTACGTGTGGATTATATTCGATTAANTGAAATTTCTTTAAAAATAATTTTCTCTATATAATAATGCATATAATATTTTAATAACGCGAAACAAAAATCTCTTCTTTCTCTCTGAATATTTCAAAATCAAAAATAATAAGAAAAATAATATTCAATTATAAATTTAAAACTGACAAAACAAAAATATATATATTAATTAATAGCATATTCTATAAGATTTGTGAAACATTTAAAAGTCCCGTACCTGTGAATATATGAAATTAATTTTAAATAATTAGATTCAACTAAGAATTCTTTATAAAAATTGATTAACGTTGTAGATTGAATGTATTGAGAGTAAGATAGGCGAAGGTATACGTCCAAGTCAAACGAGCTCAACGTCGGTACTGTTTATATTTCACGGTGACTTCTAGGAAATTCGTTAAATATAAAATACATAGAAAAACATTCTTTAACTACCGGTTTAATTAAGCGTGAAATCCTTTGTTTACGTTCGTTAGTCTCCGTCAATCTTCGGCCGGTGTCGACAATCAAATTTCGTCGTTAGATTTAATATTGACCTTCGTGTATCTTCGACACTAATCGATTATATTCGTAACTATTTTTCGTAATAATCGTAAGTCTTCTTCGAGCGTCGGAAGGAATAACAAGGATATTAAATAAAGTGACATTTATTTCGCGTCGTGTGTGCGTGTATTCTTTCTTATGCAAGTGAGGTGCATATGTGAACGAGAGTGTATAGTGCATATGGATACCTGCAGTTATGGATATGGATATGGCAGCATTGGATATAAGAACAAAGTACATTTAATGTAAGATGACCATAATTTTGAATCTTTTTTAACATCTGATCGCACGTAAGAAGTTTAGTATTAAAAAGATATCAATTATTTTCGATATAAAATCAAGTAGGTATTCTTAACGTTGTAGAATTCTTTAACCAGACATTGTATGATACGCGTTTATAATTCACACAATTTCGTTTAATTCGTATAACAAATGGATTTTAAATTACGATCAACTGTCGGATTTATTTCACAATGATGTGTAATCAATTACATCTCGGCTAGTTAACGCTCTATTCTTTTGATTTATTTTTCAAACACTCAAGTATTTTGTTTTTTTTTTCAAATATACAAACACGTCTCGACTTTATAAACGTAAATAAATTTTTTTTAACCCAAAATCAAGCTGGATTGACTGGACTGTACATAAATATTAATAACAATTTTTATTTTGTGTTTTAGTTTGTTGATTTAAATTTGAGATTAACTAGAAAAAAAATTAAGTTAAATAATTATTTAAAAAGATAAAGAAGAAGAGAAGGGAAAGAGAGAAGAAAGAATGGAAAATCGGTTAAACGGAGAAGAAAACTTTTGCCAATGATCGGGACTATCTTTATCACCTGAATTTCATTTCCTTATTCGTGTCAGCATTTCTCGAGTACAGACCTCTTCTAAGTTTCTCCAATCGTCTTTTTGGCTTAGGATTAAATTGTCAAACGATTTCTTCCTTCTTTCTCTCTCTCTTTCATAGAAAGAAAATAATATCTTAATGAATAACTTTCGATAAGGTTATTGGTAGATGTTTTAATTGAATCTGTAGACAAATTTTTCCACATTGCAGTATTACATCTCAAAATTTAGATTTATTTAAAACAAATTAAAAATAATGATTAGAATAAATATACATATGTATATATGTATATCTTGTTTTAAATATTATTCGTAAAATTCGTTTCTTTCTAAATTTGATACACACAAAAGTAATAAAAATAATTCGTTAAAAGATCCCCGCGTCGAAAATTAATATAAAATTAAATAAAAAAAAAATTCAAAAACAAACAATGAAAATCTAAATGAATTAAGTGGACCATTTTTCCTTAAAACCGGTCGTGCGTTAAAAGATAAGCAAGGATAGGTTGCGGGGAAGGGAAAAAGACAAAACTAGGATTTTCCGCTGTCGTTACGATCACAAGACTCGTGTCGTTCAACTAGGGATAAAATAAAACGGGAAGCTTAGTCCGGTACAAGGACCAGTCACCGGACACGATCGTGAACGATAATTCGTCTTCCAGTCTAACCTCCTCGATCACGAAAGCTTCGAGATTTAATACTTTCAAGAAGAAAACGAGTCTCTTTTGTCTTCCTTCCGATAAAACTTAATAACGAGATCCAATGAGAATGAAAACAACAACAACAAAACTATCCACTCTTTTTTCTCTTTTTCAAATTATAACTTCCACTCATATATGAAATTAATTATGATATTAATGAATTTATTTAATATATTTTTTAGAATTATTATTAAATGTGATAGGAGAGAGATAAATAAAAGAAAATTGTTATATTTTTATAATTCAAAAATTAGTTGTACGAGATTTTATTACATTTTAATAGAAATTTTTCCATTGTATAGAATTTTTATTACATATTTTCTTTCCTTTTTTTACTTTTTATTTCGAAAAATACATTTTGTGTATATTCATCTGTGAAATTATATTTCCAAGATATTCTATTCAATTTTATATTATATAAAAACGAGGCAGAGAAAAAACATATTTTATTAATTATTCACATTAAATATAATATTCTTTTATTAACATTATAATTATTCACAGTACCATAATCGTATAGGATAGATTAAAAGTTTTAGTTTTCACGTGATTTAACAAATTAATTACTTTTTCTTCCAGATCATTCATATTATTTTTTTTTATATATTCTTTTGTCCAAATCTATCCTTGTGATCAAATTATTTCAAGATTTAGGTTTTCTCCTCGAAATAAAAAATAAATATACCGAATTAGTATGATATTCAAAAACTCTTAGGTATTTTTCAAATAATTTTATTATCACAAGTATCGTAAAATTACTAGAATATCAGGAAAGAAAAATGGTACGAAGTTCTAAGAAATCAAATATTGTTTGAATTATTAGGAAGATTATAAAGAAATAAAAAAATAAGAAAAAATAATGGAAAGGATGTAGAGAGTGGAAGTTATATTAACGCTTCATGATAGCGTAGTTTACGAAAATAGAGAAAGAGAGAGTGTGTGTATGTGTGTGTGTGTATGAGAGAGAGAGAAAGATGTTAGAAAGGAATTTGATCGATGGTCCTGTTTTCTGCTTCCTTCCGGCCGCCATACGCGATATTCTATCCTCCTCTCACTCCTTTTCCTGTCTACTTTACTCGTCTCTTTCAAGCTTCCAACGAGCATGATAGCAACCTCGAGGAAAGTAACGCTTGTGCATCGTCGTTTGTCACGCAACGTCAAAACGTGCCAACGTTAGCTGTTACTATTATTGCTTATTGTTAATAACAATATTATCTAAGAAAT
Source organism: Mischocyttarus mexicanus (assembly GCA_023678845.1). Classification (NCBI taxonomy): domain Eukaryota; kingdom Metazoa; phylum Arthropoda; class Insecta; order Hymenoptera; family Vespidae; genus Mischocyttarus; species Mischocyttarus mexicanus. The sequence continues at coordinate 61,982 of JACGTP010000122.1, read as the reverse complement.
TTAAACAACTATTTAATACCTTTATATTCACGTACGTACCAGAAATATTAAAATTCTATTTAACTATGAGATCATTTCGAAAATCTGACTCATCAACGAAAAAATATATTACATTTTCGTATTGTGGAACACATCGAACGATCCCAAGTTCTTGTTAAATGTAAAAAAAACAATTGTACCTCGTTAAAAAAATGTTTCTTATTGTCGATAACTATAGTCAAGGCAACTACCGCGTAGCGAGACACACGTTGATAATTATGTTAACAATTTTTACTAAAGTTTTCATATTAAATCTTATAAAATCTATCGTAATTTAATATATCACACATATACATAATTATTCAATTATTAATACAAGTTATTTATATATATATACATGGACACATCGTACTTTCAACACGGTACACTTACTCGATTAAAAAAAAAAAGGATTGATTAAATGGCTCATCACTTTCATCATTAATTAAAAAATAAAAGAACATTATGACTCGATACGTTGAACGTATTTAAACATATATCAAATTAATCGAATGAATAAAACAAACTTCGTCTCTCGTACTTTCCTCCCTCTATTTCTCTCTCTACCTTTTTTTTTTTACGACTCACATATTTTAATCTGCATTATATAATACTTAACGACAAAAAATTTTCTATACCCTCGATATACTGCATAAATTAATAATAGAAATAAAACATAACATACACGCACACGAATAAAAAATAAAAAAAAAGTACAGAGAAATGAAGAGATAAAGAGAAATAGAAAGAGAAAATAATATCCGTGGTATATAATCGTTTTACGCTCAATGAGATACACGTATAAATTTTTCCGTGTTACTTATCGAAATTTACAATCGCATACCGTGAGATAAAGAGAAAAAGAGAGGGAGAGAGAGAGAGAGATATTAAACCACATTAACGATATCGATGCTCCGCAAAACGAGCCGTTTCGCGTCGATAATCGTTTCGAAGCAGAGTACACACACTCTTTTGGTTATACGATTCTCATTTGTATTAGTAGTAGTAGTAGTAATAACAAAAGCAATATCAATAGCAATTGCAATAGCAATAGTAGTAGTAATAGTAGTTGTTGTTGCAATAGTAAAGTAGTGGTAGTGTAATAGTGGTGGTGATTGTAATAGTAGTAGAATATATACAACTAATAGTAGGGTTTGTGTATAATAGTGGTGGTTGTTACAGTAGTAATAATTGTATAATAGTATGGTGATGGTTGTAATTTTAGTAGTAAAAATAGTAGTAGTAGTAGTATAATAGTGTAGTGGTGGTGTGTAGTAGTAGTATATAAAAAAATAGTAATAGTATAATAGTGGTGGTGATTGTATAGTAGTAGTAAAAGTAGTAGTAGTTAGAGTAATATCAGTATAATAATGTATTGGTGGTTGTAGTAGTAGTAGTAAAAGTAAGAGAAAGAGAAGGAAGCTGATGGTGAGGGGGGAGACAAGCATGGGTAGGAAGAGGAAGATAAACAGGAACATTGCAAAAATAAATCCTTCGATGGGGCTATGATCGATCGAGTTATAAGTGGACGTTGCTTTGTTTCGGGGAACGGGCTATTATGGTTTATCACAAGTGGATGCTCGATTAAGCTATCCTTTAATGCTCTTTTCGAGTATTCACGTATTTGCTTATGCACAGCTTACTTACATTAAACCAAATTTTCTTCAATAATCACAATCCATTGGTGTTTTTTCTTTTTATTTTACATCGATTTCATTTCTATTCTGTTTATTTTGTCATTTATTTTAAATTCGATCATATTTTTGTCTTTCGTTCATTACAACACATATGTATACAAATTCGTTTAAACAGAGAGGGATAGGATGAGGTAAGGGGATTGTAATGAGAGATAGAGAGAGAGAGAGAGAGAGAGAAAATCAACGAACATAGATAAAAAGCATTTTTATTAGATATTTTAATAGCATGAGGGAATAATTACTGTTGTTTACGGTGGCATTGTTGCTCTAACGTTGAAAAGAGTAGGTCGGGTCTGGGAGTAGTAAATGAAAAAGGTCGTAATAAAAATTAATGTACTCGACCTAGGAAGAAGAGGAGGAGGAAGAGGAGTAAGAGGGAAAGGGGGGAGAGGTTAACAAGGGACAGAAAAGAGTTAGCCCTTCTAGAACGGCATTTTCTCTCACGAAACAACCACGATCCAACGAGGGAAATAATTAGAGGAGAAAGAAAGAAAGAAAATGTCCAACTATTTTCTTTTTTTTGTTTGTCAAACAATCCTACGGGGAATTGTTTATGCCTAATTTAAAAACAATGTATGAAGGCCGAGGACAGAAGAAGGAGTGCACCTTTTATAATATCATTAAATGTAAAAAATGTAACGTTGGAAACTACGAGAAATACGATTCAATTTAACTCGCGAATTAATTTTTCTCTCATCGATCGTTTTTTTCTTAATAATATAAATCGTGAATAAATCTATCGAGTGGGATTAGATTTTTAAGATAATAAAAAGATTCGTCGTTATAACATTTATAAAATATGCTACGTTGGAAACAATAAATAATTATTTGTATAAGTAATATTATATATATAATTTATTTATTATATTATTTCTTTCTTTTAGGGTTTTCTACTTTTGAAAATGATCACGATAAATACATATTTATCGATGCTAAATAAATAATATTATTAGCTTGTAATTTAATATTTAAAATATAAAAAATTGAAGTTAACTTAAACCCAATGATTTTGATTTCTTTTAATAAGTGGGGACGAGAGAGGGGTTGTTATTTAAGGAAAAAAAAAAGGAAAAATTGACATCGTTTAAATATTGAATTACTTCAGAAAGAAAAGGGGTTTTAGCGCAGACAATTTTCGTTTGAATTCACACGAAGCCTCTCGATAACGAGCTTCTCGTTTGCTTTTCGGCTTTTCGATTCGTCGTTTAAACGTGGCACTCGTTAAACAGAAACGATCGCAGACCATTTAGCGAACCGATACACGAGTTGAGTGCCTATACCATTCACTCTCTCTCCTCTCTCTTTCTCTCTCTCTCTTTTTCGAAGCCGTAGCCACCTGCCCACTTACGATAATTGGCTATGCGAGCTGATTGGTGCGGCTCATCCGTCAATTAGTCCCGTGTAATTTTGGCCACGCATCGAGTTTAATCAACTTCCTACGTTAACCGGTCGAACGGACAAAAATGCACGAAAACGCGATCACTCGATTCGCTTTTTCGAATTTTTAACATCGTTTTCTCATCGTTCCACTCCCTCTTTTTATTTTTTATTTTATTTTATCCCTCTTCGTTTTGTTTTTTTTTTTGTTGTCGTCTCGTTGTTGTTATTTTCAACGTTGATAAACAACGAAATCGATGCCATTGATCGATAGATATTTTATTTGTTATACGAGTCATTTATTTCGATAACCACTTTTACTGTTAATATCATTTTGTTTTTTATTCTATCTTATTATTTTCAGATATTCGAAGATAGTTAGATTTTTGTATCGATTATGTAATAATTATTTCATTAATGTTTATTAAATTTCTATGCTTTTTCTTGGTATTTATTTAAAAAAAAAATAAATTACAATACATTTTGTTATTTGTTTGTTTTTTTATATCTTATTTTTATTTTACAACGATACCGTTCGATGGGTATATCACTATCGTGTGATCTCGATGGTTCAGGTATCCTACACGTAAAAATAGCAAATTCTTTGAACTCGGTGATCGTAGAAACGTCGTATGGGATTTCGAAGAAACGGAAAATACGTGACTTAGAAAATAGACAAGCTTAAAAAGATACAAAAGAGAAAAAGAAAATAGCAAAAGAGAAAGAGGAAGAGTGAGAGGGAGAGAGAGAGGAAATGTCGCAACACGTACGATTTCGTAGAATACATTAAACATATATGCATGGGTGTCGTTATATGTAATTCGTGTGAATAAGCGTATCATGCATGGGTATTATCGATACCTATACCTATACTATATTCATAAATTCGTAAATAAATGTGCGCACTGAGAATAGCTTTATTTTTCATCGATAATACATAGCAATATTTCTATGGAAGTATTCCTATCTCTCTCTCTCTTTCTCTCTCTGTTTTTTTACCCTTTTAATATATGTCACAGTTTTTCTATCCTCAAGGATTATAATTTCAGGACACTTTTACGAGTTCATATTTATCATTCGACATATCTACGTTTATATGCCGAAGCTTAAAAATTCGATATTTTCGATATTATCGATTTTTCAAAAGAAGAAGAAAAAATAAAGTAATTTAAATATAATCTGTCATTGTTTTAATATAAAATTAAATTCTATAGCATATGAAAGAAAATTTTGTTTAATATTATTGTTTTATTTATACAGAAATAAGAATATAAAGAAAGTTTATATTTTTTTCGTTAGTAAAAATTGTGTTTTTTAATAGATAACAAAAAAAAGAAACATTATTAAAATAAATAAAATAAATTCAACACAAATTGAAAGATTTTCCAGTGGGGTATCACATATACAGCGAGAATGTGGAGAAACGATAAAAATTGTTGAAAAAACAATCCATATTTTATGAATTTAATTTAACAATACCAAACCTTATTTATATATTCGAATTATTTATCATCGAGAGAATATAACCAGAACGTACAATACACGTACGTCTGCAATTTTATATGACGTTTCTTTTTTTTTTTTTAACGAAATACCAAATCATTTTATGTACACATAGTTTAATGAGAGAAAGAGAGAAAGAAAATAGGAAAAGGGAGAATAGAAAGTAGATTAAATGAAGATTAAATAAAAGTATTTAAAGATAAAAGGGTAAGGGGCAGGAGGAGGATAGGCAGATTAGAAAAAGACAATTTAGTGTAAACAAAAAATAAAGTAAATGAAAGAAACAGACAGAGATGGAAAGGAGAGAGAGAAAGGGAGGGAAATAGTATAAGGAAGGTTAACGAGAGATTAAATAAGACCATGAAAGAGATGAGAAAAGAAAGAGACGAGAGATGAAATAGCATAAAGATAGAAAGAAACAGATATACTGACAGATAGAGAAAAAGACTGTAGAAAAGTTAAAGAGAGATTAAATAAGAACGCGAAAAGAGTGGGGAGGGGGTGTAGCGGGTGGTACTCGAGGTGGGGGTGGTAAAAGACAAAATAGAAAGGGAGAGGAAATAAGTAAAGGAAAGATAGAGTGAGGAAAGTTAAAGAGAACGTAAATAAGTAACGTGAAAGATTAAAAGTGAAATAAAAGAAAGAAAGAAAAAAGAAGTAAGAGTGAGAGAGAGAGAGAGAGAGTACATCAAACGAGAAATATAAAGGAAAATGAAGAGGGATGGTTACAAGAATAGATAAAGATAGGAATAGAGTGTGAGAGAGAGAATAACTGAACGCATTAGACAGAAAATTAGATAAAAAGAGATGATGATACAGAGGGCTGTCAGATAGAAATAAAATTTTAAGAGAAACAGAGTAGGGAATGTGAATAGAAAAATAGATAAAAGAAAATCAGTCGGACTGAGATTAAAAATAGGATAAGGATATTGATAATTCTCTCCCCTCTTTCCCACAAGAATAGATTTATAAAGAAATTAAATGATAGACACAAGGGAAGAATTAGAGAAAGAAGAAACTGAAATGTGATAGAAATAAATTAAACGATAATTAATTATTTATCATATTTTAACCCTTTGCACTCCGCTGTCCCCTCTCAGGGGACATTCTAGTTTATTAGTGATGATTGAATATTGTATTTTTTAGTGACTTTTTGTCTATTTTATTTATTTTATATCGATATTTATTAGTGAAGATTTATTAGTGATCAACGTCTACAATCGTTCGGAGTGCGAAGGGTTAATATTTAATATATTATTAATGAATAGAAATATTATTTTACTATTAAGATATTAAATTATAATTTAAAATATATATAAAAAAGAGAATAATAAAAATCCCGAAATATATAAAAGAGGATTGAGAAACTTGATAGACGACAGATCTAGAAAGAGAGATAAAATCGATTACGGTTTGGTCGGGTTGCATTTTTCAATTCGCTACACCGTATATAAAAAGAGTTAGAACGAAAGAGAGAGAGAGAGAGAGAGAGACATAGAGAAACACGCGTGACCGATCCGCGGGATTCGAAATGGCTCGTTTGACGTACTCACGCGCGCTAGCACGATTTCTCCCTCGTGTACATACACATACGTATACACGCACTAACAAAGGGAACGAGCTTGCGCATTATTCTGCACAGTCATCCCACCCTCACCCACACCCTCTCTCCCTCTATCTCCTCTTCCCCATTCTCGTGGTTTGCAGCGTGCAACTATACTCTCTATTCGTGTAAGTATACTTACATATATGCTCGAATAAACGAACAAACACACATACTATTACTACTAATTACACAACTACTGATACATACGTGTATGTATTAAAGTACTCACCCATTGTTATCCAAACAAACACGTAGAGGGAATAAGTATTTCCACATATCCATATGCAAATATGCACTAATGTATCCATACTAATGTTTATTGATGTATATATTATATATAACACTTATTTATTTTATATACATATTCATAGGGACACCTATAAAAATATTCTTTTGAATCTTAACGTGTATTTATTACGTTGCCCTATAAAAAAATTCAATATACAAGTATATATCAATTTTTCCCCATAAAAATCGATATCCGAATGTTCTGAATTATTTTTATTTATATAAAAAATATATATTTTCTTAATTTTCGACATTAACTTTTTCTAAGCTACACGTATACTCATTCCTACAAAAATACAAGTACTACAATACACATAATCATATTCCCTAAAATCAAAAACAAAAATGCATTTATGTTACACACATACACGTACGAATTCACTCCAAATCAAATCTATTTCCTACTGCTTTAACGTGCATTATTATACACACTCTCACATATGTTCACGCAAGTAATGGATCCACATACAAATATTCACCCATGGAATCTATTCCCCCACACATTTTAATAAATACCTATTTATATACACACGTATAATACTTTATCATACATATGAACAAACACACACACACATTCATACATACATACATGCATACGTGTATAGCAAATATTCACCCACGAATTTATTCCTTTGCACTGTATTACGTGTATGCATTTTATATGCACACGTACAAATCTACACCATAAACATTTATATATATATAACATATACATACATACATACATACATAAATGCATAGAAGTATAGAGAAACTGTTCTGCATAAACCCCGAGAATGTGTGCACTATGCACTATGTCAGATATAGATCGGCACCGCGGGAGAGCTAATGCACCTACGGTAAAATGTCTCGTGAAACTTTCCAATAAATAAAACGAACGACGGGCCACGCTGCTTTACATCCAGTTCCCCATAAACGACGCGTCGTATTTTTTTTTTATCCTCCCTACCCTTCCTTTTTCCCCTTATTCCTTTTTTTTTTATTTCATGTGATGGTCATGGGTAAACGGGGGAGGGGAATAATCCAATCCGAGCTTTGCGGACGAAGCAGACTGTCCGGACCGGGAGTCAGCTTTCTCTTTTTTTGTATTTTTTTTCTTTTTTTTTTATAATATATCTGTCTGTCTCTTTCCCTCCATCTCCCCTCTCTCACCAACCCTCTCTCATTCTTTCTCTATGGTTTTTCTTTTTTTTTTTCCTTTCTACGCATAGTGCGGTCGAGTTTAACGAGACGGATTTCATTCTCGACGTACGAAATTTTTTGAATTTCACTTTTGGGAAAAAAGCACGCGAAGATTTATGCTTGTAACTATTGCTGGATACGGTGAAAATGGTGTCTTGATCACTAACTCTAAAAAAAGATCTATAGTGTTCTAATTCGTATTCGATGGACGTTCGTTTATTATTTTTTTTAATCGTCTTTTAAATCTTTTATCGATTTTATTTTTTTAACACCTTGAGCGCCATGTCACTCAAAACGGGCGATAGGTTTGTTTCCTTGGAGACTCCATCACCCATTTAGGATTGCACTTTTATTATTTTTTTTTATTGTATGTTTAATCGAAATTTGATGGAATAAGTACTAAAATATAAATATAAAAAATGAAAACCGACAAAATCGTATCAAATTCGTATCAAATTAAATGCAATCTCGACGAATCGAATCTAACGAAAATATCGTCCATAACGTATCGTTCATTATTCCCATTTCCTTTTTTTATTTTTAATTATTCTTTTGTTATTTTATTTTCCTGTTCTTTTAGTCATTGCGTCGTTGTTTCTAGTTGTTACTGTCGTATTTATTTTTTATCGCCATAATTCGGTGCTCACAATTTTCCAATAGAATCGTTCGATACCGTATAATATCGTTTCCCTACTGTTATTATTAGTTTTATTACATTATTTGACACAATTCTGGCACCGAATGCAAGCGAATGTAAAATATATATATGAAGTGACTACCACCTCTCGTTTTTCAATGCATCCTGCCTATTGTGTTACCCTTTCGATTTGTATCCGATAATATTTTATATAGCATTATTAAAAATCTATTCTTATATATGAAATTATATTATTACGAAAACTTCAAACAATAAACGTAGAGTATAGAAAGGACTATTAAAATAATCTATTTGAAAATGATATCATTTAAAACATACGTATACTGAATTATTATGCCGATTCACAGTGATTAATGTATAATCGTATTAAGTCTAATTGGAGAGTTTTTGTCGGTATCAAAACAACATAAATTGTATTTATAAAATCATAAAACGGGAGAATATTTCTGATTTATCCAAGATTTTATGTATGTTTTAGAAATACGTTTGCATGTATATACGTGTATTATATACACGATGAAATATTTCATAAAATAATTATTATAATATATAATATAAAATAATATATCTCCACAAAAAGTTTTTATCACATTATTTATTGGTATCCGATTAATAAATTTTATATTACCATGGCTTATTGATTTTAGTTATTTTAATTAGTTTAAATCTGTTCTATTTATATGTTCAACATTTTATATTCTCGATTGAGAGAATATTAAATTATTTTCTTAAAAAGATAAAATTCTTCTTACAAATAATGCAATAGATAATATAAAATGTGGTATAAAAAAATCAATATATAACTAAGTGGGAAACACTATGTATATAATATTTCCATAAAGTATATTCAAATAGACTAATGTCAATCATATTTCATTGTTCGTTTCCTACATACATGCATACATGCATACATGCATATATAAATAGATACGTCATAAACCGTTACCATTCACTTTTTCACGTTGCAACACACTTACCTATAATACATGTACATATACATATATATCATAGACACAACCATAAGAGTTTCCAATACATCCTACACTGAACGTCGTGGTTTTTACGAGCCGATCGTTGTTTCGAATTTCGCAAGAACGCGTACGCGAGTGGCAGAACGATTTCCTTTGGTGCTCCAGCTACCTTTCGACGTTTTGCAATTTCCGTTTTATGCTTCTTGAGAAAAGAATGAAATGGAAAGAGTTGGAAGGTATAAAATCGTGTTCGATTCTATACATATTAAAAAAAAGAATAAAAAAATCTTCCAACCCTTGTGGTAGAGTAGCAGAAAGGAAAAGAAATAGTAGAAGAGAAGAAATAAAAAAAATGACATAGGAATCAAAAGGTAGAAAACTGTAGGAATATTATTCAAAGTCAAAGAAAACGAGAAACTGAAAGAATTTTCTCTCTTTTCGTTTGTTCATTTTTGCAATTTTATTTTTTGTTAATTAATTACTTCACGAAAAACATTGATAAGTTGTGTTTAATTATTTTCCAAGTACATATAATACTGTGATTGAATAATTATTTACAAAAATATTTAATTTAAGATATAATATTGTTTAAATTATTGCACGAAGGAAATGTATTATTAAGCATATGATTTAATATATATATATTGGAATAAAAAAGAAGTAATAATTTTTGTCAAATAATAATCTAAATTTAAAAAAAAAGGAAAAGAAATCTGAATCGTCGATAAAAGGGGGAAAAAAAAAAGAAAAAAAAAATAAACTACAAATCATCGTTAAGCCTAGAAGTTTTTCATCGTTAGAACGATACTTTAATAACACCGCGTAGCTTCCTATCTCATACATAACAAGAGACTATTATCCTCTGTTTGTTAATAAACTATGAAATTGCGGTCGACCTAACGCCTGCCTCGATCATCCCCATTGACGCTGAATAATTTCGAGATAATAAGTTTATCGGTCCTGTCCGGTCTAACGACACTGAAAATATGTTAACGTTCCGTTTCCATTATCAAAACGGACAGACGAATGAAAATTCGTTTATAACTTCGATCAAATAAACAAAAATATTCCCACATTCGTTTAAATAATTTACCGTCGCGTTTTATCGTAGTATGTGGTATTTGTGTGCATGCGTGCGTGCGTACGTGTGTTAAAATAATATGCGTGACAGTATATTATATTGTTTAAAATTTATTTTCATTATAGATCGCATGAAATAAATACGATGTAATATTACGCCACGTATAAAATAATAATAATTATTATTTCTCATAATTAGATTAATTTTCTTTTCTATTGTACGATTTTGAAGAAAAATTTTACTCGTGTTTGAGATATTAATCATCCGGAACCTTTCACCGATTGCTTGTATAACACGTCGATACAAAAATTGGAGAAAATTTGAAAAATTCGTTTAACTCACGGATATAGAAAACGATGATCCCTGCTATAAACATTCAAAACCGATATATTACGTTCGTTTCCTTAATAAACGCAAACCCTCGGTAAAAGAAAATAGGTAGCATAACATCGATACGTAACATTCCTTTACTCGAGCACCCTTATTTCTGTCAACAAAAATTTCAAGCCACTCGAAAAAAGTGAAACTAACTTGAGGAAAACCTCTCTCTCCCTCTCTCTCTCTCTCTTCGAGGAGGCTTCTCTTTTAACATTCGACGACGTTTCGAGTTTTTCATTTCCCTGCCTACCATGCTGTCCCCCCTTTAAACCACCCCTTCCTCCTCTTTCACCCTCCATCTTTCTTTTCTGCCTCAACCGTACGCGAGAATTACATGGCTTTCGAAGTTACGAACGCATGAATTTTTTATTAACGACACAAACTTTCTGAAAGCTATTTCACGCGAGCGCGCACACACACACACGCACACGAATGCACAGATACACGCGCAAAGAACACGCACAAGAGTATGGCAAAAAGGAAGATAACTCGCGAACATACGATTTACGTGTCGCACCACGTGTTTGCACGGATCAATTTGAAAGAGTCACGTGACGTTTATTGATTTACGCGTATTATTTACCTTATGCAAAAAATGTTCCTCTTTATACGTAACGTCATAATTGTTAGTATAGTAAATTGAAAGTAAAAAAGAAAACGTTAATTTGGTCAAATGTTTTTATTACTACGATTACCCCTTCTCTTTTCTCCCGACCCTTCATATCTCTCATCTTTCCTCTCTTTCACGGATGGAAATAAATTTGTTGCGAAGAGGTAACGAAAAGTGAGTTAATGAGAAAGTGATGTTTACGTGGATATGTATATAATATATGTACATGTGTGTGTGTGTGTGTGTGTGTGTGTGTATACGTAAAGATGAGAAATAAAGAAGAGGTTGAGTAAAAAGAAAGTAAAAAAAAAATAAATATAGAAAAAGTTAGACTCGTTCCCGGTTCTATTTCCTTTCCATTTGTATTTATGGCCTCGTTATACGTTACTCAGACTTTTTGAGTTAGGTATACGACGTTGAAAATTGGCAGGGAGAGCGATAGCTGAACACGCGTTTGCGTTTTTTATATGTGTTGGTATTTCATATATATATATATGTGTGTATGTGAGTGTGTATAAATAAGTGTATGTGTTGTATTTTTATTGCAAGGTGCGTATGATACCTTCCTTATTGCAAACTCGACATTTTTCAAATATTATTTTTCGTGACTGCGAAAACGATTTTTAACGTTGACTGACATGAAAGACGAAGAAAATGGTTTCTTGACTGTAAGAAAAAGAAACAGGGAGGGAGAGAGAGAGAGAGAGAAATTTTTTTCAAATATTATTTTATTAAAAATTGAAATAATCGATACCAAACAATCGTTTATGTATATATGAATGATAAGAAATAATAATCTGAAGAAGGAAGATACACGTCATTACGATAAGATCAAAACCTAGATATAAAGAATAAAATTTATTAGGTTTCCATGATAACCCATAATTTATCATTTTCATGAAATAAAGTCATAAAATGGATAGATGAGTGCATATTACTTGTACATCTAAAATTTAAACTAATACGTTTAATACGAGTTTATACGTGCGTATGTGCGTATATGCATTCATATTATAGACGTACATACGTACGTATATACAAGTGGGTGTATGTGAGAGAGGGAAAAAGAGAGAGAGAGAGAGAGAAACTTTACAAACTCGCTTAATTTGCTTTAAAGTTCGGTACGAGTGGAAATTTTGCAGGCTGTCCTCGGTCGTTGGAAGGACTAAGTAAGCAGCCGGACAAGTAATAATTTTCATCTACCATTTCGCCCCTATCTGTAAAATATTATTGTCTGCTACGAGAAAATACAATTAGTCGGCGTTAATTCAATTCCACTTTATCCGGACTGACTTTTAACGAAATAGACGAAAGGGCAACGGTGGTCCTTTAATTATAGTTAATCTTTTATACTATGATCGATATATATCTATACCAGATATATTAGAAAACTGTAAAGATATAGATGATATTAGAGATATATAATATTTATCACATACGTTATTATATTTTTTTTTAATCTATTATTTGCAAGGATTATTTTTTATTTAATTTCTTAATCTTTTAATATTTTTTTAACCGTATTAAAATTTAATTAGTGCTTTGACAATATTATAATACTCTTAATCTTTGTAATAAGATTAGTTTCAATATTGATTGATTGATTATAAATAATTGTATGAACGTGAGTAATATCATATTTTAAACGATATCTTTGGTGAAAAATCCTTTTATATATATAAAATAAATAATAATTATTGATTATAAATAAAAGTATATGTAATATAAATATATATATGGCATGAATACTTTTAGTTTGAAAGAAATAATACAAAAGGGTGTTGAAAAGGTGTTCAAAGGGTGTTCAAAAGATAGATTTCCGCATAACGTTCCAAGTAAATATATACCTCTCTCTCTCTCTCTCTCTCTCTCTCTCTCTCTCTCTCTCTCTCTCTCTCTCTCTCTTTTTTACTCTTTATTCGTGTGTCTGTCCTTCTTTCTCTCATTTCATTGGTCAGTAGATATTTCGAATGTGAGCATTTCTCCCCCCTTTTTTTCCCTTTTCCTTCTTCTTTTTAGTCCCCCTATAAATCTCTTCTTCAGCCTGTTTCATCCAAGATCCTTTCCCTTTGACCAAAGGGCAAGCAAAGCTTTCGTTAGCTCCACCAATTACGACGTTCCAGAGCAATAAGCTGACCACTACTCGACTCCGCTTTCCGTTTTCTGCTTTGATTTCGATGAACGCGACGAAACCCTACGTTTCGCGATTGGTTCTCAGAACGGAAATTTATTAGGAAATTTCACTTTGATAGATATATGCGTTGTACATATATGTATGTGTGTGTGGATGTGTATACGTGATGAATGCATTTCATGGTTTTCTTTGAACAATTTGTATAACAGATCAAAGAAATAATTCTCCTGCTTTTTCTTTTCTTGTTTTTTTTTTTTTAAATTACGTTCGTGTGTTATGAATCAAAAAACAAAATTATCCTCTTCCTTTTTAAATTATTTTTATTTATATACTAATCGAGATTACCCTTATTCATTTATTTATAAATAATTTATCAGTAAGTGTTGTAAATATTTCATTGATAAGACACAATTAAATTTATACGTGGATTTTCAAATCAAAATTTTTCTTTTTAACTATTAAATAAATGAAACATTAACAGTTGGGGTAACAATACGTACAACATAAATGAAGAAAGTTAGGGATAAAACAAAACAATGTAGGAATTGTGATTGTGTGTGTGTAAAGTGAAAAATTAACAAAACCAAGAGTACCTGACTTAAAATCCTCTTTACGAAAAAAGGGTAATGAAACACAGATAGACGGAATAAGGGAAAGAGTGAGAGAGAGAGAAAGGTGTGGTGGGAGGATGTGAGTGAAAGAGAACCTTCTACCATAGTGAGCAATAACTCAAGTCCACCCTTTGTAAGCGCGACATAATTCATCCCCATTTATAATAAGGCACCATGCTTTTCATACACTAGTACGTTTCGTGACGCACATTAGGTGGGAACCGTTTTGCGTGTCTGCTAATGAGATTAACCAGTCTCTTTTCTATTTATTTTTGCACGATTATCGATCGATATTATTACAGTAATTTTCACTTATACTTATCTATGATAATGTTTTTTTTCTCTGAATACGCAGATTCTAAACAATTCGATATCATTTAAATTATATGTCATTATTCCTTTTTGGTTTTATTATCATTTTATTATCATTTTATTATTATTATTAATAGGAGTTTTTTAATACGTCTATAAATAATTGTACCTTTTAAAATTTTATCAGATATAGTTTTAACAATTTAAAATCCAACGCAGTGATTGTAGTACCCAGGTTCTTATAAATTTGAGTATGAAATTGAAACAAAATGTTACTTTCCAATAAAAATAATAATTAGAAATGTTGAATAATCCTTAAAAAAATTAGGGGAAGGAAGAGGAGTGTAAGAACATTCCTTGGAATCATTGGTTGTGTATATAATGTATATGTGCATGTACTGAAAACACATATAAAGACAGATTTAGGTATATCTTAAGACCAAGGTTCTATATTACTTGGCGAAACAACAGCGCAGCTTTCTCCATTGTACACTTGTTCTGAGGCATTGTCTTATTGTTCTCCATGTTCAACGGGAGCGTGTCGTTCTTCTTCAGTTTAAACTTTAACTTAGGCGCGAGTCGTTTCGCGAACTTTCAACCGCACCCTTTACTTGCCCTTCTGTACGTCTCTCAACAAACCCCATATACTCCTCTCTACAAATTTAAATATATACACATGTGTGTACGTGTGTATGTGCGTATAAGACTAATACTTAAAATTGCTCTCTTTACTAAGTACTCATTTTTTTTTTCAAATTATTTCCATCGGTGTTACTTCTTTCTTACTCATTGTTAGAATTTTTTTTAGATCGTAGAGTATTGTCTCTGCTATCTTGCAAATTAAAATTTCTATCAAAATAAGAATAAAATACATGTGTCTCTCGTAGTCTTTAGGAAGAAACAAACAAAAATTTTTGAAAATACAATAAACAAAGTAAGAACTCTTAAAATTCGTCGAGATAATTCGTTTCAATCGGTCGGAACGATTCTAATACTCGCGATATCAATTTTCTCTTCTTCTCCCTCTTTCTCTCTCTCTCTCTCTCTCTTTTACTCTCATTCATTCTGTCGAGTTTAAATCGAATAGGTGTTCGCCGAGCATAGACAAAATCTTAATGAATGAACGACCCTTGCATGTGCGATTAAACGCATTACCGAATTACCTTCCGAACCAGTGCCTTTCCAAATATAGAATATTATACGCGTTTGAATTCGCTTCTGCGATTTTCAAAGTTCCCCCATCATAATTAACCTCTCTTTGTCATTTTCCTTCCTCCTCCTTCTACTCCTCCTAGTCCTCTTACTCTTCTTCCCTCTATCCTGACTCACCACACCTTTCCTTATTAATTTTTTTTCGTTTTAATTAATTTCTTTCTTTTTTTCGTCAGTTGCATTGGTACCTTACAAGTTATCAGGAACTGCAATTAGAATTTACTACTAAATAAAAATAGTAAAAGATTGATTAAAAAAATTGAGAAACAATAATTTGTAATTTCGTTTTTACAGTTGTATTATATTTTATATAACATTTACATAACATATCAAAACTAGATTCGATAATCCTTAAATGAATATTGTTAATTAAATATATATCTTATTAATGTTTCTCTCGATAATAATTAATATCCAACATTTGAATTGATTTATTATGTAATCGAAAGATATGCTTCATTAATCCTTATCGTGTAACTATTATGTCATATAACTATTTAATTTCCTATAACAATCAATACGATTTATGATCAAATAATGTGTCTGGTGTTGTGTTTGATTTATTTTATTTGAATTTTACTCCAAACAAACATTGTAATACATTAATTTACTATTTCAGATTCATTTATATGAAAATATTATGATGAAATATTTTCTAGTTACATTAACTTAATCCAATAACTCGTAATACATATTAATAATATTACATATCATATTTATAATAATTATAAAAATAATTAAACGAGTAAATATTATACTAATCGTTTTTTTTTTAAGTATTCTAGAAATAACGTATTAAAAATAGTTGGGTAGAATGGTACGAAATTAATTGGAGTAATTCAAAACGATTATACTTATCCATAGGATTAATCCAAAACCAATCGATTAGTTTGTATGAATTAATTAACGAAATGATATTGTTACGTTAGCACCCAATACAAAGAGACAAATGTGCTTTACAATGAAATAACGTTTCACTCGTTAAATAAGAAGCTCTTATAACGTAATCCGATAGAAGCAAATTGCGTGAATACCTTTCGGCTAGATAGCAGATAGTCAAAACGGTTACTTTCTACTTAACGTTAAACATTCTCAACGATCAAACGTTAATTGGCAATTAAATGCAATAGCTAGTTCTGTTCGTTTATTCTCTCTCGATTACCCTATTCGCCTACGTAGTTTGAAAGCTGATTTGTTCAAAGAGAAAAAAGATATTATACCCCTTTTTCTTTTTTTTTTTTTAATTTTTTCTTTTATAGAACCGAATTAAACAAAAGTGTTGAAAGTAGGATAGCACGTATGAATATTTCGCGAATGTTTATGTATAAAAAAGTGTTGGAGAAAATGTGCAAGTTTCGTTTTTAAATTAGATATTTTTTTTCATTATTTTACTATTATATTTTTATATTAATGTGTTTAATTTTCGTTGAATTAATAGATCTAGAAATGTTGATATTCATAATCATATTGGTTGTATAAATATTTTATTATAAATATAATTTTATTCGAAATTTTTATCCATCCATTATTAATTAATCATAGTACTACTATACTATTAATTATTTTGTTATATATATTTAAAAGATACACGTCATTTCATTTAAATGCATAATCAAATGTTTATTTCCTCACAACAATTAATTATATTTTTATTTACGGTTCTTTGTAAGTAGTAAATGTTGGTTTTAATATAATTACAATTTGTGAATTAACAAATAAGTATTAATAATTTTCTCCAGCATTTTATATATATATATATATACATATACATTTTTTAAGATTAGTTAGCGGGTACAACGATATCATGAAAAACCTAAAAAGAAGTAGAGTATAGTGTCCCTGCATAATTAATTACGGTCAGGAGGTCTGGCAGATAAAGTCGAGTTAAAAAATCGTTTCTCAACCCCTTAAAATGATAGAACGAAAATAGTGCATCAGGATTTATGCTAACTTTCGTCGAGGTCTTATCTTTTATACCTACGTTAATCGAATAATAAACGTTCATATATTATTCGCGTACATATATATATATTTTTTTTTATTTTATTCACAAATATATATATATATATTTATTTTCTAAACTTTAAATTATTAACAAGTTGTATCAAAATTTCATTTTATATATTTAAGTATTATAATATTTATTTTTTTGACGTTACTTGAATATAAAAATAATATAATTCTATATGTTTCTATCTTGAAAGTAAATTATTGTTAAATAAAATAAATTTTGATATCGAGTAAAAAAGACATGAAATTTATAGATAGAAGTAACAATTAATTATAGAAAGTAAAAGAAAAGAAGATGAAAAAGGAGAAACGAACGTGAAATGATCGGTTAGTTCTCAGAAACGTTAATACACGGTGATTGGACAAATGCCAAGATGGTCTAAAATGCTACTGGCTCAAATGGGACTCTATTTATCTATTTATTAAACCTTATTATTTTCTTTCCTGTTTTCTACTTTCCTTTCTCTTCAGAAGAAGATAGCCATTTATGAATTAAAAAAAAAAAAAGAAAAATGAAAAAGAAGGAAGAAGTTTTAATTAACTCTTCTTATATCCGAAAATCTTCCAATATCTTTTGATTTGATCGTTCGTTAGTTTCATCTTTGTTAAACGACATTAGAGAGTTAGATAATAATGTAAAGATTGTAAGAAGAAAAAAAAATGTAGAGATGGTAGTTTTGCAACTGAAATTCATTAAATTTATCTGCCAATTTCATTAAACTCCTTTCTCAAAAGTAACAACTAAATAAAAATCAAGAATCTTTCACTTTTATTAGGCAACGTAAAAAAAAATTGAAATAAAAATAAATTAATTGTTAATAAATACAGTTTACGATAAAAATCGCAAAATCGTACGAGTTTCATCGTTCGATGTAATTTTAATCGAAATTATCTGATTTCTTTTATTTGTCGTCGCAAAAACATTATTGAAAATATTTAATGAAAATATTATTCAAGCTAAATAAGATACCCTTCATACATATATGTATATATGTGTGTGTGTGTATGTATATTTATAATGGTATCGCATTTGCGTTGATGCATGTTAATGCGACTTATTTACATTGTATTTCAAAGTAATTTTGTTTTACGACTGGTTTTATTTTCTTTAATGCTACCCAACGCATATCCCCGACCTTAATTAGAATTAATCGTAGTTTCGTTGCCGATCTCATTCTTCTATCTCTCTCTTTCTTTCCCTTTCTCTCTCTATTATGCAAATCGTAATAGATTTTCAAATTTATTTGGCTCGTATGTTAGAGTTAAAAACATACCATGAATTATACCAGAATACGGTTGCATAATTTTGTATTTTCCATGAAATTAAAAAAAAAAAATAGAAGAACAACATGAAATGGATTTTACTTCGTTTTATTTATTTATTTATTTTTCTTTTTCAAATTTTCTATTTTCAAAATAGATTGATTTTTATTAATCGTTTAAATATTTCTCCCTTTTATTGAGATTAAAATTTAAATACCTTGTTTTTGTGTGTGTGTGTGTTTGTGAATTTGTGATTAAGATATTTATAGAAAGAAAAAAAAAGAAATAGTATAAAAGAATTTATTGTACACGTACAAATTTGCAATTAAAATTAAACGTAAATGTTGTATGTAAATCGAGAATTATTCGATGCGGAATAATCGATTCGTATTCAGTATTGATTATTAAACGTTACGAATTATAAAATGAACTTTTGACAAATTTAAATAATTATTATTTACATACAAATTTACAATTAAGATCTCGTAGGATATGTAAATCGCGATCATTCGATTCGCTTTATTATCGATTTATCTTGGAAAATATCGTTTGTTACACATAAGTCGGGCGGGGGGTTTTTTTCCAATGAACATTTTTTGTTCGTTGAGAATTTAAATAATTGTTATTCAACGTTAAATTTATTCATCGTTATTGATCGATAATGAACAATTGATTTTAACGTATCGAAATAGTCGAATTATCGATGAAACCTTTTGTTTTAAATTCAAATAATTATTAATAATAATAAAGAAAATATATAAAAAAAGTGACAACGAACAAAAATTCTCGATGTATTTATTTATCGTGAATTTTATTGACAATAATGAATTTTAACGTGTTGTAAACGATACGAATAAGAAATTAAAAAAATACAATTATAAAAATGAAACAAATAAATATTTATTAATTAAGAAATATTATTATTTACATCTAAGATCATATTTTAAAGATGTTGAGATGGAATTCGTCAGAATTGACAAAAAAGGAGTACTCGAGTATAGAATTTCAATCCATAGAGAAGATTTTACAAATGTCCGAGTAATAACGTGTCAACGGGGTCGGTGAGGGGTTAGAAGAGAGAGTTGGAAGTGAGGGGTTGGAAAGGCGTGCAACGGGCGTTACGAAATGTTCGTTCGAACGAAACTGCGGTTGCGGTCGCTCGTCCCGAATAGCTAGGCCGGTATAAAAGCCTTTTCAAAATGTTCACAGAAAAAGATGAGTTTTTACGATGGAACAGAGAGAGACAGAGAGACAAATTCAGAGATACATTCATACAAATGCATTTCAACACATGTATCCATATACGTGCACATACGTACAAATCTATTTGAACAAATGTATCCATATATAAACATATATATAAATACACACATGTACACACGTACAGATGCTTCCATATAAACACATTTATAAATACACACACGTTCACACGTGCAAATGCATTTGAACCAATGTATTCATGTATACACAAATATATATTGTATATATATAAATACATTTGAACATTCATATATATGTTTACATATACACATATACAAATGCATTGATACACTTGAACTTATACAAAAACATGTACAAATGGGTTTATACACTTGCATTTACGTAGATGGATTTTTACATAAACCCTGACACATACCCGTATCTATAAAGAGTGATTTAACACATGTATTATATTTCTACTGAAGCTTTTACTACCTGATCCGTTGAGGGGTTGTACACATTTTCGATAAGATATTAGAGTAAATAAAAAACTACACATGTGTTAATTTTTACTCGTGTAAATACTTACATCGTTGTATTTGAGAGTAATTTAACTTGTTCAGGTTAATTTTTAATTTTTTCTAAGATAATTAAACACACATAAACACAAAAAGAACACATTATCGACAATTTGTACAGATTTCGTAAATTTTTCCAAAAATCACTTGTATCATACATTTATAAACGTAGAAATTAGTTATACGATAGTGTAGGAATATTTTTGTCGGATTCCTTTGCACGTGTTTGTCTATGTTATCAAACACTTATAGAGAAATGTATGTATATACATATATAGAATAAAAATAAAAATAAAAATGGGAAACAGGGAGTGAACGTAATGTATACGCACGTAAACGAGTGAGAATTCACGGTCGGCTTTGCACGCACAAGTTAAATCGGCAACGAAAAATTCGCGCGTCCTTCTGCCGTGCAACTTTTCTGTACGGTTAAGTGAACGTGTTCTCGTTCTCTCGTTGCAGTTACACTGCGACAGCTAATTCGTGCGAAACGAGGAATCGAGGGATTCGACAAATTGCACGTTACGTTGAATTTACTAGATTTTCCTTTTTTTTGTTTTTTCTTCTTTCCTTTCCTTCTCGTTCCTTTCTACTATTCACGACATTTAATTTATTTTTTAATCCCTTTTCCGACATGTTTTTTTCCTATATTTTTTTTTAATATATATATATGTTTATACGTTCACGTAATATCGAATTTATATTTGATTTTTCCCGTCACTTTTTACGTGTTCTTTTTAAATATTTTTTTTTATTTTTATTATAGAATATTTAAATATAGCTCATAATGGAAGTTTTTAATGACTTCATATAACCATTTGAGATACGAACTTTCAAAGTGAGAATTATCATATATTCATTTTTATATTAAAGCTTACTTTTATCTTATAATAAATTAATATTCTTTACGCATATATAATAAGACGAGACAACGAGATTATGTTATTAGAAAACGTGTCATATCATTTATACAAAATTTAACTCATATTTATAGGAATTCACAGCGTGGCAGAATTTTAATATAATCTATTTTATTATATCGACTAATATTGACAACTTAAATAGAAAGAGGAGATTTTTTCTGTTAAAAATGATCTTTGGATCAAGTCTCTACGATTATCGGTTCAAAAGATATGACCATTTAAAGTTTTCCATTCATAATTAGAATGAGCATGTGGTGTCTCGTAATGAATAGAAAAATTATTTACGTTAAACAGATGATTGCGTAAAATTTATGTAGGTCATGGGGTCATTGATCTCTGTCTACAATGGATTATCTAGGTCACCATTTAATATCTTTTATTTCGAATTAGAAATTGAAATATCTCCGTAACTATTTATCATAGAGACTTGAAATAAGAACCATTGTTAATAATAAATTATTGCCTACTATTATATTCTTAATAATTATTTAAACAATTGTTATAAACAATTTTTTTTAATAATTTTTTTTTCAAATTAATATCACAAAATCTATTCATACGTACATGAATATTTTTTTATATACGTTTAAACAATCACGTACAACAATTTGTTTATAACAATTGCATCTTATTGGAAACGTACTCTGTGTATACATTTTATTTATTGTAATTATAATAATATGATGATGATGATGATGATGATTGTGATTATTATTATTATTATTAAAGAATTGGGAGGCTAAAACGTTTCTTTGGAAAAAATGGAGAATTTTCGGATATAAATCAGAAGAAAGGAAACTAATTTAGGAACAAATTCGTATTGCCCTTTCCCTTCGGTACAGGGAAGAAATAAAAGCAAGTCATGGTTTCGACTTTCAGATAGTCACAATCTCGTCGTTAAGAGAATCATAAGTCACGTTTCTCTTCCCTCAAATATAACTTTAATAGGAAACTTCTGGTGAACAACAACCTTACCTTTACTCGTTACACATTCATATTCTCGTTACTATTTAAATTTAAATCAACTATATAATACATAAATAATTTTTTGTTATTAATATTAGTATATATGGTAAATTATTACGTATAGTACTATACATGCAAATTATATATTGGGTTAGGAAAAATATCTCTTCATTATTTTTGAATTATCATACTTTCGCATTTAAATATAAGCAAACTTTTATCTTAAGATTTTCTACATAATTAACATTGTACATAAAAAACACTGATTCCTGTAACTAACATATTTTTGTTTATAGAAGACAAAATGAATTATTTAATAAATGTGAGGATCCCTTATCTGAGATATATCTAATTTCGATGATGAACTAATTTGATCTTTTTTGAATAAAAAAAATAGTAAAATTTCTGGATAATTTAATAGAAAGAGAAATGATAAAAATTTTTATTTTGAATAAATAAATGCATCCTCATTAATAGGCAAGTTTATCTCGTAGTAGACGTAGAAAGGTATTTATAGTTGTTGAGCCAATAACGTGAAGGCTGCTTGGTACGGGTTACGAGCTGGCCAGTCCAGAAGCTTCTGTTTCAAAATCGCGTTACTCCGTGTTAATACGAAATTCTGTTCAACCTTGTATGTATATGTATATATGTATATGTATTATGTGTACATATATATATATACCCAGGGTATCTATATGAACGTATAGGACATCGACGTTAAATCTATTTTCGGAACGTAACTTCATTGCACGTCGGTAGAGATAAACGAGGATGAGTCCTGCACGATGTGTGTCGTCCTGCCTTGTCTGTCGTGTGTTTATATTCTAGCAAAACGTGTGGGGGATCGAAACCACGAAAATCTCTATATACGTGAATGAAAATAGATGGGATAGATGATGATAGGTAAACTCTAAGCCAAAAATTTATTCCTACTTGTCATCATTGTTTTCAGACTATGTTGTTTATTTTTTTCATCTTTTAATTTTTTTAATTTAAAAAAAAAACGGACAAATAAGTATATATCTATGTTTTTTTTCATTGATATTAAATAGTTCAAAGTATTTTTATATAATATTACACGTACTTTATCCAAATATGAATTAAATAATAAAATTTTTATAATTAATCAGCAATTATAATAATATACAAGTAATGAGAAAATAATTATATTCTCGTTAAACTTGTTGCTTCCTACCAAACGTACTCATTAATGATTGAAAATTTTCAACGTTTGTAATTAATAAAATTATAATAACAATAATTATTCATTACACTGTCATTCATTTTCTAATACTTTATTATTACTAATAATAAAATCGATTTAAAATACATACTTCTACAACAGATTATTATTTTTTGTTCATAAGAATTTGACAACAACAACTTTTTAATAATCTCAAATAATTATTCTCCTATAAAAATTTGTAAACTATCGTAATTTATAAAAAAAAAGAAAAAGAAAACTATGTTAAATTTGTTATACATATCTGATTCAATTTCATACACAAACACACACACACACACACATACAAACACTACTTAAATCTCTTTGACGATCACGAGGTCCCTTCGATTATTTTCTTCGCCATGAACAAGTTTCTTATTCATCTTGAAACAACGACGGGGAACATTGAAGCGTACCTTTACTTGAATAGAACCCACCCCTCCCATTATAAACGAAAAGTCCAGTGAATGGGGTTACTTGTTTGTATTGAAACTACAACACGAATATATAATAATACCTACAACGTAAAACCAATACAGTCGTTAATCCAATGTGCATCTTTTCATTGGCGTCTATGCTTTTCTCTTTCAGCCCCTTCATTCTCTCCTCCTTTACCTCAACCTCCTCTTCACCAACCAACCCCACTTCCTCCCTCTCTTTTGTCGACGTCTATCTACTGGTAGGTCGCCATTGTTTCATGCCGACAACGATTAATTTCCTTACGACAAAACGGCTAGCCGATAATTCATGTTCCTTGCTTCTATATATACATATATATATATATATAATAATAATATATGTATACATATATGTATGTATAATGTGTGTGTGAATATACGTACAAGGCAAACCATTTCTATGGGAACATCTGTATATTTTATTATTCTTACATTCTTTCTTTCTTTCTTCCTTTTATTTTTTATTCATAAATATTATCTGTATCTTTTTAAATGAATTTTTAATCCAAACTCGATAGAAATTGTTTATAGAATTGTTTATAGAATTGTCTATCTCGAATAGAATAAATTTCTGTCAAATATTAGGTCATTCTGTAAGTTTCTTCTCTTTTCTTAATTAACTTTTTATTTACAAATAATAACATTAATTAATAGTATTCATTAAGAGATAGCATAATCGTGGAACACGAATCGAGTAAATGCGTTTATACGTTTATGTTAGAATTACTCTTTGAGAGCCAATGTTCAAGCACCCAGCCACGCCACGTGATGAATTTTCGTGGTTACGGAAAATTACTTTGAATTCCGACATTGTCTGATCGTGCACACGGGTTATGCGTTTATTATACTCTCTACCAACTCTATCCTCTTGCCCTTTTCTAATTCATTCCTTCTCTCTCTTTCTCTCTCTCTCTCTCTTGCACTCGTGGAATGCAATAAATATCAAAATTGTTCGGTACTGGAACATAAGTCGTGAATTTCGTTCTATTATTTTAAATCAGATCAATTATTATTACACAATTTCACAAAAAAAAATAAATATAATTATCTCGTAGTGTGTGTAAAGTATTTAAAATAATATAAATTACTTTTAAATTGATTACCTGTATATTTTGACATGCAGATTCAAATGCAACGAACGAATTACATTTACTCCGATTGTGAAGGAAAAATTCGTGCAATAATATTTGAATTATTTTTCATCGTTTTTATCACTGTACACATAAATATTACACATGCGTATACGCGTGTATGTATCTATTATTAATTAATTAATAGTCTCGTTTTTTTCTACTATTTATAAATAATAAAATCATTTCAAATATATCCTTTCAATGAAATTTTATTTATTTCATTCATCCGATCAGATAGTAGATAAGAGACAATGCAATCTCGCAAATAATTGATTCACGACGCGGCGTTAGAAATTGCGATCGATAACGTAAAGGATCGCAGAATGTGATAGTGAAAGAGAGAAAGAGAGAAAGAGAGAGAGATTGGGTGAGAGTTAGGTGGAGGGGGAGGAAAGGGGAAGATATTGGGCGATGAGAAGGAAGTCTTGTCGTGCGATCCTGAAATCCTATCTACAGCGTTAATGGGTGATCGGGCTGAGAAGCTCCTTCACGATCGGCACCAACAGGCAAGGCCATCGAGCAGAAGGGTATTTTGTACCCTTTAGAAAGGCTAAGGGGTTAGAATTTCACAACGATAGTTCCCTAACTCCATCTCGATCTATAGTATTCTTCCTTCCTTCTCTTCCTCTCTTTCTATTGGCTAAAACTTCTCTGTTTGCCACTCACTTCGTTTTCCTATTCGAAAATCTTCGATTTTGCTCTCTTACTTATTGTTGAAATTCATTTATTTTCAATACAAATACATACACACATACACATATATATATACAGGGGTTTTTTTACAAGATCAATAGCATATTTGTACCATTTGTTAATGCAGTCAATTAAGTCAAATACAGTTTTCATATATTTATAATTGAAAATATATAGAATTATTTCAACTTTAAATATAATATACGTAAATAGGATCTTTTAAAACAGGAAACACTTATTCGTACAATGTAAAATGTACACGATTTTATTTTTTTTAATCCTGATAAATAATAAATAAAATCACGATGGATAAACAATCGTAACAATTGCTCGTACATGAAAAATAAAAAGAAAATAGAAAGAAGACAGGGGATTTCTTTTTTTTAAATATTTTCTTTTCGTTATTCATGATCCGTTTGAGTAAAGTCACGTGACATATTTTTCCTTCATCGATTTAATCCTCTTATTTCCCGTTCCCTTACATCTTATCAATGAGTCAGGAAATTGAGATCTACCTTTAAGAAGCTTACAAATTACTTTGAACCGGTGAGAAGAGATTTCTACATACATAATATATATATAGAATCACGGGAAGTAAAATTAATCCGACGATCGTAACGATGCGTGTATCATCATGCACCGTTGATTTTCTATCGAAGGGTAAAACACCGAAAAGCTGAAGCTTATTTTATGGGTTTTTTTTTTTAAATCGAGGTCACATATTTCTCTCTCTCTCTTTCTCTTATTTAATTTTTTCTTTTCAACAATCATTCTTTCGTTTTTCTTTACTACTACTTCCAAGAAACGGTCTGTTTGATTTGGAAACTTCTTGACACTTTCGCAATTTTATTCGAATGAAACGATCTATGGCTTGCTGCAGATGCCCGAAAAAAAAGAAAGAAAATGGAAAGGAAAAGAGAGAGAAAGCCTGGAGGAGCTTTTCCGGAAAAAGATTTTGGTACCCACTACTACCTCCAACTCTCTTTCATCCCTTCTTTTTCAACCCCTACCTACCTCTCTATCCTTCGTTTTTTCTTCTCTCTCTCTCTCTCTCTCTCTCTCTCTCGGTTTCCTTTCTTAATCGAATTCGAGTACCTCTTTGGAGTTCCAAACAAGTCGACCCGAGATTCCACTTTTCGTCCACTATCCCCCTTTTAGTTCACCCTCTTCCTTATTCCCCCTATCCCCCCTCGTTTCCCCTATCAATGTCCAGTTTACTCGAGTGAATTGCCTATTCGCGTCCATCAGGATTGAGTTAGACCTCGAAAAGATTTTCAAGATTTTCAAATCTTCATTCTTCCATCTTATTTCAAAACTTTATAATCCTTTAACGCTGCATTTATTTTATTTTATTTTATTTTTCTTTATATTTAGTCGTCGAATGATTTTATATATTATAATGTTTTTCTTTTTAATTTAAATAAAGCTTAGTGTGTTGTGTTGTGAAATAAACAACAATCTATAATTTTTCTTTTTTAAATCAAATCAAAAATATCCCCGTCAAATCTATTGACTATTTCGACTCATTCCAATCACATTCATCTCTTCAAACTTTAGTTACTCAATGCATGTACGTATGTATGTATATGTAAATAAATATATGTGTGTGTGTAAGAATCAATCTAAATCCTTGAGAATCTATAATATTTGCTTCGAGTACTTTAGTTACTTTTGTCAGTGTTTGTCATTCTCTCTGTGTGTATGTGTGTGTGCATGTACTTGTGCAATAAAAAGAGAAAGAGAGAGTGAATGAGTGAGTGAGTGGTACCGAAAGTAGTAAGGGGTTTGAGTTGGGATCGGAATTGGGGTTAGGAGGGGTTGGTGTTGGTTAGAGGGATGATGAGAAAGCTTTCGTACGTCCATGAAAGATTTAAATGGTCCTTCTAAAGACAAGCAAGCAAGCAATCGTTTGGAACCCGAACTGACCTGGTCTGTTTACACGGGATGTTAATTTAGGCTAGTGCAGGAGATACACCATCTCTCTTTCTCTCTCTCTCTCTCATTTTATCTCATTCTCTGTTACTATTCCTGTCACTTTCTATCATTTTCTATCCATCCGTGCACTCGATAGGATCGTTAAATCCGAGCCCGCGAAAATTGAAGTACTACTTACGATTTCTTTTCTCGAGATTAAACGTTTTTTCATGATTTTAACGAGTCAAGATATCGGATGTTTGCTGAGTGTTAAAAAAGACAAAACTTAACTTTGTTTGATCAACTCGTCGAGTAAGTTTACTATATGCTGTTTTCCGTAATTCTAACACATTTTTTCACTTCTTTTTAACAATTTTCTTGTCTTGTTTTGCAATTCACAATTACATATTATATATCATAAATAATTTTAGTATAATAACGATATAAAATATTATATTATATAAAAATGAACATTAAATATAATCATTTTGTTTTGAAATATTTCCATTAAGTTATTCAATAGATATAATAATAATTATTAATTATCATAAAATATTATAGAAATTATAGAAATAATAAAATAAATATAATATGTTTATGGAAAACGTATATTACATTTAATCGAGTATTTTGGACTCAAAGGGGATGACCCTATCAAAGCAATTGGACGATGAACTCGATCTTAGATTCGTGACGTCACACCACGCCACACTTTACGCTCATTGATAGCGTTTAATTAGCGAGACTTGGTCGTTGCACATAGAAACACGACACGAACACTATTTCCTGTCCACAGAACAGCAGCAGTAGCAGTAGCAGCATCACATTGGCAGAAGAGGGAGTGGGTCAGTCTCGTTTGGCCGACAAATTCTACCTAATTTTCACAGTTGGGATCCTTTAATTAGAATCTTACCCCCGAGATTTCTACTACTCTTGGTAGAGAAACTCCTCCACCCTTCCGTTGCTTTCATCTTCGACTAATTCGATGATTACTCTTCTGTTATAACTTATATTCCCCATTTATAATATATTTTTTTTCTTATTACTTTTCTATTAAAATACCCATGTCCTTTATTATCCTTCGTAATAAATTATTCCTTGATTTGTGTTCTTTCGATTGATTTTATTCTCTACGTACTTTTATCTCTTCAATTATTTTTTATTATATATATATATAAATGTACATAACAAATATTATTTCTCTGCAACGATTTCGGTTTGTCAATTTTTTAAATCGTCTTTTCTCTCTTTCTCTCTTTCTCACTCTTTCTTTCTTTTCTTGTATCTCATTTTTCAAGCTGTTTATCTGTGTCTCCCGGGTAGTGTTTCGAGCGTAGTACAAGTTTCAACTCTAGTACGCAACTCGTCGTTGTCGTTGTCGTTGTTCGTTGTTGTCTATCGAACTATACGAGGAAGTAAGATAAACGAAAAGCGTGGTTTGCGAAAAGGGCTGCTGCTGGGTGGTTTAAGGTATAGATGGTAGAAAACGGGGTTGAAAAGGCGGATTGGTTGATAGTATTGCAGTCGTGGGAACTGAGAATTCGTACGAGGATATTCTCACGAGAAGTCCTTTTCCCTCCTCCCCCATAGAACGTCTATCGTTCACCACGAAGGGATCGATATACCTTTTTTTACTCGAATTTCGTTAAAGCCTTGAATCCCTTTTTCCTAATCCTCGTATCTATTTTTTTTTAAATAACAAAAATACATGAAATTCGTTGCCATTTAGTCTAAATTATATGCAAACATTTATAATCAATAAATAAATATTATTGTATTGTGAGTGTAGAAAAAATTGGATATTAGTGATAAACAGCTGGTATATAATTATTATTAATCTTAATAAAATTTAATAACCTTTTTAAAAAATTCCAATATAAGATGTAACACATATCAGATTGGTTATCTAACAGGATTAAAATATCAATCACTTTTAGATTAAAATCGATGAAGAAGAAAAAAGAAGAAAAAGTTTCAACGTGATTTACCCCACAAATTAAGAATAAAAAACCTCCCAAACCCATGCTCTTTCAAAAAAAGAAAGGAAAGCAGAAAATCAATCGATGCTTGCCATGAATTAAACAACTTATAAATTACAACAGTAGATTGGGAGTATGGAAGGAAGGGTGGTAGTGGTGGTAGAGGTCTTAGATATAAGTGATTAATCATTCGACAGAATCGACGAAGTGAAAAGTTTCGTCACCAATATACCCACCCTCTCCCCCCGATTTTCCATCCTCTTCTCTCCTCTTCACCTTTTCCCTTATCTCTTCGGTGTCTCGGATCGGAAAGCCGATCATGGAAAAGTTTCGATGCGTTTATCGAAATTCGACTGATACGTTGAAAGGAAATGAGAGAATGAGAGAATGAGAGAGAGAGAGTATGTATATGTGTATGTGAGAAAGAAAGATGTGTATGTTTGTGAAAAAGAGAAAGAGAGGTAGTATGTTGTTTGTGGAAGAGAGAAAAAGAGAGAGAAAGAGAGAGATAGTATGTGTTTGTGAAAGAGAGAGATATGTTCTTGGAGAAACCATAGAAGAAGAGGTCAGACCGATTTCATTCGAGTACCTAACATCTCCTTTGTCGTTTTATATTCTGCTTCCATTTACCAAAAGCTTTTCCTCTTTCTCTCTCACACTCTCACTCTTGCACTTCTCTTCTCATTTCTTCTCTTCTCTTCTTCTCTCTCTTCTTCTTTCCTCATAGCTTTTAACAACTTTTTACTTCATCTATCTATCTATCTATTTATTTCTTTCTCTTTCTCTCTTTGAGTGATTTTATTTTTTATTTTTTTCTCTTCTTCTTCTTTTAATTCACCAACTGTGTGTCTGTCTTTATCTTATTATGGTTTTATATACCCTCTAACGTGTAGTTCGCATTTCCTAATAATTAAACGCCATCGAAATCGGCTTACATATACGAGAGTACTATCATCCGATATTATTACAGACGAGTAATTCCATTTTTATGCTCTTTTATTATGAATTTATTTTCTTTTTTTTCTATCTATCATCTTATCTACGATTTCTTTCTTATTTTATATATCCTAATTATTTTCCTCTTACTCTTGTGTAATTGTTTTTCTCTGTACTTTTCTTGTTATTTTGGTTTATTTGACATATTCCATGGATATTTCATTTGGGCTATTTGATGTTTTGATGGATTGAATTAAATATTTTCAGGGTGTATCACTTTTCTCTGTTTATAAAAATTGTTTATTTATATATATTTTTCTTAAATATTTATATTTTGACCGATATACATGTCTATGCAATTATCATATTTTTATTGTATATGCAATATCATATTTAAAGCATATTTAAAGTTAAATCAATTAACAAAGTTAATAAACATAATTCTAGCTTATTCTCTTTCTCTCTCTCTTTCTCTTTTTCTTCTCCCTTTCTCTTTTTCTTCTCCCTTTCTCTTTTTCTTCTCCCTTTCTTTTTCACTTCTTTCACCTCTATCAATCTATCTCCCATTTTATCTCATCCCATGCATTATTTTCCTCCCATTTATTATACCGTTTGCCTAGCATTTTTCTCAACCACCACGAGTCCTCCTCATCCTCGTCTCATTTTCCTCTCTAACGGGAGTCTTATTTACAAAGAATTCAAGATGGAATTCTTCTGTGGCGGTAACGATGCGACATTCAACTTCCTTTTTTTTTTTCTTCATCCCCTTTTCTCACTCCTCCTTACTTTCTCTCTCTCTCTATTTCTCTCTTTCTCGTTTCTATCTATCGAGGATAAAAAGAAATTCTTTTAAGAAGCGTGGAATCGTCGAAGTCGGCCTTATTTCTTTTTTATTTTATTTTTTTTTTTCTACATCCCACTCCATCCTATTTCTTCCTTCCTTCCTTCCTTTCTTTTTCCTTCTTTTTTCTCTCTCTTTTCTTTTTTTCTTTACCATTTCTCCTCTTCTTCATCCTTCCTTTCAATCTCCCCGATAAATTGCATCGGCCTCGCAAGAGATGGAAACGGATACGATCTTCGTCTTCGTGGAAGAACTTTCAAGAAGGTAGGAGAAAGGGATGGCAATGGTTAGGTAAGGGTAGTTGGATGATGGGGAGAGGAGAAGAAGGAAGTAGGAGGAAAGTTTACCTCAGCAATGTCGATCGTCATCTTGCTTTACCGCCAATCCCTATCTCGTTAGCCATTACTTTCTCATTCTTATCATCTTATCTTATCAACTATTTCTTTCTATTATCTGCCAAAAGTTTTCTCTCCTTTTTTATGATTTTTTTTTTATATTTTTTCTCCACATTTGTCCTTGTGTCATAAAAACGAATGTTCAAGAAAAGAAATATTAATAATAAAAGTTTTTAATTGAGGAAGGATGATTAGAGGGTGCAGTCGCAAGGGTAATTTTCTTTTGTTAAAGAAAGAAAATAGATAAATGTCTCTATGGGTTTAAAAATAGGCGTTGTAACGTAAACGAAATGTGTGGGTAAGTGAATTATTGGTGTTCACCACAGATGAATGGTGTGGAATAGAGAATAAGGGTTTTCTAGAGATAGGTAGTTTTAGATAGGAGGGGTGTGGGGTTGGTTTGTAGGTGGATATAGTGGGTGGTGGGAATGGTGGGAATGATGGGATAGGGGTAGTAGTAGAAAAGGTACAGGGTGTTACACCGAGCCAACACGGAAGTTGCCGTTCGATGCATACGCAATGGACTTTTTGAACGCGAGCTCAACTATGTCTTTTTATTTGTTTCGGTAAAATGTTTGTGCTAGTATTAGGTAACTGTACTTGTACCAATACACACCGAGCACTTGTGTTGGTTATGCGTTCGCAATAACAACGTACCGAATGGTGTCCGCCTTTCTCGAGTTCTATCCGATAATCTTTTTTTATGTTCTTTTTTTTTCTTTTTTTTCGAATGTACGAGATATAAAAAAGAAATGTAAAGGATAGAAAAATTGTACCTTCCCATTTTGTCCTCTCTCTCTCTCTCTCTCTCGTAACTAAAATAAAATATTAAGAATAACTATTAAAAGATATTTTAAAATATTAAAAATAATTATTAAAAATCGTACTAAAATATTCAACACGCGTATAATCAATGTATTCCTCAATTAATACGAATTACGATATTTTAACTGGAAAAAGGAAAATAACTAAAATACATTTCAACAGTTACTAAAGCTAAAAGTAAAAAAGAGAAAAATAAAAAATAAAAGATTGATAAAACTTGTTAGAATTTATTCGTAACGTTCTTCGTTATTCGTTGTAATTAAAGATAAAAGAATATTCTAAGAAGTTAGAAGAGAAAAGTAGTGACTACGACGTGGAATCGGGCAACGTCAAATGGTGTGTACACGGGCCGCAGTTAATCTTCGTTAAGTAGAGAAGCCAGGACGTTGTCAGACACTAAGCCAGAAGCCGCAACACGGTGCACCGTAATAGCAACGATCCGTGAATGCAACTACGGTGTCGTCCTCCCAGCGTTATTGAACTCTTTGCCGACGTTCCTGTTAAAGTCAAAGTCTACTTTCTGTATCATCCTCATCAGAGAGAAATAGGCAGAGATAAAGAGAGAAAAAGTCAAAGAGAGAGAGAGAGAGAAAAAGAAAGAACATATCAACTATAATGGATCTACATTTCCACTACGAATCAAGGCAACTCACCAACTAGAAAAATGTTCAACAGAAAACTTTCATCTCGCGACAATTCCTACCGATGCATCTATACTTTTGTTTCTTCGTTCTTTTTTTTTTTTTTCTTAACGTGTATTTCAAATTTTTCAACATTTTTTCGGGAACAGATACTTTCTTTTTAAATAGCATTTAATCGTTGAAACTTATTAAGTTTGAAAATCATTTTATTAAGTTTGTTAGTCAACGTGATAATTATTGAAGAAAAGATTAAATTAAGATATTGCTTGAGATGTTTGAATAATTATTTATCTCTTTTACTACTAACCCAAACCTTTCAAACTTTAATTTCAATGTTGGTTTTTTTTTGTTGCAGGTAAGAGCAACGAAACATTCTAAATTTGTATTCAAGTATTACTGTCAACGATTTTACGTAAGTTTTTCAAAATAATTCAATCAAGATTCAATCGAGATTTTTATTACAAATTATTTCTATTGCAATATTATACTTCGTTTATTAAATTTAATACCATCTTTCGTATTATTTCTTTTAGAATTTTTTTCTTTTTTTCTTGAATTTCAATGCGACTAAGCAAAATAAAATGAAATAAAATAAAATAAAAAAGAGGAATGTTCGAAGAAACCAAATATATTCGTTCGATGTTGTAGGAAATACTGGGAAAGACTTTTCGACGTTTCTCTCTAACGAAAACGTGACCGGTATACGTGTAAGCACGCGTGCGTGTGTGTATATATATATATATATGTGTGTGTCAAGCTTAAGTAAATAAAAGGAACAAAGCGACAAGAGATTAATAAAAATTGCAGAAGCGAGTCGTCTAGCTCGCGGGATAAAATACGAGGTGTTTGTCGCTGCTGGTCGACGAACACGTGCGGTGAACGCGTAATAAATTTTCCTTTCCCTGGTTATATAGACCCGTTAGCTTCGTACGCTATCCTGAAAAATGCAAAACCAGTGTCGAACGACACGGATACCGTATGGGGAAAACTTCTTTCTTTCTTTCCTTCCTTCTTTCTTTCTTTCTTTCTTTATTTCCTACTTTAGAAATTATTTAAAATGTCAAAGTAAGTCTTGCCAATGATAATTTACAGAAAAAAAGTCTTTGCTAGTATCTGCTTACGACAGTTCTTTCTTTTTTCTTTTATTTAAATAATAAAACATTTAGTTACGTTAACGAACTTATGAAGAAAAAGAATAATTAGGATTTTTTTTTAATCATAAAAATGTGCACAGAATGGAGTCCTTTATTATTTTTTAATTTTTTATTATAATAATTTATTTGTTTATCAACATTTTTCCTAACGTGTGTTATTTGATCGTTATTTCAATTTGATATATGAAATGAAATGGCAGTGCAACGTAGGCCTTTTTATTTTTTAAATTTATGGATCAATAATTCAGTTTTTTATTTAAATAAAAATTCGTATACCGTGCATTTTTTAATCGTTTCACTTTAATATACGTCAAACTTTGGTTCAACGTGGGATTATTTTATTTTATAAAATTCTGTGTCTTATTTTTATAAAAAAGAATTAATTAAATATTCTATTATATATAAATTTAAATTTTTGTTAAACGTAAAAATCTTTATTATAGCAAAAGTAACGATTTAGAAATAAACTTAATCTCTTTTTTTGATCTTATAAAGAATGATTTGTTCTCGTTTTAAATTCCATTATTTAAATAAGTAATATAAAAAGAATCTAATAGAGAATGTTGAGAGAAATAACGATGAAGAATGGAGTGTATCATCAGTTTAGAGGATCTTATGGGTACATTAACTGTTAGGTAACCAAGTGTGGCCTTCCCTCTTGAAAATCCGCTGACTATTAACCTTCACCTCGGAAGGAGGATAATACCTCGTTAGGCTTTGGGCCAAAGCTTCGTAGAGTCTTGCTGACCGTAATTCCCTAGACGTTAATGCTCTATCAAACTGTAGCCGAATGAAAGGCTTGTTCATTTATCGATTAATTTCAAGACCTGAACGACCAACCTCTGGTTGGTGTCCGTCATGTGCCTATCAATCAAATCTAGTCAAATTTCTAAGTGCTAAAATGTGTTCACTTTCTAAGACCTTAGACGTTTTATAAGTTTCTTACTTATTTAACGATCCACAATACTGATTTTTTCGATCAATCTCTTATCCTAAGTGTCGTCGATCCATTTAATCCAAAACTGACGTTGAAAATAAGTCCGTAAACTATTGATTCGAAAAAAAGAAATAAATTAGAATAGAATGAAGATGATCGTTGAATATTTAATACGTTTAAAAAAAGAAATGCAACCCAATTAAAATCATAGTAATTACGGTAAACAAATTATTTCATTAAATTAAAATCATTGTATTTGATATTTTATTGGTAATATAATTTAAGTGGAAAAGCATTATACTCCATCGGTTGTGGTTATCTATTTATTGTATTAAAATCGATAAAATCTATAAAGAAAAAAAATATTATTAAAAATGATGCTCACAATTGTTCGATAAGGAATAATATTCTACTGGATTACCAGAAACGATGAGATAACGATTTCGGTTAATTTATTGGCAGTGGTATAAATCGATATCGGCCAGACTTCGATTCAATAAAGTGGAAAGGTTATATCTTCGAAAATAAGAACTCGGTTTTATTCATTAAAAGAAGATAATAGGGAAGGTATTAGTTAATCCGTGTATATCATTTTTAAACGATTAGATATAATAATTTCGAACAAGTTTATGGCTGTAATACAAATCGATGTAATACGTTCCAACCATTATTTAAAATTATAAAAAGAAGGAGATATAAAATAAATATATAATTTAAAGATTATTTAATAATGAAAAATTTTAAAGAGATAAAAATAATGTTGAATTATTTGTTAACGGTAATAAAAATATTCACCTTCGATATCAGACGTTAATTGGATAAAATTTGAAATTAAAATTTGACTGTTATATTTACAGAAAATATTAATTAAATTATATATATTTATAAAGTGCATTTGTTTTCATTTCGAATAAAATGAATATAAATGAAATTATATATAATCAAAACCTACAATATATATATAGATATACATACAGCGATTGTGCAGAAAGTAATACATCTCACCAAGTTCGATTGAATAAACGGAAAAAGTTAATTGTTAAATATTAAAATATGAATTTTAGTCAAAAACAGAGATTGGTTTAAATAATGAAACTGACGAGATAACGATTGTAGATGAAGTTATTCTAATAGTAAAAGTTATAAAAATATAGATAGGTCAGTTGTCAATTGAATAAAATTGTAAGGGTAACGAATCAAATAAAAAATACGATTATTTTATTTATTGAAAAAGCATCATGACAGATGAAACCAAATAAAATCGTATACTTCAGTTGCAGACAGCACAAGATAACGATTTTGGATACGTTTGTGAAAGTTACAATAATAATAGTAGTAGTAGTAGTAGAAGTTGTCGATATTTAATTGGTCGATAGTAGTATAAGTCGACATAGGTCAGACGTCAATTCTATTATAAGACTTATTCTCTAACAATATATAAAACGAGATATTGACAGATTTAAATTTAGTTTTTGCATATGTACGTCAAGTATTAATATAATCACACTTATTTTAAGATTATTTTATATTATTAGTATCATAAGCTGATGTTAATTAATTGATAGTAATATGAATATTTATACGAGCGACTGAAAAGAAATATTGACAATAATTAAATCCAATAATATACATAGTTTCGTACATAAATTATCTAAAAATACCACAAAATAAAAATACGATAGAAAACTTTATAGAAGTAGTAATATAAATCGATATTGGTCAGATAGCAAAGTAGAACATTATTAAACTCGACTGAAACTCTAAGGTTCTATACAAAATGAATAAGATAGAGAGATAGAGATTGAAAGTAGGATAAAGAGAGATGAAAGACTAGCTGGCTTTCTCATCGGTGGATAATGATATAGCTCATCGTCTTTCAATGTCTACATTCTCGAGGTTGCTATTAAAGGCGAAACGATAGCCGACGGTTTCGGTAAGCCACAAGGAATTCACCTCGATCGTTAATCGACGATCGCCCGTACTAAAAGGCGAGGACTGAAATTCCAAAGTGTGTTGTTCGAAAATTAATAGCATAGAAATGATGAAAACGTTTAAATGATTATATCCTCTATCCAAGGTTCAGGAAAGGGAGGAAAGGAAGGAACATTTACGATAGATTATCAAACTTATGTTCTATTCAAGATAATCTATTTGATCGCATTTATAATTTTTATTACAGTCTATAATTTTTCTCAAATTAATTTTTGATTCAAAGTAAAGATTAAACGTGCAATAGAAAAGTAAAAACTTATTGGGTAAGTTCAGCATCGGTTTTTGCAGTTTCGTTGCAGTTTTGTTGCAGTTGTTGTTCATTCTCGAGACGATTTGGGGGAGGGGGGTTTGGGTAAAAGGAAAAGCTAGGACACACACGTTGTTACGATCGATCGTAATCTATCAGACAGTCGAAAACACGGAAAATTTTTCCGGGCACGCGTTACTCAGCGGGTATGTGACAGGCGATTTCAAGCGATCGGCTGGCACCAAATTGGCACACGCATATACATACACGCACGTGCACACACATATATATATATATGTATATATATAATACATACATACATCTATACATACACTATATCCGTGAAAACGAAAATTAAAAACATAAATTCGGTGTACCGATTCAACCCTTTTCCCTGCGTACAACATACTCACCCCCTTGTTCTATCGATTCATCTAACCCTCTATCTACAGGGTGTTTCATTTCATTCAAATACTTTTAACATCTCTCCTCGTCATTTTTATTATACAAATTTATATTTTTATTGCACAAAGTTTGTTTTTTTTTTTCTATTTCCAAAAGATCGTTCCTTTCTTTCTTTTTAATACTTTAAGTATTAAAAATAATTTGAAATACTTTTTATATTAAATTATACATTGAAAAAGTATTTATTGTGTCTAGAGATTTAAATAAATGGAATTTCAAATTTTTCAAATGTGAGGCTTGTATGTGACTATGAACAATTTCAGTCTATCGAAGTGGGTTAAAAAATAACCCATCACCTATAAAAAAAAACTCTAAACCAAAAGTGTGCGATAATGTCTTAACTCAGCTTACTCCCAAAAAGGTTTTAAATAAATAAAAAAAAGAAAATTATTTGAGGGTGTAAGAGTAAGAGTTTCAAGAGTAAGATGGAACATCCTGTATAGGTATGAAGTTATTATGTATATGTATTATTGAAACGTACACATATATGATCCTTGCACATTGCATTCGTCTTTGTACAGATTCGAAAGGGTATTACTAACAGTTCGCTGGAGGGAAGTCATCAGTACATAGGAACGAAGTAGTGAATCGAGCATGAGACCACATTGCTGGTTGTGGATTGGTCGTGTCGTTGTAGTGGTGTTGGTGGTGGTGGTGTTATGGTGATGGTAGGTAGTTGGGGTAGCGTGGTGTAGAAAAGGGAGGGGATTTAGGTGCATTATGTAACGGTAAATGCGTCGTAGCCATCAGTATGTCGTCTGGCCATATTTTCTATGGACTACCCCGTTGATACGATGACGCTATGCACAGTAAATATCGATAGCTGAATGCAACTCACTTCACTCGAGGAGGAAGTTCATCGATATATGTTTTTCTACCTTCGACCTCCGTTACCGTATGTAGTATTATACGAATATATGTTGTATGCTTATACGTATGCATAATGTGTATATATATATATGCATGTGCATGTGCATGTGTGTGCGTGAGTGTTTAGAAGGGAGAGCTTTTTATTTCTTTCTTGTTTTTTTTTTATTTTCCTTTTCTTTTTCGAAGTTCTCTTCTTTCCTTCTTTTTTTCTTTCTTCCTTTTTTATTTTTTCTGTTTCTTTTTTTGTCTTTCTCTCTCTCTTTTCACTCTCTCATCGAGTCTACGTGTTCGAACTAGAACGAGAGAACGCGAGTGAGCTCGAAAGAAAGTTTCGTTAATTAAAAGCGACGTGCTCTGCGTATACAGGGTGGGATATTTCAATGGGATAACGTGTTGAGGGAGGGATTGTATATGTATGTGTTGTGTGTATGTTTGTGTGTGATGGTAGGGTGTTTTTTTTTGAGAGAGAGAGAGAGAGGGAAAGGAGATAAGTTCACTATAGTCGATACGTGGGAGAGTAAAAAAACTACAAGTTTATCTTTTGGATTTTTTTTTTCATCTTCTCCTTTTTTGATAGGGGTTTTTTTCGGTGATAGTTGAAAAGAGAGGGGAAGATTTTATTTAAAGATAATATTTCTTTTGAATTATGCATTATTATATAATAATAATAATAACAATAAATAAAATCAACACTATACGTTGCATTAGAATTAAACGCAAGGGTACCTGCTTGTTTTTTAGAAAGAAATTTCTTGGTTCTTTGTTTCACAAACATCGTGTGATTTTGTAAAATAAATAAATAAGAAGAAAAAAAGAAATTGTTTTAAAAAAATTTTGTAAAGTATAGATCGATGTAACAAAATATATAGCAATTGTCTATGA
The DNA here is from genome assembly GCA_023678845.1 of Mischocyttarus mexicanus. NCBI lineage: Eukaryota > Metazoa > Arthropoda > Insecta > Hymenoptera > Vespidae > Mischocyttarus > Mischocyttarus mexicanus. Next base: position 21,817 of record JACGTP010000122.1, on the reverse strand, counting down.
GGGTTTCGATCAGTTGGTATCTCGCGTGCACAAGAATAGGGAGAGCACGCTCCGTTGACCTCATTTGCGAGGATAATAGCATCGAGGTCGTTATGGAGGATTCGTGCCTGGAGCTCTCGCGATCGGATCGTGACGATCCACCTTTCCACCTTTTCTCCCCAACCCTTCTTCACTTCTTTCCCCCACCTCCGCCTTCCCACTCCACCTTTTTTCTCGTTCCAAGTAAAGTACGATAAACGCCGCCTTCGAGAAAAGCCTTATCCTTATTAAGGACACTTTTGCAATCAGATTTTGCAATCCCCTTTTTTATAGCCCTTTTTTTCACGGTTTAACTATCACACAAGTCCTTTTTTCTTCTTCTTCTTCTTCTTCTTCTTTTGTCATCGTATTTTTACCTCGATTATTATATTCCCATTGATTAGGTGTGGGGATACTTTTTTTCTTTGACTACTTTTAATTGTTTTTACTGGACGCATATATAAATTCACACAATAGTTAAACAGTGTTAAGAAATATTTCAAATAAATTTTGATATATGTATATCTTTCAACTATATTTCTTATTAAATAATGTCTTTGATTCAAACGTTAAAAAAAAGTCTCAACATTTTGTTATATTTATTAAAGAAAATATTACATTATTTATAAAGAAGAATATTACAGAATATATATAAAATTATGAACAAAAACGTAATAACAAATAATTTCTTGTCAAAATAACGTCAATCGCAATTTTGATGGTTTTGAAATTAGTTTGAAATACTAGACGAGTGTTTTAGAAAAGGGATCGATGTCGTCATACACGGTAGAAGGGCTTAATCCCCGTCTTGTAAACGTCCTTCCTGTTCTTCCCAGTATGCCAGGGTGGGGTGGGTAGAAGAAGGGTTAGGAGGAGGGAGGGTTGGAAGAGGAGAAGAACTTAGGGAGTATCCGGTAAATCCATATACACATGGACGCAGTGTAGGAGGACGAAACCGTATGTGTATGTGTGAATGTGTACGTACTACCACTAAATACACCGGATGTCCTGGTATACATCGGAGACTAACGAGTGGTGAGACGACGTCGACGTCGTCGGTGCTTAACGGGCAAAGTTTGCGACGATTTCCCGATTGTCCTGTTGGTTTATCGACTTTGAAGCAAACACCATGAGTCCGCCATATTACCAAATAATGCTACTGACAGACTTCAGAGACAGGATGCAGTTTATTTCCCATCTTAATGATCCAATGTTTCTCTATTTCTCTCTCTCTCTCTCTCTCTTATTCGGTTATACAAGGTGTACCATTTTAAATCGTAACTTTCAAATATTACCCTTATTTATGGTTTTACAGAAATGGAGCAAATTTCAATTCAATTGTATGCATTTTTAGCTTCATTTTATACTTGACAACCTAATATATTTAAATAAATAATTTAATTTAATAGCACCCTATATTAAAAAACAATCATCAATTTTGTATTTTAAATGAAAAGTATCGTAATCTATTTAAAAAAGAATTTGATTTTATTTCTTAAACAGACGTATTTGATACGTCATCATTTTTAATGTTCATTTTAAGCACATCAAAAGAATTAAGTTATTGGATTATGCAATGTAAAAATATAAAAAGAGAGAAAGAAAGAAATGATAAAAGCGAAGTTGGAAGTTGAATATCTTGAAAGGAAAAGGAAAAGGAATGATTTCATTCATTTGACTGTCTTATTCGAAAATTATAAATAAAATCCTCGTTTCTCATCTTTCCAACCACGTACGTGTTCGTTAACCAGCGTGAAAAGAAAACGAGATTACGAGATCTCGCTTTGGGAATTTAAAAGAGTCTTCTCGCTTCCATTTAATGCATACTTACATACCTATATATACATATATACATATATATATGTATAAGTGTATAACATGTTTCAAAGTTTTACAGACGAATTGCATTAAGTGTAGAAGAAGAATGAATATGTCAATGATACGTCAACTCTCATTTGTGAATATTTTTAATCATTCTTTGAAATATTGGTGTAAAACGTTTTGTAGGTTATTGAAATAATTGTAAATATAGATTATGTAGGTCAGTATTTGTTTATTATTATTATTATTTTTATTAGCACATACACATATACACACAGTTAATATTAATTAATATAATTGAGAAATGCTTGAAAATATTTCTTTCATTCTGTGTCTTATTAGTTTACGAAAAATACAATAAAATAAAATAAACTAGTCAATTAATTTGCCGATGAAAAATAAATCTTGTATTTATAATTGTTTTTAATAGTTTTCCTGTTGAGAAAAATAAAATTGTCGTATCAATGAAGATTCGAATGAAACGTGAAGTAATTTTTTGTTATTTTTTTCGTATGTCTTTGGCAACGATGAAAACGTTATGAATTTATGGCTTGAAAATGTTCTCGTTTTATATTCGTAATCACGTTTCGTATGCATCGATTTGTTGACTCATTTATTTGTCGACCATTCGATTTTAATTTAATTTCAACACCACCTTTATATATATATATATATATATATATATATATCTTTCTCTTTCTCATTCTTTCTCTCGCTCTCTCTTTCTCTCTTATTCGAGAATGCGTGGATTGTTTACTTTGCTTTTTGGCAATTGTTCGTGTAGAAATTTGATTGATTTTTGAGGAGAAAAACAATGGTCAAGTTTGACCAATTCCTTTTTTTTTTTTTATTTTTCTATTTTCTTTTTTTCCTTCTTTAGTTTTTTTTATTATTATTATTGTTTTTTCTCTATTCGTGTTCACATACCATATACACTACCACGTTGTTACTGTCCGTTGTGTTGAATTTATTATAAGTGCTGTTGTCGCATTGTATTGTTAAAATTGTATTTCAAAGAATTATTCTGGATTTCGGTGTTGTATATCGATCATCATCGTCCTTCTTACGTTTCGACTCGGTAATAATCGAATGCACGCTCGTAAATTGAGCTGCTGCTTCTCTGGCTTGGACTCGTCCCAAGGATTTGCTGAAAGCCGCAAAAAAGAAGAGCACCGTTGAACCTCGTGATAATCTTACCTCGTTCCAATTTCCACCTTTTCCTTTAGGTTTTTCTTTACCTGACACTGTCCTCCTCCTCCTCCTCCTCCTCCTTTCCCCTTCTCCTTCTACTACTACTACTTTTTCTTTTTATATTTATTTTTTATTTTTTTTTTATCCTTAGTTCATAATATTTTATCTCTTTCTATCTCCTATTTTGTATTTTACATCAATTGTAAAAAAAATAGCACACGATTGTGCGTGTGTATGTGTTTTTTGTTTAAGTTGTGTATGCAATTTATATATATTAGATTTATCAAGTATAAAATGGATCAAATTTCAATTCAATTATGTGCATTTTTTGCTCAATTTCATACTTGACAACCTAATATATTTGAAAATTTACATAACAATTAAATTTAACTTTTAATTATTTTCTTGAAATATTTTTCTATCCAAAATTATTGCAAGAAGTATATAAGAATATATTTGTCTGTTATTATTTTATTTCTTCAGTGAAATAATATTTATTTAAAAAGAAGAAAGAAAGCAAAGTAATATACAATTTTAGGGATAATCCGATTTGTAAAACAACATTCGAGAACTTTCTTGACATACGTGTGTATAGAAACGTTGATTACGATGTTGAATGTATAGACGTATGCGAGCTTGCAACCGGCCAATTTAATGGGGTTGAACTTGAGTAAACAACATTTCGACGGACGAGAAACCAGCCAAAACTCGCGAGAGACGTTTACGAATAATGGAACGGATCAATATTAGCCGTGCCAGTAAATATTTTCCTTTCTTTACCGTACATGGATTTTTAAATAGCACTAACAAGCACCATGCCTCTTAATATAAGCAGAAAAATACATCCACGCGTTCGATTAAGTAATTAAAAAGCTCATATATTTATATATTTATTTATTTATTTATTTATTTATGTTTATATTTATAAATAACGTTTTAAAGATTTTAAAAAATAATATTTAAAATATATTATTTATTTTATATTTCATTTTTTGATTGAAACATACACGATGCAGTAGAAATATTTGTATTTCTATAATTTTTTATAGGTTTGTAGGATTCGTTCTTTTTTAGCAATTTATCTGTAAATATCTTTAACTTCAGGGATTTTTATTACATCTTATTTTGTAGTATAGAAAATTTTATTATTGCTTTTTTGAATTGCACGTAATATTACATTTATTTTTATATTTTGAGTATTAAAATTGAGTATAATTAGATGAAAACTTATATAACGTTTGTCATTGGTAAAAAAATACAATAATTAGATTTAAATAGGATTTTCAGCATAGTCAATTAGATTACAACTCGGTGATAACGTACCGATAATGACCGAGAAACTAGGAGAAGAGAAATTGGTTTCTCCGTCTCTCTAAGCCAACGCTCTTGCGGTTAACCGAGAACAGGTGAGCGAAACAAACCTCAAAATCCGAATCAATTTAACCTGGGCTGCTAACCCTTAACGCGAGTCAGACACGTGACCAACCAACCAAAATTCACCATCATTTTTCATTTTTTTCTTATAGTAAAAGTAAATTAGAACAACCTTGTTTCTTTTTCTATTTCATAAATCTGAAAATCCGAATCAATTTAACCTGGGCACGTGTCACTCAAAATCTATTATCGTTTTTAATTTTTCTTTTAATTATAAGAGTACAAAACATTATATAATATTCTGTCATTTGATTGTTCTTTACGAAAGGAAAAAGATCTGCTTAAAAAATCAGATAGGACTTTGCGTGGAGTAAAAAATTGTTCTTTGGTAGGAATTGGATTAATAAAAATCTTGGCCTTCTTTTCCCTTTCTATTTTTTTCTTTTTGTTATTTTTGTTTACGAAGAAAGGAAAAATGAAAATTCAGTCACTCTCGTTCGCTCAGTTCTGGTACACTTTGACGCGCTACTTTGCGAATCCTAAAAGGCTCGGTCGGGTTCGTAAAGTGCTTCGTTTCAGTCCTCGCTCGCTTTTTCACGCGAAAGAGCGAAAACTGGGGGATGGTGGTCGTGGTAGTGGAAACAGAGAACAAGGTAAAGAAAAAGGTACAGATAGAAAGAAAACGAGATAGAAAGAGAGAGACAGAGAAGGAGAGAAAGAGAAAGCAAAAAAGAAAAGTGACCCAGAAATTTTGAAAATTTTCTTCTACGAGACCATTACTGTCGTTGTAAATTGCACTGACTTCCGTCCTCTTTTTTCTTTTTTTTTTTTTTGTCTTTTCTTTACTTTTTGTTTTACCTTTTTTAATCTTTATTCTTATAAACGGAGTAGTAATAATGCCTTTAAATAATTCGTCCTTATCGTTATATTATTCTAATTAACACGATTTCATTTTATTATTTTATTTTTATTTATATTTAAATGTATTTATTTGCTATTAAATTTTCTTTTTTCACGTTTGCATTTTTGTTAGAATAAATAAGTTTATTTTATTGTATTTTATTTTATTTTCTTTCAATTAAAAACTCTCGCGTTTTCATTCATTTCCAAGTACCAAATTATAATTCAGGGATTTTAATCAAACACTATATATTATTATATGTTGTTATTATTTATATTATTTTTATTATTATAGTGTTTGAACGTGGACACGATATTCTATTTTTCATACATGTTTTCTTTTTCTATAATAGTTTGCTTTTTTATACTTCAAATATTTAAAGAAGAAAATAATTTTATTTTAATCACGTTCTCGTTTTTAAAATATTTTTTCTTATTTTCACGAACACCAACTATATTAATTATTTCATTTTCAAATTAACTTTCAACGAACATTTAATTCAACCTGAAATTACATTCATTATACTTTTTAAATAACTTACATTTTATATATATATTTATAAGTATGTTTCGGATTTAAAAATTTTGTTGGGAAGATTACAATTGTTCTCTATTATACTTTGAAAAAAAAAAAGAAGAAAACAAAAAGATGAAATAAAAAATATCTTGACAAAACGTCGCATTTACAATGAAGTAATACAATAATCCATGGGACAGAGGGGTCGACGAAGGAGGGGGTAAGAAAAAAAAAATTGCTGTACTTTCGTTGAATCGACCTGTCCGAAATCGTAATGGTTTGTTTTTTTTTTTTCCTTTTTTACGAGCACTGAAATGCAACAACGCAGTTCCTCCTCTCGCGATGAGCTTTACGAAAAGAACAGATAAAGTCGCAGTAAAATATGCCAAGCTTTATTATGTCGGTTATAAAAGTATAATCTTCTTCTTCTTTTACTATCTTTCCCATGGTTTTGGGTTTATTTTTTTACAAAAAAAAAAAGAAAAGAATACGACGTTTAAGTTAGGGATATCCTATCGGGTTAAAGGATTATTTATTATTTTCTTTTTCTAACTTCAAACGACGATTATGATGTTAGGTATTATAATTTAAAGGATAATCTTGTATATATTTATTTGTATAATACCACTGCATTATACAAATATATATACATGCAGTTATATATGTAGGGATGAAAGGAAACGCTTGCTTATCAGTTATCGCACGATTTGTTTATTTAAATCGATACCAACTCAAGACAATTCATTGTTTCGCGGCACTTCAAACATTTCTTGAGAATAAAAGATTATTTATATAGGAGTGGTATGTAAGCTGTGGAAGTAATAAGAGTATAAAAGGGAAGAGCATTTAGTTTAGTTTTATTTTCAGTTGAATTTCATTTAGTGGAGTTAAGTTTCGTTTAGGTATTAATCATTAGCTTTATATTTTTAGTTTTAAATAAAATTTTGTTTACAATTAGTCCTCGCTAATTCTTTTATTAATCCATCACAATAGTATCTATCCTACATATATATATAGTTTAACTATAACTATAGTTATCGTATAACATACAAAACACGTTTGATATATGTAAAAGAAAATTTGAATTTAAGGACAGTTGTTTTATGATAGCGATCGTATATTTTATCGTTAAATTCCTATAGAATTAGCATCTTATTGCTCGAATATATCTTCTCGAATATATCTTTTCGAATATTTCTTTCATTTCGAGTACAACTATGTGCATTCGCACATGTTCGCAAATCTCTCTTATTCCTTTGCACAATTTCGTCACACTATTTGGATGCTTTTTCTATTTATTCTATTTCAAAAAAAAAGAAATTGTAGAAGAAAAATAATTGCGTAGAAAGAAAAGAGAATAAAGGAAAAAAAGGGAAAAAGATTGGTTAACAAGATGATTAGGGGAATTTATCCGCAAAAGTTTAGTCGATAATCCCTAAGTGATCTTTCCTCTTTGGGAAACAGCAAAGATACCACCTCCTAGGTTTCACCTTCTCGAAGCCTAATCCGAAAGCTTCTCAAGAGAATTACCAAAGTTCTCTCGTCGTTAATTCCAAGCCGTAGTGGGTCTCTTGTTCCCTTCCTTAGGGAACATAGAAAGGGGTTAACGGTCTTTCCTCTCATCTTACCGATTTTGAACATCTTCAAAGGTGACGAACACGCTGAAGAAAATTTATTTTCATATATCAGTTTAAATGAAAATAATTCTCTTCATTTAATATAATCACGTTTTATTCGATTATTTAATTATTTCTCTTAGAATATATATTATTTGATATTGAAATAAATATGTTAAAATTATCGTAGATTGTTTATCTAGAAAATTGTATTTTATTTGCTTTTAACTAAGAAATAGAACAGGCAAATTTTCTATTTTTAATTTTAATAAAATATTAGAGAAAATTTGGGTTCCGAATTAAAATTAAAATGGTTTATAAGATATTCCAATGTTTGAATAAATTAATAATTAAAATTGTTAAACTTTTTGTTATCGGTTAATGTTAATATTATTGCAAGGAATGGTACGTTAGAGAAAATGAAAAATGTCTTTTGAAAAGGGTTCCATAAACGATCACATTTCGAGTAAGCATAGAGAACGTCGAGCCCTTTATCGCAGTTGACGTCAGCATTGGTGAGATACGAACGAGCTTTTGTTTGGTAAAATCATAAATAGTCGTTATTAGTGGGTATTAATTATGATTTATCGCTAATTATACCATTCATCGTTCTACGTCGTTGATTCAATTTATCCTCGGACGCGCTTCAGAACAGGAATAGCGAAATATTCGTCTACGCAAATTTATGCGTTTCCCCTTTACTTTCAGCACGTTTACCAAAGCTGCAATATTCTACTTCATTTCTTTTTCTTTTTTTTTTTGTTTCAGCTTTTCATCGTAAATTTTTATTCTCTGTTTTTTTTCCGAACGATTGCAACGAATGAAGGTCCACTATTTTAATAGTTAATAAAAATATAGTTGCCTATATGTTTTTGATTAGATGAATCTTTTAAAATTTAGCACACTTGGAATTTATTCTAATCAAAATTAATACCATTGCGTTTGTAAATGGTTTATTTATTTGTTTTTTTTTTCTCTTTCAATTGGAATTAAATCAAATTTTACTTCGAATAATTAGACCCCTTACTTTTGATATATTCTAATTGTTTATTTTTTTGAATACACTTACATGATAGAAAATAATTGATTGGAATGAAATATTGAATTGTTTTTTACGTATCAATGTTATAGAATATCTTGGAAAATTTTATACGATTAATAACAATAAAAGTTAAATAAGAATTCATTATGAAACAAATTCAATAAATATATTCAGGCAATAAATAATTTTATGAAATAATAATGAACGTATATAAATGTAATAAATAGGCGAGAAAAATATCTATAGAAAAAGAAAAAGGAGAAGAGGAGGAAGAAGAAGAAGAGGAAAATAAGAAAATAAGAAAATAAGAGAACGTTTAAAAAGGAATTCGTTTTAATTCAGAAGCTCAGTTGGCTTTTAAATGGTACAAATGAAAAGAGGTAACACGAATTCTGTCCTCTCATTGAAATCGTAAAATGCATTTAACGTTAAGAACTTGTGGTAAATAGCTTGGTTCCCGGTTGTATAAAACCTTTCGTTAAAGGTACGAAACTTGGATAGTTTCGTAGATGTAAATTAAAAAGGAAAATAAAGAACAAGAAGAAAAAGAAAAAGAAGAAGAAGAAGAAAATTAAGCTCGTTGAAAATATAACCAATCTTGCGTTATCCTCATTAGACTTTATTTGCATATTATTTTTGTATCTTGTAATATATTTTACAATCTTTATTTTCCTTTCTATTTTTAATAATTTTTATCCTATCTCTTCTTCTTAATTATCATTTCTTTATCTTCAAATTACAAAACAATATCTTTCAATTTGTTTATCATTACACAAAATTATTCTCATTATTTATAAATTTATCTCTAATTTTCTTTTCCTCTCCTTTCCCCATAATTTCTCTCCATATTGTATGATCTCTTTAATTCTCTTTAAATATCTTTTTCTACTCTGTAATTTTTTTTTTCTTTACCCTTTATGTCATTTTTCCCTTGTCTACTTTCTCTTACTGTCATGCGTTCTTTACTGCTACTCTTTATTTTTGACTTTATCCGACTATCACACACACTCTTTCTTTATCTCTTTAATTTGTTCTTTTCCTTTTCTAACTGTCATTCTTCTTCTGTCTTTCTCTTACTGTCACGTGTTCACTAGTTCTCTTTATTTCTGACTTTATCTGACTATCACACACAAACACACATCCACTTACACATACTCTCTTCCTCCCTCTCCTATTCCTACACTCACTCTTTATATCTCTTTATCTAAATTTCTCTTTTAACATCTTTCTCAATCCCTTACTTGCTTTAACTTACATCAGGGTTAACACAGTCGTACTTTCAAAACCACTAACTGTGTATATTCCACCCACCCCTGGGTCTTTCCACACTCTCTTCAGTCTGCCTCACAGCATTATCGCGTTACCTTTGCCACGTAGTTCACACGGTGTGCACACTCCACTCGAACCAAAGAATCAAGGTACTTGCGAAAAGAGAGAAAGAGTGAGGGAAGAGATGAAGGGAGAAAAGAAAGTAAAAAAAAAAGAAAAAAAGAAAAACAAAATACGAGAGAAAAATAAAAATAAAAATGACTTTTTCCTAGAATTGTGGATTTTTCGAGCGTATGAAGTATTTCTATACGTCTAGGTTGAGAAACTTGGTGGTTTGTAAAGGGTGATGGTAGGGAGAGAAAAAGGGGAAAATATTACTCGTTGTAGGGTTGTTTTTTTTTTTATTTTACCGTTCTGCTTGGTAGAAATGGAACACACGATTTCTATTTCTTCGTTTGGATTTGACATAGAATTAAAAGAAGGAAGAAAAAAAATATTAGTGTGTTGGTTCGGGTTAATATCTAACCCCAATACTTACGGTTGCGGTTGAATACCCTTAATGACGTACGTTTATACGTGTATATGTATATTATGCACGTGTGTGCATGTGTATGTAAATAAATGTAACGTTTTTCAGCAAACTTTGAAGATGTTAATGATTAAACGGTAAAGAACTTTTTTTATTTTTTTTTTATTTAGGAAAGGTCGCTTTACTCAATTTTTTTAAAATTTCAAACGCATTTTTTAATTAGAGGAAACTGTTTAGTTTAACGGTGAATAAAAATCGGACTATTTCATTTTTGAGCAAATGACGATTATTTTGATAGTTGTATTTTTCGAAATGTGTTGTATTCATTTTCTAATTTATTCTATATATTACGAATAATAATAATAATAATAATAATATATAGTTGTAAAAGAAAGTAAAATGAAAAAAATGTATTCTAACGTATTGAATTTGTTTCGCATACGAAAAGAAAAGTTTAGAAAACGTGTTTGAGTGAGTTTGCGATTTTATGATTTTAATAACTATTTAAAATACTTTATTTATAAAATATATATATTAATCGTATTGTATAAAAGTAAATAATTCATATTATTCATGGAAAATAAATGGAAATTCATGTTTAATTAAATGGTACATTTCTTTTTGAACATAATAATTAATTCTATATTTGTATCGTTCTATTACTATTATTATTATTATTTAAAAGATATATATGAAATAATTGATAATAAATGAAGGATTGAAAAAAAAGGAAAAGAGAAAAACTATGTCAGATTTATAATATTTTCAATTAAACTACGAACTCCTCCCTACTATCGGAACATCGATTTGACTTTATTAAAAAATAACTCGAAATTAACAAAGTTTCGATATAAATCGAACTGGAAAAAAAGAAAGAAGATATTTTTCGCTATCCAACATACTTTGACTTATTTCTTATTATTATTGATAATAAATAAAAATGAACTCCCGGTTGCTTGAAGCAACGAATGGACTTATTTCACTTTCCAACTAGAGAACTATTCGTTTATGATTCGTTAGTTACGATAAATAAAAAGAAGAAGAAGAAGAAGGAGAATAATTCTTTGGAGTAAAATAAGGAAAAGTATAATAAAGTAGGGTAATGATCGTGCTTCTAACTACAAACAAACGTACAAAATAATAAGATAGAAGGAAATAGAAAATCTTGCCGAATGCCGAAGTAAACAAAGTAAAAAGAATAAAAAGAAAAGGAAGAATACAAAAAAATGTTTTAAAAGGAAATAGGGAAAATCGAATCGAATTTCTCTCTCTCTCTCTCTCTCTCTCTTTTTCTCTGAAGTATGAACTTTCAAAGAACGGATACAGCCAAAGTTTGATATTTTTCATATAAGAGAGAAAGAAAAAAGTTGAGTAAAAAAAGGGAAAGAAAAAACTTTTGGGAAGTACGATAAAATTCATCGTTAAAAGGTTAGCGATCCCCGGGATGCAAGCATTAATTAGTGAATACACTTTACTTTACTTTAAAATTAAGAAGAAAAAAAATAATAAAATAAAAAAGGAAGGAAGGAAGGAAGGAAGGAAGGAAGTGTTTAAAAAATAATAAACTCTCCTGATGAAAGGATAACATCAACGTAAATGTTTGAGACACTCGAAAGAATGGAAGAATGAAATAATAAAAAAAAGAAAGAAAAAAAACGGAAAGGAAGGGAAGGGAAGAAGTTGCTTGTTAAAGTGAGAAAGAAGATGGTAAGATTGGTGTTGCTAAAAGCTACTAGATTTCATCGAAACAGCTTTTGACAAAGAAGTAAAAGATCCCACCTCACCTTTAACCTTCTTCCCCTTTCAACTCTCCTCTCATTCAGATACTCTCTATCTCTTTCTTTTTCTAACCACTTAACTCGTTTTCTTTCACTTGGAAAAACTCCGTTTATCCCACCCAAAATACCAACCCATGGAGTATTCGGAAGAAACAAGTTAGAAAGAAGGAGATAAAAAAAAATGGTAAAATAATTGGAGCGAGAAGGAAAAAGAGACAGGGGAGAGGGAACAAGGATACTAAAACGATACGACAAAGAAGGAACAAAAATAAAGAAAAAAGAAAATAGAAAAGGTAAGGGAAAGGGAGACTAAAGAAAGGGTAGTAAAACGATGCGAACGAATGAACGAACGAATGAATGAACGAACGAATGAACAAACGAATGAACGAATGAACGAAGGAACAAGAGAAAGGAAGAAAGAATACAGGGATGAGACTTGAAAAGGGATAGAAAAAAAAAAGATAAAAAAGAAAGAGTGATAAAGATAGAGATAGTGAACGTCGGTTGAATGGGGGATACCGACCCCTTCGGTCTTTGATCTAACAACCCACCCCTTTTGTTTTCTAACCGCGGACGTCGCGCTGGAAATAAAAGACCTTAAACACTCTCTAGGTATATCTTCTTTCTCTTTCTTTTTACCCCTTTCCCTTCTCCTTCTTCCCTTCTCCTTTTTTTATCGTCGTTGTTAGTACTCCCAAATCGTTGGTGAAAAAAAAGAAAAAAATAAACGAAAAAAATTGTAACGGGGCTAGAAGAGAGAAGAGAATCCAAAAAAAAAAATGTGTTACAGATTCGAAAACGTTTCCAAGCTTTGTTCCCGATTTTTCCCCCAGCTCATTTTTTATTCTTTTTTGATTTTTCTTTTACATTTCTTGTTTTTTATTTTCATCGTTCTTTCCATTTTTAACTTCGACTAGGATTTCAAGTTCTTGCGAGGAATAAATGAGAGAGAGAGAGAGAGAGAGAAAAGGGAATGGAAATTGTTGTTTGTTTTCGGAGTTGTAACAAATGTGATACACAGAGTGTAGTTGTAAATTTTATCATAATTTATAACGACCCTAACACGAGTTTATATCTATCCGACGTCTATTAATCCTTTTTCTCGCTCTCTCTCTCCTTCTCTCTGTCTCGATTTGTTTCATTTTTTGTTCTGAGAATAAGAAACAAAAAACAAAAATTTGTAGAGAAAGGTGTGTAAGAAGTTATGCATATCTCGTTAAGTTCGAAGAAAAATTGTATTCAACTTTGAAATTAACCATCCCTCGTACACGTTTCAGACTACTTGAGTATCCTCCCCAACCTTTCTTTTTTCTTTTCGTTTTTTTTTCTCCTGCCTGTTTTCCTACAAACTTTTTATTAAGAAAGAAGAAAAAGAAGAAGAGTTAAGGGTTCCTTGAGATAAATGTGTATGCTTAGTATTAAATGCTTATATGTGTGTGTTTGCCTACGTGTGTTTACTTCATTTAATTGGGTCAAAGAAGAAATATTTGATGTTTTAATTAATAGCAATTGATCTCTATCAACATATATATATATATATAAATTATTGATAAAAGAATAATGTAAAATAAAGATTTTATTTAGAAATAAAATTAGTATTGGTAACATAATTGGTGATAGGAGAAAATGTATTAAATTATTATTGAAATATTTTATTGTAGGATTTATGTTAACTTCATTTCAAAATACTATACCAATATAATAATTTTAATTAACATCATTGAAATATATAATACATATTGAATCATTTTGAAATTACTTACCAATTGTACGCGTAGAAATTTTATCTAAATGAAATTAATTTCAGGATAATTTCGTGGGTTTAAATGAAAGAGTAGGGTAAGGAAAAGGAAGAGGAGGAAGGTGGAGGAAGATGGAGGAATGGGGAGGGTAGAAAAAAAAAAGATAAAAAGAGAAAACTAGAAAGAAAAATGTGGAGCATAGCTCGTTCGCCAGCTTGTTCGCGCCTGAAGTAGAATAGGACGTCCGGTGATAGCATATACGTGTATATGTATTATGTTACATATGTGTAATATGTGTAATATGTGTATGTGTAAGGTAGAAACGATTTTCGAGGTTGCAACCAATAGTAGGGCATCGTCGTGCACTATGTGGATCGTCTTGCTCGGAATAGCCTAACGCCGATAAAGGCACCTGGCGCTTACGTTTACCCGATCGGGTATATATAAATATATATATGTGTATGTATATTTATGTATGTATATATAGGAGCTTGACTTCGCTCGATACTCGTTTCTTAACGTTAGGAGAAACATCTAAAACGTATTGTAACATGTTATCATCGAAGAATTTAATATGTAACATATTTCAATATACTAATACTCGTAATATTGTTCTAACAAAATTGCATATATTTTCGATATTACTTTTTCTTCTTCTTTTTACTGATATATATTATCGAGAGATCATTGAAAAGTGTCACGTTCGATTGTACGTCGTGTGAGAATAAATTATATATCTTGCAATAATATTAATATGATTTTTTTCTTTTGTGGTTTATTTTATAATTTTGATTTGTAAAATTATCCTATGTTGCAATAATTGATAAACATTTCTTTTTAATTTCATTATTGTACGATATATATAAATATAAAATAAAATAGTCTACCTAAATTGTAACGTTAAAGAATGAATGGGGTTGTAGGTTGAAGTGGGATGGAGGAAAGGGAGAGAAGGAGGGTTGGGGTATTTTAGAGGATATAATAGATCCATAGAAAGGGAAATTTTCTCGCTTAGGGTCGTGATTCGAAGTATCGGCGCTATCGTTAAAAATGCATAACCTCGATTGATTGGTTCGATGCATCATTCACGTTATACATAAGTGGTTGTATTTTCTACTACGTAGTAGGCAAAGCTTTACCATCGCCACCCACTCTCTTTCCACCATCACCAGCAGCACCTTCTTCTTCTACTATTCTGCAAAGTTAAAGTCTACCTTTCCGTGCGGGAAAGAAGAAGAAGGATGACAGGTGGGCCGTACATGAAGAATTCAAACCGCTCCAGTTTCGCGTGTTCTTGCATAAATGATACGCCGGCGCTTGCGGTTAAGCGAAAACCTACTTCCGTAATTCGTGCTCTTCTCTCTTATACTTTTACTACTACTACTACTACTACTTGAATTCACAACCTCTTCTACTTTTGTCTTTTTCTTTTTTTTTTTATATTTTCTTTTCTTTTCTTTTGCAAATTTGTCATGTAATTTTTACAGGTTATTCGAAAAGTAGAAGAAGAAGAAGAAGAAGAATGAATTATGAGTTGTTTTTTTTCTGCTTTAATAATAATAATAAGATAATAATCTTTGTAATGTTTGATAAATTGGATGATGCGACGAGGGTAAAAAAAATAAAGAAAATACAGAGAGTAAAATACAAGAAAAAGAAAAAAAGTATGAAAGAAATTTCGTTGACGTTAGTTGCGGAGGTTGTGCGCGTTCATGTGCAAACGTTGCCGAGGTTGCAACCGGTTTTCCAACGATCACTCGGGTGCCGATATAAAACCAAACCCCTGACGTTACTGCTGCTACTGCTGCTGTTACTACTACTACTACTATAACTATTACTACTACTACTACTACTACCGAGTAGTACCCTGCTGGCGCATTTGAATCGGTCTTTGAAGTCGGTACTTTTTAATTGCTGAACACCAAACGTTCCAGCTTTAATTAGAGAACTCTGGCCTCGGACGAAAGGGTGAAAAACAAACTTCGGCGCCTCTGCACCTTCCCACACCTTCCCATACTTTAACTCTCCTCACCCCCCTTCTCACTTCTTCTCGTTTCCCTCTATCGTCCTCTTCAACTAACCCCCTTCGTCACATTTTCACATCCCCTTTTGGTTAACCACGATGATGTTCTTGCAGCAGAGGATGCAATTTTCAAGCACAATTTTCCTATTCCTTGAACTTTTCCTCGTTTAAAGGTATAAACGATTTCACCGGAAAGAAAATTGTCCTGATCGCGAATCTCGAGTTGACTGTGATCTAAAGGTTTTCTCGAAAGAAGGATGAAGACTATTATTTTATTTATTATCAGGAAATACGGGAAATTATAATACAATATTATATGTTTTGGTTTAATACCTTTTCTATTATTAATTATTCAATTTTATTGTTACGAAATGATAGAAAAACTTTTGAATAAGTTAAAAAAAATTATTTGATTGGTGGAAAGTAAATGTTGGATTTTTGGCCACGATTCAATGGGAAAGTCCGACATTTATTTTCCACCAGCACAATATATATAACAAAAAATTGATACAAAAATAAAAATAAATGTACTAAAAGATATTTAAAAATACTTTAAAATATTGCATCTCTTGGAAGATTCTCTTATCAATAATGTTACTTATATTTCTTGTTTGTTTTTTCCTTGTTGCAGGTAAGGGAAAAAGAACGAGAGAGAGAGAGAGAGAGAGAGAGAGAGAAAAAAAATTAGAAAAAAATGAGGAAAGTTTTCTCGCGGAACGATGACGAACGAAGTTATTCGAGCGATAAGGTAAGGTAAGAAGCGTGCCGCCTGCTGAACCACCCCTCTTATCTTAATTACTTAATGATCATTAAAGCGGCGCCTGTCACGCGAAACGTAAGAGAACTGAGCGCGAACGATCTAAACGTACTGGTTTTACTTTTACCTATGTATTTTACATACCAACGTTATATAAATACACTCAGGAATTATGTATACATATATATTCACATCTATATGTATGCAGGTATATATGTATAAATGCATATATCAATGTTTGTAAGTATAGGGGTACGTGTGAGTCGAGTAATTAGTAAGTAAACGTGTCTATAAATTTGCTGAAGTTTCTCGTTTGTTATGAATCGTTTAAGAAAGCAAAAAGAGAGAGAGAGAGAGAGGGAGAGAGGAAAAGAGAAAATAAAGTAGCTGGAAAATGAGAGAGAATAAACTATAGAGAATGAATTATAAGAGAGAGGTATTAATAAATTTAATAGATTGATTGAGACAAATTTGAACGATTATTTATAACCATTTGTTCTTTTTCTTTTTTGTATTAGCTAATCGAAATATTCATTACGTTATTACGTTGAAGTAATTCGGATAGGATTTTGGAATTCTTTAAATAAAGAAGTTAATGTTTATTCGATTCTATTTCATTTATCTTGTTTTTTCTTTAATGAAATATAACAAAATACGAGTGTACGATAATTAGAAGAAAAATTTCAGAGTAGGACAATTTAGAACTTATCAGTTTATAGTTTAAACATCCATACAGGGGTACACACGATTTCCCATATCTCCTTTGATAAAAAAAACCCTTCGTAAAGCTATTTTTTTAACGAATTTTGTTTAAAGATTTGATAGGTGCATCAACATCATTACCAACGCACCTAATATTCCTAGGCATTATCAGCCAACGTGGTACGGTGTAAAGCAAAGTCCCATATACAATATTACAGTGTTAATTATCATCCATAGAAGCGTCGTGTCTTGCCAAGAGATTCGTTATCCAAGATAGTAATAATAGTAGTAGTAGTAGTAGTAGACGAAGAAAAAAGAGTGTGATAAAGATAGATAGAAATAGATAAAAATGAATGTAAGAGAAAGAAGAAGAAAAAGAGAGCAACAAAATTGAAACGAAATACGCACATGTATACACAAATACACACACATACGTGTGCGTGCGGGTGTAGTGTTAGTAAGTGTATGTAAACGAATATATGAAAAGAGCGATGACGTTAGTGAAGCTCATTTTTCGTAAGTAATGTAAAATCCACGTGCCCGAGGGAAGCTTAAATTTCGCGGAAGGTTATATAACACACGATGCATATCGGTCCGATCTTAATTCAAAGCGGCGGGTAGCATAAGCTTGGTTATACTAGTCTTCTTCTCTCTCTCTCTCTTTCTCTCCCTCTCTTCTTCCTTCCTTCCTTCCTTCCTTCCTTCCTTCCTTCCTTCCTTCGTAAGACAGCAACAGTAGCAACAGTAGCAACAGTAGCAAAGTCACCCCCTGGATGGAAGAGAACCCTGCCGAGGCCATGACAAATAGCTTTTAATTTCTCGGCCCTGTTTACTCAAGCTACTCTCGAATTAATTGCCCGTTACCCGGCTTGCGGACGTTATCTTATCGTCGGCAACTTAAATCGCCCTTTCTCCTTTGCCCAATGGTATAACACTCTCTATCTTCTTCTTTTCTCTCTCGTTTTCTATCTCTGTCTTGCTCTTGCTCTTTCTTGGAAACGTATAGTGTATGTTGACCACTTGTAGACAGTATATACTGCATATTGCTCGTATAAAGTAATGGTTATTATTGTTTGTCTCTTTTAAATATGATAGTGGTAATTTGATTTTTTTCTTTTAGGGAAGCAAACATTTTTTTATTACTACTTTTTTATAGGATTTTTTTTCGTGAGGATTAATATTTTTTTAAGAATTTGTCATTTCGTTTTATATTTGTATTCTCTTTGCAAAATGCAACTTTTTAATGTAACAATTATAATAAATGCAGTGATTGTAATATATTGAAAATAACTCTAATATCGTCTTCCCTTTTTATTATTTTTTATTTCTTTCAACAAATGGAAATGCATTGGGGAAGTAAATACGTGTCCCTCTCTTCCCCCTCCTCCTTTGTATATTTGTGTGTATGGGGAAATCCACATTGTATGTATCCAATGTTATACGTTAGTATAGAAAGACATCTTCGAACGACTTGAAAGATCCTATATTCTTCTACCTTCTTTCTCTGGTCTTCTTTTATCCGTTTGGTCCATCCATCTATTCGTTGTCGTCTTCATCCTTACCAAGATCGGTGTGCTCTTACGGTCTAGCCGGCTTGCGAAATCGTTCGTGCGAATCGAATCGAATGGACCTTTTCCGTTCTGTTACCCACCTGGTAAATGTTTATTTTTAAGAAAAGAAAAAAAAAACATGCTAGTCTCTTCAGAAATTTTTTAACCAAATATTTCTAAATATAACGTTTATTAATTTTTAAAACATTATGTATAAAAACATTTTTAGGTTGTACAATGATAGATAATTTTTATTACATATGAAAGTGTTTTAAAAAAGATATTTATCGTTTCATAAAATGATTTTATTAATATTTTATTAATACGCGATTAATAACGTTAACAGCATATGCAATTAATCGACAAGTTTTTAATTTAATAACATTAAACGCGTTCACGAAAATTGGACAGATTAAATGCAAGGTTTTATATTTGTAATATTAAACTCTGAATCGATTATCGTTGCTTTTATAAATGAATATTCTGATAATAATAAATACCGCATGACGAATATACTCGTCAATCTAAATTAATCGATTGAAAAATGTAATATTCGTTTATATGTGTTAATAAATAATTAAAAATACAAATTTCATAACATGTAACTATCATATTCTGATTAAATAAATATCAACATATGAAAATATTGAACAAAATAAGCTTCCGAGATCCTCGATTATTCCATTTTCTATTATCTCAGATTGATCATTCTCTAAATGAACTTTCGGTGCAAGCCAATTTTCTGTTACAAACACAAAACGTCTCCTCTTCCCTTCCCTTTTTTTTTCTCTCATCTTTCTCTCTCTCTCTTTCTCTCTTTGAGGTTTATCTTTTATTTTCCCCTCCTTCTATTTTCCTCTTTTTCTTTTTATCCGGGATTTGGATAATCTAGGAAATATGAAATCGCTTGAAAATTGTCAGATCGTATGCAATAACGCAGCATTAGTGACAGGCACCCGGTACATAGTCAATACTTATTCCATCGTATTGCGCTAGTGGCATTTAGAAATACAGGTAACTCCTGATACCTAATGGATAAAGTTTAGTCCAAGTGGTAGGGCAAATATTGCGACAGCAGGAATCGACAGTCGGCTGTTTATTTTGGCTTGTTACTCTTACTTCTCGTCCCTCGTACCACCACTACTACCTCCTTCTTCGTCACCTCTCCTCTCCTCTCTCTTCCACGCAACAACCCCCGTTCTTTAACCACCCCGTTCCCACTTTTACCCCTTCTCAGCATCGGCACGTACCCTTTTGCCCGTCGATAGTGGAAAACGCGGATGAGTCTCGACTGTTACTGGTGCTGGTGCTGCTGTTACTGCTACTGCTTTTCACGTTCAAAAGGAAAGAAAAACTCTGTGAGACACGAGGGATGCTGTTGCAGGATGTTCTCTTCTCTTCTCTTCTTTTCCTTTTACTTGAAGAAAAAAAAAAGAAAAGAAGTAGAAAAAGAGAAAGATAAAGATAAAGAACATTCCTTCTATCCGTAGACTTTCGAAACAAACAGGACACCCCTCTCGTTGTCTTTCCAAACGTACGACAACAACGTTTCTGCTGTCAGTGTCAGAATGACAGCAACCTTCTTCTCTTTCTCTCTTAGAGAATGCTACGCCATTAACTTGGAAATATTTTCAACCAAACGTTCTTAGTCATTTTATTTTTATTTCTTTCCTTTTCTGTGTCAATCCGACATTTTTACGATAAACGATGAGGTGTATTTGATTTTACTGCTCTGTGTAATATTATAATAATAATATTATTATTATTATTATCATCATCTTTTTACAGTCTTCTTTATCGTTTTTCGTTTTATACCTATCCTTTCTTTATTTTTTTTATCTTGCCCTTATTATAACATTTATGGAATTTTTTACATCTTTTTTCTGTCAACATTCTTCCCATTTTATTTCTTTCTCGATATTCTTTCATACGATTAATATATTATTTATATTAAATTATTTTCTAATTGAAGTAATTATGTTTTTTTATTTAAATCATTGTTTATTGTATTAAAGATAGTAGTATTTTTCTAGTATATTTAATACCATTGTTTTTATTATTCCTTTATATTGTATTAATCTTGTTACAGTAATGATATTGTTTTAGGAATGTTCTATTTATTATAGCAAAACTGTATGAGAGAGACAAATTTAGTATTCTAGACTCTCGGGAGTTGAAGTAATCAGATTAACCAAGTAAGCTGCCGAGATGTTCGGCTGTCAGGTTAATATCTGAGAATTACTCGACATGCAACCTTATCCTACTCTCCTCTATTCGCATTCTGTTATGGTCCATGCACGATCGATCGAGCTTATATTCCTACTACTTGCTTGCCAAGATACCACCTACTACTTCCAACATATTCTACAAATTTACCTTTACCGATACGAATCTTAAATATTATTATTATAATTATTATTATTGCTACTACTATTATTATTATTCTTGTTGTTGTTGTTGTTCCTTAAGGTTAGTAATTGATTCAATAATATTAATGAAATATTATTACACTTTCCTGTAATTCGAAATATGAAAGATTATTTTTGGAATGATCATTTTCTTATTTGTTTCAGTCTGTTAATGAAGAAAATTTGTTTAAAGTAATATATGCGTTTTAAATTAGAGTATTAAATGATCTTTCTAAATCATCTTAAATGATGAAGGTGGTAAAGGATATTATTAACCAAGTAAACGTTAATTAAGATGCCATTTTATTCCTTCCATGTTAGATTACTTTAGCATCGTTCTATACCAACACTATAGTGTGCTCCATTAAGTTGGAAAATATGGGCGAGACCAAATCGTAAATCGATAGGTCGATGTTCGGAAATGATCCATCTAATTCCTTTTTCTTTCTTTCTTTCTTTTTTTTTTCTTTTTCTAACCACATGTAATTTTGGGAAATACATTCATTCGTATCACACAAATTTTAGATGTGAAATAAACAATAAAAAATAAAAATATAATATAAAGTAAATGGTATAATAA
>JACGTP010000121.1:227600-239966 GCA_023678845.1 Mischocyttarus mexicanus | reverse complement strand
TTTGTGTTAACTGGGTAAATATGTAAGTATTTATTGCATTAACTTCTTGTTCTATGAAACTTTAACAAATTTTACATGGAATTGTAAACAAGACAATCAGTTCAGCAGTGTGCCATTCAAACTATTGAATTACGTGTATTATATGTTCTTTATATTACCACGAATCAGAATCGTATTTTTTTGCTCATGACACAAATTCTTTATTACGAGTCAGACTTATGGTGTTCGCTTATTGCACAAATTTTTTTACGACGAGTGAGGCTCGTGAAGATAAGACAAGAAGTTTAATATTCAAACTTTCTGTTAAGTAATTTACCAAATAGCTCTAGAATTGTGACGTATGTTACCTCGATCATGATTAGAATGTTACTGTGTCATTGTAAAAATTAACAATCTTTCATAGGTTGACACATACACAATCAAAATACTTGCATAAGAAAGTTAGATGTTTTGTTTAAATTTAGAAAGAACGTGTATGTTTGTTGTATGTTTCTCGTTGGGTAAAATACATTTTTCTAAATGATCTCACATCGGAGAGAAATAAAATTTGTATATTTCACGTATGTGTATGTACTTTGTACGTGTGTATGTAAATGTAAGTGTCATCTGCATGACAAACATAATATTTTTTCGATGAAATAAGCAAATGAGTACAACTATGATCATTAAAAAAATTTAAATTAAATAAAAATAATATAAAATTGAAGTATTTCTAATATCTGTTAGTGTATTTATGAATTAATTGAATAATCATACACACAATTTAATAATTAACATATAATCATTATTAATTAATGTAAATATGCATTTATTTTTCTAAAATTATTTCATTGTTCTTTAAAACTTTATCAAATTTCACATGGCATAGTAAACAAAAAAATCTTTAAATTCGTGGTTATAAGACAAAGTTTTAATATATTTCATATATTAAATATTATTCCAAATATTGTTTTAATATAAAACTGTATGATATTTCATTACAAAAGGACGAATCAACAAATTAGAGTTGAATCAAACGTTGCAGTAATATTGATGCACATTTATAATGCATCAGTATTTGGTATTTATTAAGAATATATATTTTTTTTTCTCCTACTAATAATAATCATACTATTTAAAAATACTCACATACACACACACACGTACACATGAACGTATTTTAAATAATTCAAACGATGAAGAAGCCCCATCATCAAACGTTTGGAAAATAAAAATAAAAAATGTAATTTTTGATGCGTTTTTTTGATAGTATGCGAGTGTAGGGCTTTTAATCGTACTCGCACACCGTGTATAAACGGATGGAACGAGAAATTGGTTGGTCTCTGAAAGCTGGAAAAACCGTTTGCCCGCATTACCGGAACGATTAGCGCCACGATAAAATGTAAAAGGGTTTTGCCCTCTCCCTCTGTCTCCCACTTCTTCCTTTTTTTTGCTTTCCCATTCCTCCTCTTCCTTCTCTTTCTCCCTTTTACCAACCCTTGTTTTAGTTTCTGTCTCATCGGAGTCCCGAATTACGGGAGTTGCGTTATCGAACGAGAGAACCCAACGACCTATCGATTCTTCTTCCTCGTATATCGAAAATTGCAATACTTTAGCTGGTTTAAATAATATTTATGCTATCACGAGAGAATACTAACTCGAAATATTTTCAGAAAGACATATATTATTTTTGTTGAATTATTTAACGAGATGTGAATTTTCTACCAATCCGAAAATATGTAAATTTTAATCTGTCTCCTTTTTTTTTAAGTAATTTTTTTTAGATTTATTTTTTAATAAAAATTGTATAAAAATATGACGAAACGTAGGATAAATATCCTCTCTTTTCTTCTCTTTTTTCAAAACGAAGCTTGGTTTTAATCGAAAAGTAGTTTCAACTCGGGCAATATGAAAATTGGTATCGTCGTTTAAGGGGACTTTTTTAATCATTTATTTTTTTTTTGACGATCAATAAAAATATAGAACACTCTCTGAATATTTTATGACATATTAATTAACATTTCAGTAACGTGTAAAAAATATTTTCAAGTATAAGTGTCTGTAAGAACACGAATCGTATCATTTAGAAGCATATTTTAACCATGTTTAGGAATCAATTTCTGTAGAAAGAAAAGAGCATTACGAGTTTCTTTTTTTTTGCAAACCCATAAACCTGGGGTGACCCCTTTTAAGCCATCAAATCCTTTGGACGGTTGTAAAGAGCGTGGGTGCGAAAGCACCGATTATGGTAACGATGCATCGCAATTCTATGCATTCTACGTGCTTTCAACTACGAAGTACCGTTAATATAAGTGGCAAGGATCATTTACTTTCTTTCTTTTTCTGTCTCGATCAAATCCGCAAATCAACGCTAATTTCTGCCACCGATATTTCCTCTCCTTCTCCCCCTCCCTTACTTTTTAAAATAAATTTATCTCAGGTTTTTATTTTTAAAGTTGTTCGATCTTTCGTTATCTTTTCTTCGATACTCTAATAAAACATTTAAAAATTAATTAATAACAGATAGGTTATTATTCTTATGGTTGAAAATTAATTATTAATTGGAGAATAATATTCTTACGTTGAAGTACGATTTTATTTATTATCTCAGAAAAAATTAATTGTAAAAAAAAAAGATTGCAGGGATCAATGAGAAACCAAACGACGGGATGAATATTGGTCGATTCGAATTGCAAAGAAATAAAAGAAAATCGGTTAGAACTAACCGGAACACGATTTAATAGAATAATAAATTCAACGTCTAACAAGTTGCACGCGAGTTCGCGTGTTGTTGTATGTCCTTAACCGGAAAAACAGGGAAGTTTCTATTTCGAATTAATTCATTTCATCGAATGTTCAATTCCGAGATATTTTTTTTTTAAGAATGACATATAATATTTGACATGACATTTAAACACAACTCTGATATCATCGTAATTACGTGTAATAAATAACCTATCGTAATGTAATATAATCCACATATATATCATAATTTTCTTACTTCCAAACGTGTTCAACACAAATACAAACAAACATACAATATCTTAATGTAAGATCTTTGATAGGAAATCAGAAATCACAAATCATCAGACTTAGTACCAATCGCAGATACAAACCTCGTACGTTCTCAAAAGCAAATCTTAGGGGTCCGTTTATGGGATTAAGTTTGTTAAAGGAGACGAGGATAGTATGTTAGCACGATCCTTAGTTTCAACTACTACGCCATTGTGCTTCCCTAGCGTAATTATCGCGTGCGAAAGCCGTATAATGGACGTCTGGCCATGCGTGTAGAGAAAGAGAGAACCATAGAATAGCATAGAATGAGAGAACGAGAGAGAGAAAGAGGGAGAGAGATTCAGTCTGCCGTACTGTAGGTCAGTGTACCGGTTTGACGCAACTACCTAGGAAGGTAACACCTACTGAGAAGACGTGCGTGAGTGCATGCATGCATCCAATCCATGCATGCGTGCATGCTCGTGCCGTGCACGCATGTAGAAATGGATACAGGTATACACACATGCAAGAGAGTACGTAGACAGGACGTAGACAGATATATGTTAGGGTATATCTTTGGAGTACTCAGCAGTGTACCGGTGTACTCCTACAAGCTGAGTGTTCCTCTCTTGGTTCCACTGATCCAACGGCGTTGCTGATGCTGTTGCTGATCCCACTGACGACTACCAGTGCTGCTGACGGTGCCGTTTCGATTCACGACGTGTTTGCGACACGCTCGTTCATTACACCACACCAATGCGTGTCCACCTAATCCTATTCGCGAATACATGCTATTCTCTCTCTCTCTCTCTCTCTCTCTCTACTCTCTTCCCCTTTCTGACTGTTTCTCTTTCCTGTGACTCATTCTCAACATTACAGGTCTGGTCGCAAATCCCGTTATGTAGTACCCCACTCAGTATCTGTCTTTATCCTGGAAGAAAGCAGATCTCTTCTTATATGTTTAAATAATACTACTGTGTTCTATTAGGTTGTCAAAGTATGAAATGGAGCAAATTTCAATTCAATTATGTGCACTTTTTTCAGTTCCATGTTATACTTGATAACCTAATATTTGCGGTATGTATAAAGTATATATTAAATAAATTTATTATACACTTTATATGCGCTTTATATTATATTATTGTATTATACTATATATATTATACTATTTATTTACACTATATATATTATATATTAATATATTTATAATTATATATTATATGTATAAAGTATATATTAACTAAAAAATAATAACTAACACCAAAACTAAATAAAATAATAACTGACCCTAATCGTTATTTGATTATTAACGTAATTTTTTGTTTAAAATAATAAAATGTTGTTTTGTCTAACTCACAATCAAATATGTCTTCCAAGAAACCACTCATCTGTTTGAAACTTGTGCAGTATTCTTTGCAGGGTATCTTCATTTTCGGATATTAGAACACTGTATTCTATATTCTCTTTCAGTTATCTTAACCTCGTTAATTATTTTGTCTATGATTATATTGAATAGTATTAAGCTTTAGGCTGATTGTTGAGATTGAGATTGAGATTGTAAATGTATCCCTTAACAATGTTATTACGCAAAGTGTTGATGTAGGATCAAGATAGTAACTTATCGGTTAGTTTATTTCCTCTTTAGCAAACAGTTCTAGGCCAATTCCTGTTGTTCGGACTGAGAAAGGGAAAAGGCCTCGGGGGGGAAGACCTCGAAGATAGGACGGAAGAAGCTGGAACAGATTATCTATTCGATCCTGCTGGTGAGTTGGTAACTCACCAACTTCCGAGAACTGTGGATTCTCCTTAAGAGTCTTCATACTTCTCTCTCTCCCTCTCTCTCTCTCTTTCTATTTCATACACACATACACATATATATATTCACACTTATACATGTTACTGAATAGTAGTTGAACGTAAACCTCTTTTAGAAACAGCTTCTCCAAAACGTCTTCCTTCCTTGCTTCCTTCCTTACTTCCTTCCTTGTTTCCTAACCTCTCTGATGATTTGTGTTAACCTTCCTTATCATTCTACAGTTATACCCTAACTATCTCTAATTGCTATAACACGCAACACTTTCTTCATTACAAACAAATCTCTTAAACGTATTTATTATTATCTCATTGTACCGTGAATCATTTGATTCAGATTTACCTATGCACCTATATTTATATATGTGTGTTGTGTGTAAAGAATAAATTATTCGGTCGGTTGACCTATCAGATGAACCACAATTTCTTCATACTTTTTTTCTTTACTCAACGTTCTCTATAATTTCCTTTACTTGCCGGACGAGTACTTCCGTCACGGAAGAATTCTCTCTCTCTCTCTCTCTCTCTCTCTCTCACTCTCTTTATCTCTATCCATATGCTAGCTTTGCACGAGATTGGCAAGCATATGAGTAATGCGTGACAAATTACGACGTCTCGTCGATATATACCGGAAATGACTCCTAATGAAATGATCTCTCCTCATCCGTGCATGAATGTTTGCTCAAAGTGAATCCCATTTAGGTTCGGTTAACGGATTCTATATTGCATTGGGGTATAGTAGGTACTTTAACTTCCAAAATTATGTTTTTCAACCTTCCATAAAAAATACATATTTATACATACATTTATGAATATTAATATTGACGTGAGCATAAATTCAAATAAGGAAAAAAATGTATTTAAAAAAAAGAAATTACATTGTAAAGTGAAAACGTTAACGGTTCGTTAGAGATTTAATAAAATTGCATTCAAGGTGCTATTTTTTTTAACATGGATGATTTAATCTCTGTCACACTTTTCTTCTTCTCGAACCAAAATGTTACCTCGTCAATAAAATTCTGCTTACGTTAGTACGAATAGCTTAGTTCAAAGTATTACTTGGGTAATTTTACTCTTTCTCTCTCTCACTCAGAGAACTCTTTGACTTTCTTCAGTTGAAAACCCATTTCAACATCTTCCCTTTTACTGAAACCGTTTACGATTCTAATAGCAAGTATATATATGAATGCACAGCTAACTATTCTGGCAAATGCTATCGTTTGACTGTTACCGGTTTACCAACTTATTTGCTTCATGACCACTGGGAACAGCCCGTGTTATATTGGACTTACCTCCAAAACTTAACAGTCTGTTGGCTTTCGAACACCTCCCCAACACGTCGTTTAACTTGTTTTGCTAATTACGAGTCATGCCTCGTTAAGCCTAGAAACTTGGTGATTCTTTCAAAGATATACGACCTTATTCCCAAAAGTATGTTGCACGGACGCTTGCATTCTACTCACGAAACCATATCAAAGTATTTAACTTTTCTAGAAACAGAAACAAATATAAGAATTATAAAATAAAAGAATTCTTGTCTTATAATAAAACTTTAACAAAGATTCACGTGCAATAGTAAAAAAGCTAATCTGTCGAGCGGTGTATCATTCAAACTGTTCAATTACGTGTACAAATATGTTCTTTTAAAGTATTTCTAATATCTGTGAGTGTGTTAACAAATTAATTTAATTATTATATTCACAATTTATAATATAATAAATTAATAATATCAGGGTTGTGTCAAGGTTTTGTCAGGGTTTTATCAAGGTTGTGTCAGGGTTTTGTCAGGGTTTTATCAGGGTTTTTTCGGGGTTGTGTCAAGGTTGTGTCAGAGTTTTATCAGGGTTTTATCAGGGTTGCGTCAGGGTTGCGTCATTAATAATTTAACCATGTATTATTAATTGATGTTCGTATACATTTAAGTTTATTCAATTATTTTTATAAGATTATCCCATTGTTCTGTAAGACTTTATCGAATTTCACATGCAACAAACTCGTATCGATGCACACTGGCACTAATGCGAGCTTTATACTCGCATGAACCTAAAGGTTGACATTATGTTTGTATTTTTTACACCTATTAACGTTGACAGTCACGTATAAATCAGCTGTTGCACTGGGAAGTGTCCAAATACTACTTCGTAATACTGAAACAACATTAAACAGAGTCTTCAGACAAAATTCTAATTTCTACAAAATTAAGTTTCTTATTTTTAAATAAATAATAGTTCAAGTATACTAATATTTCATATCCCATGAACTATTCTTAACATATTTAAACCTTACAACCTTTCCTATCTCTGTGTTACGTTCACGTTTTCATCGTAGTAGTCGTAGTTGTCGTTGTTGTTCTCGTCGTGGGAATTTAAAAGCCTTTAGTACGCAAATAATGTTCCGATAAAAAGGTGCCACAGGGTTTATTACCTCAGGGCGCTACGTTGAAACCTTCCACGATGCCGACCGAGAGATAAGGGCTTCTGAAAAACTGCCGTGTCGTTCGTAAACACGATTTCAAACGAGTATCATATCAACGTACGTGTCCCCCAAGCCGTCTTCTCTTCGTCGTGCTTTTTATTTCTTTCGTTCTTTTGGTCTTTACCTTTTTCTTTTTCTATTCGTTTCCTCTTCCCTTTTTTTCTACTCGTCGTCGTAGTCTTAAATCTTCGTTTCTTGTCGAGCTACGAATTGTTAAACCCTTGAAGAAAATAAACGATCTTTTCTAAATAACAAACGTGATTTTAGATATGCTTTCTTAAATTATTCTTTTATACATATATTAATATTATTATTTATACTATTATTGTTATATAAATTATTTTTTTATTGATTACAACAAATTTTTTATTTTGGTATTATCAATACAAATAATTTTATTTCATTTAGTTTAACTACTAATGCTGGCATTAAAATTTATTTTTTATATTAATTGAAAATTAAGAACAACCGACTAATAAATAAATAAATAAATTTTAAATGGTATTATCTATAATTTTTATTAATTTTTTTTTAGATATGTTATTTTATTATTATCTAATAGAAATTGCATTGAAAACATTACGTTGTTGTTTATTATTTTATTTATAATAAATAATAAATAATAAATATAGATTGATTATTAACGAAGTACAGAATATATGTTGATATATATCTACTAAGGATAAATAGATTGGAAAGATGATCTAACGATCGAGTATCGAAATCAATTAACTGGAGTGTTCTGTATTGGAACGAGTTAAAACCTTTTACCGATCGATTGGTGCAACGAAAATGACATCATTAGTCGTAGAAGTTTTATCGAGACAAGATCTACCTAACGACCTTCGAACACGTTGATCCTATTTTCCAGGAACGTTATCCTTCGATTATATCGATTTAACGACGTTTGAATAATCGTTCAACGATTCGTCGTTGTCGTCTGTCGATTTTTCTGACGTTTCCTGTTTAATTGCAACACTTTGGTTTAACATTTTTAATAGCTGTAATATATTATATTGCAATCTTACTTTTCTAATTATTTTATCGTTTAATTATTTATTTTTAGAAATTAAATATATCGGTTTTCAAAACTAATAATCTTTTACATAAGATTTATTCATGAAAATTTCTATTATTTATTGTTAACAATAAATAAATATAAATTAAATTTTAAGAAACAATATTTAAATTTAATAAAATTACTGAAACTCTTAACATAAGTTCATTTTATTAATAAAATAAAAATAGTAGTATCAGCAATAATGATTAAACTAAATTAAATTTAAGTTCAAAATTAGAAATATTTGTTTAATTAATAATTTAAAATTGCTGCAATATTAAATTACATTATTAAAATGATTTATAAAAATTTTAATAATATTAAATCTTGTATACTAAACTAGAATAAGATACCCTACTATTGTTATTTATTAATATTAAATATTGAATGATTCACTATTAAATATTAAATATTGAAAAGACTCTATTTTCGTAGAGGAAAATAAAAAGAAAAAGGGTGTGGTTACGGTCGGGGTTTATCCTAACAGGAAATTGACGTTTACTCGTTACGAGACAGGAAGGTTTCTGAACGGTTGAATGAATTTATTCGACATGCATTGAACGACCGATTTGTCCGACGTTAAAACATCTCTGGTTTGACTTTTAACAACGTTGATATCATCTAACTTTTCACTAAAAGTTGAATAATTTATATCACCACACGTATATTTTGCATATTTAAACTCCTTTGAATTATAATTGTTTTCCTAGTTTATCCAAACACTGATCTAATTTTTCTAGTTTTTGGTATCACAAGTACTGCTTTGAACAGTTCAAATGACTTGACTTTAAACCATTCTCCCAAATTCTTAAACCAAAATATTTTTCTTACAATATTTCCTTGGATTATGAATTGCACATGTTATTTATTATTAATTAATGTTTTTTATTGTTAATTTATGTGTTCTTCTTACTAATTTGATTTATTAACTAACCGAAGTGTACTAGAAATGACTTCATAGTCCAAAGGATTTTATAATACAACTATTTCTTGATATTAAAAACTAAAAGAATCCTTTCAAAAGCTCGTAGAATATTTTCCTCGAGTTTAGGATCAAAATAATACGTCTGTTAAATGTGGTTAATGATTTAAACGAATCGAGAAGCATCAAACCGTAAACGTAATCAGAGTTTCAAATGAATTTTTGGTTTAACTAAATTACACTATCTCCTACGAATACATTTTCTATATGTGTGTGTGTACCTTCTTTACATATGTGTATACGTGAATGGATGTCGTTGAATGAGTTATTTAGCGTTGCATCGCGTGTAGCATTAAATCTATCGTTTGGTTAAAATCGAAGCTTGACTTTGTAGTAGATACGATTTTCTCTATGTGTGTGTGTACAATACATGTATGGTACTTCATTTGCAATCTATCAATGTGTATGTAAGTATGTGTTAGTGTGTGTTAGTGTGTGTGAGTGAGTGGTTGCAGCTTTTCAAGTCAGTGTGTCGATAAATTGTCGTTGTTTCCGAGAATTATTCAACGACTAAAAAAAAAAATTCTTTTTTTATTTATTTTTCTCGTCAACCTTATTGAAAGTGAGATCCCTTTTTATCAACCCATCGAGTATTACAGACCACCCTGATTAACTTTACAACTTCTTTTTATTTCTCTTTTTCTCTTGAAATGATAGAAGGGTGTGTCATCGTAATTTTGATCTTATCGTTCGTTGCTTTAATATTTTTTTTTCATATTTTATTTCTGTTGCACAAAATTCTTATTCGACGTTAAGTCAATTTTATTACATTACTTTGTTGAATAATTATTGGATATAATATTGTATTTCAAATAAAGTCAGTTGGATGTTGTTATCGAATTATTTGTCATTCGTGGTTGAGATGTAACGTGTTGGAATAAAAATAAAATTGAGAGAAAGAGAGTGAAAGAAAGAGAGAAAGGAAAAAAGTATCGTTGCCAGGATAGGGGAAAATAAAGAAATAAAGGAAATAGTGAAAATCCTAGCTGACCCATGGGAACACAACGTCCATAATTCAGACGACAAACGAAATGCTCGAGCAGAAAAGGGAAATCGTTCCCCCGGTGCATCTTTCTCCTTCTTTCTCTCTGTTTCTCTCTTTTGGTTGGAATATTTAAATAAGTAATAAAAATCGAGATGGTTTACTACTCACTCGACTGTCTCGTCTCACCAATTTCCGTATCTTTCAATTTTGTTAATTTACTGCTTGTTTAATTTTATCTTTCGTATATCCAAAGGGACAAATATGTGTGCATACACACACACACACACATTACAGAGTATGTATTTGTAACATTTTACTGTGACGTATAATATTTTCTTCCCTTCTTCTTTCTCTCTCTTTTACTCTGTCAAACACAGTTTTATAAAACTCTGTTCGATTTATCGACAAAACTTTTATTTAATTTCTTTTTACCTGTTTTCTCGTTATTTCTTTTTTTATTTCTTTTTGTAATAAAAAATTCATGGATCTTCGAAGTAATCTTTAACTGAAGAATCGATCGCACGTTCTAACAACTACTTCCTTAGTCGCGTATTAAACCCCGTTAGTACGTGTTATGCGTCAGAAATTAATAATTACATCCGTTCGGTTCTATACGATCGATGCTCTCTCTAAACGATCATTAACAATTCTTTACGATCCACTTCGTTGGGTCTTATATTTCGATAATTTTTTTCTTACAAACAAGTTATTTAATTATCTATTTTATCGTTTATATATATTTATATTATTTTTTTTTTCTCTTCAACTGCATTTAAATAATTTGCTGGTAATAAATAACATATCCCTTATCTTTCACATTTTTATTTTACTTTACTCAACATTACTTCTCTAATATTATTTATTTTAAGGGATTATTGCATCAATACAAAATAAATTTCTACAGGTTAATAAATTAAAATGATATTTGATTTTTTTATATCAAATATTTTCAAGACTGGTGTCTTCTGAGTTTAGTACAACTCATTTTCTTACACTGATTTATAACTAAAAATTTTTTAACACCTTACTGAAATGTTAATAAATATATCATAAAATGTTCAAAGTTCAATCTTTGCATTCATCGTCAAAAAAAAATTCTAAAAACCGGTTAGCACGTAGGGTGACCTTTTTAAATATTGCAGAGAAGAAATACAGATAAAGTTTTCTAAATAAATTGATGAACATTTTATATTTATTTATCTCTTTCTCTCTAGAACGTAATTATATTTAAAAAGAAAAAATAAATAAAAATCAAATCTTGTTAATTAATCGTATCGCTTATCGGTTAATGGTAAGCCGATCTTGTTTTATCAACAGAAGAGAAAGTTCATCGAATAAAAGCAACAAATATTATTTTCTAGTTTCTCTCTTTTTCGTGAAGCTCAAGCCATTTGTAAAGGAGAGAAAGAGAGAGTTTAATGGTAGCAAGGGCAAAGGTTATGCAGTCTGATAATCGAGTAACATAGCGCGTTCAAACGGTAATAAACGATTGCACCGGTGTTAGAGAGGTTCGATAATACAAAGATTCGCGTTTCTATCCTGGTTTATCATGAATTATGGTCGACCGTGCGTAAACGATATTCTATGGTAAGACATAGTATAGTTGGAAGATAGTAAAAACGGATTTAGATAGTAAATGTGTGCTTTTCCCAACACCGAAGTCTTGCAATTAATAAAATACGAATCTTATTTAAACGTTTACCATAAACAACAACACTTCTTCTCCTCCTTCTCCTTCTTCTTCTTCTTCTTCTTAATTATCCTGTTTTTTCTCCAACTACTGTCCAGCTCTCGTGCCATCATTTTGATGGTCTTCCCAGTACCCTACTCGTGTTCAGCTTTTAGGTTAGTGCAACGTTAGGTAACCGGTTTGTTCTCCATTCTTGCAACTCGATCTCGCCTAACCTCTTCTTCTTTGTCAAACCCATCGAACTATGTCCTGGATGTTGCATTCTCTCCAGACGTCATCGTTGCACTGCTGGTTAAACAGTGTTTTATCTGTGACGGTTCGTAGGGTCTTCGTTTCCGTGTTCCTCAGCAGTCCTCTTGGTAGCTGCATTTTTTCGGCTCTTATTTCGA
>JACGTP010000121.1:167084-227472 GCA_023678845.1 Mischocyttarus mexicanus | reverse complement strand
TGGTCAAACAGTGTTTTATCTGTGACGGTTCGTAGGGTCTTCGTTTCCGTGTTCCTCAGCAGTCCTCTTGGTAGCTGCATTTTTTCGGCTCTTATTTCGACAGCGTATGACATTATTGGTCTTACGCAAGTTTTGTAGATACGACTCGTGCAATTTATGCTCGTATGTTTGTTACGCCAGATTATGTCTCTTAGGTCAGCCAGATACCATTGCTGCTTTCCTCGTTTGTGCCTTTACTTCCTCTATGAGGTTTTTTTTCGCTGGTAATGTCGACTCCTAGGTAGCTGAACTTCATTACTCGTTTGGAGGTTATGTCCATTAACTGCTGATTTGCATCGACGTGGTTCCTTTGTTATTGGGAGCGAGTTCGTTTTCTGTACAGAGATGTTTGGATTGAATTTTTAGTCTGTTGTATGAAATTTGTGCAATATTCTTTGCAAGGTATCTTCATCTTCGAATTTATGATTAAATTGTATGGGATTTAGGTTGTCTCCTCCCATAAATAAATTTTATATTATATATTATCCTAATATCTGTCTATTTATTCATCTATCTTTTACCATAGATGATTTTCTCCTTTTTCTTAACAATTTTAAAAATTTTTCCCTCTTCTACTTTGAAGGATAATTAGGCTGACCATCTGGTACGAATTATAAAACGACGATGCAAATTACCTGAGAGTAATTTACCGTTAGTCTCTTAGCTTTCGGTAATAATGGCAATCAATCATTTGCTTCTCAGCTCACGGATGGAGAAAGCTCGTTCATTCAATCGGGGACAGATACATCGTTAAAAGAACTTACTACAACTTATGGTTTGGAGCATACGTTTAGCAGGGAAAGGTACCTAAACGTGGTATGCTGTTTACAGATTGAACATTTACTTTTACATTCATTTATAAACCTAAATATACATTGCTTTATTTTATATAGTCTTACTATTAAAGTCTGACTATTTTTGCTATAGAAAGATAATTGGAAAGAATCTTAAATTATAAAGAGTGTTACTATAATATTCATACCACCTATTTAAGAGGTTTAGTATCAATGAAAGTAACATTTATGGTGGTATTATAGTTGTAGGAGTTCAAAAAATCGATGTTTGATGTGTTTTTGATTCATTTTGTATGTTTTTGGTTAAATATTTATGTCAGTTATTTCATAAATTAACTGAATGAAACAGTTTAACTGTAACACACACCAAATATAGTTGATTAAATGTTTAATTATTTCTACTTTAAAGCTTGTATTTAAAATTTGTTGTATTCTATCCTTGGTAAAGAAGAAGAAAAAGAAGCAGAAGAAGAAGAATGAAAAAAGAAAATAAAATGAAGGCCCGAGTAGAAGGTAATTTTCTTTCTCGGGTAATATTCCGCATCGGTGATAACACTCGGCGATTTCCAGAGGAAAGGAAAAGCGAATAATTTATTATTGAAGATAAGCGATAAGGCGAGAAGTGGGCGTTAACGTGTAGCTCGGGGAAAGAAAAGGAAGACGAAGGTAGAACGAGATGAAGTAGACGAAAGAAGATGTAGAAGAGAAAGAATGAAACAAAAAGAAAGAGAAAGAGAAGAAGGAGAGAAAGAAGGAAAAGGAGAGAAGAGTTTAAAAGAAACGTCGGAACGTTCGATGGACGTTCTCGACCATTGGAACAGATCTGTGTGTTCGAGGTGTAATTATTATAAATATAAGAAGGTACAAGGTGTGAGTTATTGCATTCTGGCCGCCTTTGTCGTGACTAATAATGCCGCTGCATCGAGCTTGATCGGCGTCGAAGCAGCATAATTTATCGTCTTTACGCCCACCGTGAAGTATACCAAACAGAAACAAAGAGAGAATAAGTGTTAGAGAGAAAGAGAGAGAGTGTGTGAGCGAGAAAAAGAGAGATACATGAATATAATATTACAACGTATACATATTACAATGTGTAGATATTAAAATATATAGACATTACAATATATAAATATTACAATATATAGACATTACAATATATAGATACTGCAATATATAGATATTACAATATATAGATACTGCAATATATAGATCCTACAACATATAGATTCTACAATATATAGATTCTACAATATATAGATACTACAATATATAGATTCTACAATATATAATATTGCAATATATAGATATTACAATATATAATATTGCAATATATAGACATTACAATATAAAATATTACAACATATATTAGAATATATAGATATTGCAATATATAATATATTATAATATATATTATAATATTATATATTATGTATTATATAATATATTTATTAATAATTTTATATACATAAAATACAATATATTTATAATACATTTAAATATTATAAATACCATATATTATATTTTTATTCTAAAAATTCACTTTTCTTTATATACATCCATATTGTATCTTATATCTTGCATGTATATATTGGTATATATAAATCCATATAAATAGAAAGAAGAACCTACGATAATCCTTTGAAACTTAAAAGAAAAACCATCACGTTTTTGTTACATCCCACTCAATCATTCAATCTATTGATCCCTTTTATACATACACCTACATACATATACATTGTATATAAGTTTAATAAGCTTAGCAATGTTTTCATACCTCGTACAAAATCAAACATAAATACGATTTATTAAAATCACTTTCCCTCTCATTCGTACCTCCAGGCAACGATCGTTAAAGAATTTACAATTAGTTGCGAGATATCGATTGATACAACTCTACCAGTATAATTTATACAGGTTTTTATCTGTATTGCGAATTTATGTCAATTTAAATTTCTAGTTTGCTTGGGTAATTTTATCTTTGCATAATCTCACACGAGAGACACAATATTCTCTTTTTTTGTTTTTTTCTTTGTTTTTTGCTTTTTTTTTGAACGAATAAAAAGGATTCCAAGAGAAAAATAGAAAATTCTCTTCCAGAGCATTTTCGCATATCACTTAATGTAGTCAATGCAATTCAGGTAAAATTCAATTAAAGAAACGAGACTACTACTACTATCTAACCGTGAAGTTTCTCTCCGAGTTGTTTTAATTTGCCGTTCGTGGCACGTTTGTAGAACTCCAAAAGGCAACAAATAGACAGACAGGCAAAACAAAGAACCCAGAATGCAACCAAGGAAGACAAAAATTGAAAAGCTAAAAATTTTCATTTCCTTTAAACGACTTTTGCTTTTCGATAATCGCTTAGGACAAATAATCAACAACCTCGAATTCGTAGTAGTTCGGTTTTTTCGGATAGAAATTATTCCGCAACCGTGAAATGATTGTACGTTCATTAAGCTCAATTCATTTTCTTCCTTCGTTTATAGAAAATCGGATTAATTTACTATACCCAAACTAAATTACCTACCGGTTTATAATTATTCTCGTATATTATCTCATTAATTGGAACAAATATTTGTACACTTTTGGTTATCTCACGTTTGTACAATTAAAAACTCAATAATATATACCATAATTAATTATTTAAACAATTCTATAGTTTATTCTCTTACCTTTGTCTTAAATAAAATATTTATTGTTTAATTAAATATATATTTATTTATTTATTTATTAGAAAATGGTCTTTATTCTCCTTTTTGTTTCGTAGATTCGATCGAGTTTACACTCGGGGGAAATTTTCCGTGCAATCAATTACGATACGTGCATATCTCTCTCTCTCTCTTTCTCTCTCTCTCTCTTTCTCTCTCTCTCTCTTTCTCTCTCTTTCTTTCTCGTTATCTTGACGGGGTGATAGGTTGATCGTAGGGGAAAGCGGCTAAATACAAGCATGGTTACATGAACGCGGGCCGGGCAAACAAACGTCCCGCGTCTGCAGTGAAACGCCTGTGGCGTTTCACCGTTGGGATTCACGAGTTGCTGCCGAGGTAGGATATCTAGATATATATCTATATATATAGATAGATAGATAAATATATAAATGTAACTACATACATACATACGTGTATATATTCCCATGTTCCGAGTATAGGCCGATCGGCCCCTCGTCGGCTGTGAAAAACGTTAGTTTGACTGTAACCGTTCAAACATTTACAAGGTTTCTATAAAATTACCTAGTACTGGCTTCAGAATAATAAAAACAACGAATAGTTTTTTCTATTTTACTTTTATTTTGAATACTTTGACTACCACGTTGGCCACGGTTTCTTTTGTGACGATACACCCTATTTTTAAGTTTGAACTACTTCAATTGTAAAAAGTTAAATGAAAATTTACAGCTAGCTCATTTAAAATATTACGACTGATTAGAATATACTTTGAAATGAAAAGTGTATCATTGAACAGTTAAAAATTGCATTATAAAATACTATCGTAGCGTCCTGAACAAAACATGTGATTTCGGGGTGGCAGTCAAAGTGTTAACACCTTTTGGTACGAGTGTTCTATCTGCTATGACACTTTTGCTGTACGAGGTATAGCAACTCATAAATATTAAGTCTACCGGAAAGTTCTGTCCGTTTCTATGACAACAAATTATATTATTTAACCCTTTTAGTGCTGCGGTGAATTCTGCGAAAATAACCGCACGGAAGTGACGAATTTGCAGAGGTTTGGATAAAAAGCTCATAAAACTCAAACTAAGAATGATATTTGAAATATTCAAAATGCATCGTATTGCGTAAGAAAGGGAGAGTAATGCAACGTTAATTGTGATTTAATATTCATTCAAAAATCATAATAGTAACATCAATTTAAAATAGGATAAAAAATATAGAAACAAGTTTCGTTTGTTCAAACAATATTTGCACTAATCTTCGGTCGATCAATTTCGTTCAGATCACACAGTATGAATTATAAGTATTTCATTTTCATTAATTATTTATAAAATAACCAATATCAGTCTTGAGAAGGAAAGAATAACTAAATGATGCAAGACAAGTGTCAAACCAATGCGACTACAGATGCATCGACAATTATCAAAAATTCTAACAAAAAGTAAAACCCGAAAAGAAATTATTTTCATTCTTTTGCAATGAAATTACACCGCAAATATTTTATAAATTTATTTTAAGATAAGCATTAAAAGGATTAATCAAGTTTATTCGACGATAAGAAAAAATTTGTTTTTAGACCATAAGCTTGTTCAACTTCTTTCTTGTTTTTTTCTTCATCTCCAATTTCTGTTGCAATTTGTTAAAGATGGAAATTCGGCAGATACATTTAGCAGTTAGTTTATTTATATGACGTCTTTTTGGTATTTTCTGTGTAATTCTCCTGGGTATATTTTCAACGTATAAGGTTGATAACAGGTTGGTAACGTGTAACGTGTGTTATAAATATTACCACACAGTTTTAATCTGCCCCTTTTTCGTATACGCAAACTTCAACCAAAGAATTATAGTTTTTATCCTGGAATGCTGATACGAACACCAGTGTTCGCGAAATCAAGTGTCTAAACCAAACACCGATGATAACGCGTCAATGCATATCAGTCGTTTAATATCTTTAGTCTGATATTTCATTTGATTTATGTTTTATTCTATCTCTTTCTATCTATTTCTCGCCTACGATTTTCCACCCACTTAGTTCGTAACAATGTCAGAGAGTTAAAAAAATGTTTGAGTTGAATATTTTATGATTAATAATTATTTATATTTGTTATAAATATTATTGTTTGTATTTAAATTTGTTTATTAAGTGATTTGTTTTATTCTTTTTTGTATTTAAAAAACTATCGTTTAAATCTAATTTTTGTAGGTTATGTTTAAATTTAGGAGAAAATATTAAAATAAAAACGCCTATAATTCCACCCATTTAGGAAAACACACTCGCATAG
Source organism: Mischocyttarus mexicanus (assembly GCA_023678845.1). Classification (NCBI taxonomy): domain Eukaryota; kingdom Metazoa; phylum Arthropoda; class Insecta; order Hymenoptera; family Vespidae; genus Mischocyttarus; species Mischocyttarus mexicanus. The sequence continues at coordinate 221,685 of JACGTP010000121.1, read as the reverse complement.
TTTTTTAAACAATTTTAATAATTATTTTTATTATTTATATTTCTTATGTGCATTATTTTCAATATTTATATTTGTTAAAAGTAATTTATTTTATTGTATTTTGTATATAAAACAATATCGTTTACATCCAAGCTTCGATGATTCTGTTAAATGTAGGAGAAAAGAAGAAAAAAAAAAGGAATATATTTAGAATCAGTATTCTTGCAATTCGGTTTCAGGGCAATACGTTATTTCAATACTCGAGAATAGCTCTGCGATTGGCATCATTCCCAAAAGTTTGTTCTAGTTTTCCGGTAACGTCGTTGAAAATCGACTATTTCCTATCGAACGGATAATTGACCGCTAAGATTCTTTTTCCGTTAAAATAACACCACCCGGTTGTATTTTTTATTCGAAAGAAAACTTTATACTTAAATATATTTACGCTTATGTGTGTGTGTGTATTTGTGTTCAGTTTTTTTTTTAAATTTTACGATCAAATCGTTCACAGTAGGAAAATAGGTATTCGAAGAATTTCATCGATACTCGAAACGCGTTCTGTTAGAAAAGAGAAGGGAAAAACAAGAAAGAAAAAAGTAAAATTTACAGGGACCAAGTGTTTACGCGTTTCATTAAACCGGAAATGTTTTATGGGTTAATTAAATTTGGAACTGGGAATTCGCGAGAATAACGACTTTAGGTTGGTTTATAAACGAAAGAGAGAAAGAGAGAAAAACGTTTAATCTTCCCATTCCTCCTACATTTCAATTGATTTTCAAATAATTCTAAACGTTCTTTATCATCCTCTTTCAAAACAACAAACCTTTGATATGAAAGTATTTCTTTTAATCAAGATTTGAAATATATCAAAGTATATTTTTAAACAATATTATTAATACCAAAATGTCAAGATTTGCAATACACGTGGGTATGTGTAAAATATTTTTATAAATGTACTGTAATCTATAAATCTTAATTATAAATTTTAATTAGATCTTAAAAATGTAAAACAGGAAGATCAAACTCATATCGTACGCGAACAACGTTGTTCTAATATCCAAAAATGAAGATACCATGCAAAGAATACTGCACTAATTTCAAACAACAGACTAAAAATTCAATCCAAACATCTCTGTACAGAAAACGAACTCGCTCGCAATAACAAAGGAACCACGTCGATGCAAATCAGCAGTAAATGGACATAACCTTCAAACGAGTAATGAAGTTCAGCTACCTAGGAGTCGACATTACCAGCTGAAAAAAACCTCATAGAGGAAGTAAAGGCACAAACGAGGAAAACAGCAATGGTATCTGGCTGACCTAAGAGACATAATCTGATGTAACAAACATACGAGCATAAACTGCACGACTCGTATCTACAAAACTAGCGTAAGACCAATAATATCATACGCTATCGAAATAAGAGCCGAAAAAATGCAGCTACAAAGAGGACTGCTGAGGAACACGGAAACGAAGACCCTACGAACCGTCACAGATAAAACACTGTTTGACCAGCAGTGCAACGATGACGTCTGGAGAGAATGCAACATCCAGGACATAGTTCGATGGGTTTGACAAAGAAGAAGAGGTTAGGCGAGATCGAGTTGCAAGAATGGAGAACAAACCGGTTACCTAACGTAGCACTAACCTAAAAGCTGAACATGAGTAGGGTACTGGGAAGACCACCAAAACAATGCCACGAGAGTTGGACAGTAGTTGGAGACAAAATAGGACAACATTCTAAACTAAGAAGAAGAAGAAGAAGACTGTAAATTACATTTGTATGAATTGTTCGTACGTAGCTGTCAATTTTGTCTGTCACATAATTGATTTTATTTTAGTTAATTGAAAAATCTTATTGGACGAAGACAATCCAGTTTTAAAAGAAAATTACTCACTCGTATGAAATAAAACAATCTTCTGCACGATTTATGATTATTGTTTATTCGAAGATAGAAAAATGAACCATGTGTTATGGTTGTGTATGTGTGTTTTGTTCGAATTTTACGAATTACCAGCTATTAAAGGGAAATAAGGCGTGGCGAATAACGCAAGAAGGAATACACAATCCTCCCTTTGGTTCGGACTATACAGGACTATACAGGAAAAAGCTTCTCTTTATCCTGTCCCGATATCTCGGTACGATAAATCATGCGAATATCCGCGATTCAAAAGCGGAAGTCGCTACCAAAAGATTTATCGCTCTCTCGCACGCGCCTTCTTCTATCTTCTTACCCTTTCTATCTTATTTTTCAACCTCCACCTTCACCACCACTTTCTTATCCTTTCTCTCCTTTTCCTGTCCGAGGGAAAAGAGCTCCTAGAACATTTTTTTTTCTTCTTCTTCTTCTTCTTCTTCTTTTTTCGCTTTCGTTTTTCTTTTTTCTTTAGTTCGTGCCCGAGAAACGAGCCCGGGGTTCTATCCGCTTCATTAACGCCTTCTTTATACTTTTACTACATTTCTTATGGAATGGATTTATTCTGAAAACTACTTTATCTTTTTCACGATATTATTTCTCTCTTAGATTATTTTTTTTCTTCTCTTTTTACTAGCTATTAGGTGTTGGAATTAACTCGTAGCGTTATACTAAAGATGACATGAGTTTTAAAGTATTCTGTTTTCACCTTCAGAAACAAATTTATCGTAAACCAACTCTAACAAGGTTTTATTTTTACGACAAATATTATGTTTTAATTGTTAATAACATCATGTTACTATTATTTAAATATGTTGAGGTCTATCCCAAATAAAGTGTCTTTGCGAGAACGGCACAAAAGAAAAAGTATTTTACATCGTATTGTTACTAGTGATGAAAAGTGGATACATTATGACAATCCTAAGCGTAGAAAATCATGGGTTAAGCCCGGACAACCATCATCATCAGTGGCAAAACGCAATATTCATGGATCTAAGCTCCTCCTTTGTATTTGGTGGGATCAACAAGGTGTAGTTTATTATGAATTGTTAAAACCCAATGAAACCATCACTGGGGATCGCTAGCGGTTACAATTGATGCGTTTGAGTCGTGCATTGAAGGAAAAACGTCCGGAATGGAGCAAAAGGCACGATAAAGTTATTTTACTACACGACAATGCTCGACCTCACGTGGCGAAACCAGTGAAAACATACCTGGAAACATTGAAATAGGAAGTCTTAACCCACTCGTTGTATTCTCTAGATATTGCCCCTTCGGATTACATTTCAAATAAATATATTATTATATATATATAATTTGTTCCATTTCATACTTGATGAACCTAATACTACTTGCCTGGTCATACCCTGATGTTATATTACTTGTCTGACCATATATGGGCCGTTTACTTGTACTACTTGTCTGACCATATATGGGGCGTTTACTTGTACTACTTCTAGTAGTATAAGTAAACGGCCTATATATGGTCAGACAAGTAGTATAAAATCAGGATAGAGTTAAGCTTACTTGTTGTTGAAAAGTTGAAGTTACTTTTTCACGAATTTCATGAAAATATATATCAATATTAACTATTGAGAAACCATAAATGAAAAAATATATATATATATATATATATATCTATAAAATAATATATAAATTATTTTAAATAATACCTTTTTTTTTTATAAAACGGTGTAAACGTTTATCTTTTTTTTCATTTATTTTACTTTCATTTCAAATAAATCGTTATTTTTTAATAAAAAAACGCTACGAATTAAATCCAACACCTAATATATAATATAAGTGATATTATTATTTTTTATGGGTCACTCATCAGTCTCCTATATGTTTTTAGATATCATTTTATTGTAGGTTTATTTTTTATTAAGCGTAAAATAATTTTGTCACATTTTAAATAATATTTTTAAACCACTTATTAATACCTTTTATATTTAATTGAATGTATCTATCTACTATATTTCTTTCAACATTTTTTTAATCTTAATAAATATACATTTGTTCCTAATTTAAAATACAGCATAGATTTTTGACAAAACTGATAAACCAAATGATTATCTCCAGTAAATTACGGATGACTTGCTATCGAGTAACACTACTTGCGTATCTAATTGTAAGATTTAAAGCTTAGCTTAGGGAAGATCGATTGAGACAAAGTACATTGATCTCTCACCGAGTTAATACCAATAGATTCCATTCCTATACCTTTTCCTTTTATTTCTCTCCCTCTTCTCTTTCTCGTTTCTCTCTCTCTCTCTCTCTCTCTCTCTCTCTAACTCTCTTTCTTTCTTCTATCTAATCAATTCAATGAAACCTTAAAGATTTTTGTTAGAAAAAACAAACTTAAAGATTCGATAAAAGTTTTTTCTTTCCTTATTCCATTCACGTTTTATCTTATCTTATTATTATTATTATTATTATTTCTATGGTGTATCTATATCTGACATTACCAAGGATAAATATTCCTGTTTTTCTTAAGGAAAAAAGTTAGACGGATATTGCTAGTAAATGGCATAAGGCTGGTATCGTAAATTTTTGAAAAGGGACGTGTGTATACGTGTATGTTTGTGTTTGTATGTGTATATGTGTGTGAGTGAGTTTATGTAGTTGTGTATTCAGGATATATTTCTTCGAACGTATTCATTCTCATTTATGAGTTTTCCTATCCATACCTATATATATATATATTACAAAATAAATATACACTACAAACCAAAAGTTAGAAATCAGAATGGTAATTTAAAGAAACAGAATTATTTATCTAAAAAAAGAAAATAAATATCTTTGAAAATTGATTGGATTTATTTATCAATCAAAATTTACGAGTAACACAATTTATAAATACACGTTTATATATTTATTAAAAAAAGAAAGCTTTTAATTATGATCTGAAAATAATTCTGAACATGCAAGCAATGAATTTTTTCAGCAATTGGCAAAGATATGTTCTTATCGAGTATTGCATTTAAATTCTACGTTAAAATTATAGGAAATTTTTATGAACGTAAGTAGAATCTCAAATTTCTTTCAAACCTAATTGAAATGATCATATCTTTTAAATATCGTTTAGAAAATGTACTGTTTTTCTTGTTTTATGGAAACCAGGTTAACAATTTCTTACTTTTTATTCAGTTGGTTTTTTCGAAATGGGTAAGAGAAGTTTTTAGAAAAAAAAATAAGAATACAATAAAGTTGTAAATATTTTTGTAGTTATTAAATAATGATTTAAAAAGATAAGCAGTAAATATTATTTGGAATGAAGTATATACGCGTCCGGAAGAGATTTCATAAGCAGTTAGTTCATCCTAACGTCGTGGATTCTTTAGAAATCCTAGATGATTTGCACTCGAGAGTTAGGTAGATATATTCCTAACGAGTTAGGCGAACTTTCATCGGGGGTCACCGTTATGCCCATTTGTCACACTTAAATTTAGCTCCATCGTAATTTTCGTCCTCACCGTTTGACGTAAAGACTGGATTTACGTACGCTTTACACGCTCAATCGAGTACCTCGATCATGCTACGATCCACAACCTGATCGAGGCGTTCCTCTCTCTCTCTCTCTCTCTCTCATTTTTTTTTCTATTTCTTTCATACACATCATAGCTAAAGAGAGAGAGAGAGAACTTTCAACGTGATGATAATAAAATTCTACGAGCTTCAATCATTCGCTGTTAAAATGATGAAAATAATTTATCACTACTATAAATGATTTATCATTATTAATAATATTAATAATAATAATAATAATACCACGAAATAGAATATCCAATCCTTTTTCAATGTCAGATACAGCAACACGATCAAATAACTTTTTCATAATGGTTTGATAAATTTTCATTCTTATTTTATTTATCATAAAAGCTTGCAATTTATTAGCACGATATTTGTAATAAAATATTATTAATATTTAATATAACGTGGTTTGATATTACCATCGATTAAAATAGAATTCTGTACCAATATTTATATGAAGTATTTTATATTTTAATTACTATGGAAATATTAGAATGTCAAGTATGAAATGAAGCAAATTCAAATTCAATTATGTGCATTTTTTGCTCCACTTCAGGAATCATTTTTACGAGGAGTAGGTTGACTAACCTTGCTCCTCAACCCTCCTCCTTTATCCGGGCTTGGGACCGGCAACAGTGTCTCTGGGTTACTCGATTCACTCAGAGAACTGCAGGCGGAGTTAATTGTTCTATAAAAATCATTTATTAAAAAACTAATTAATGAAATAAATTTGAAAAATTATACACTCAGAAAATCTTTAAATATTATTCAAGTATTTTTAATGAATATAAACTGTGGTTGTAAAATAAACTTCTCGTTAATCAGTCGAATAGGCTTTTAACTGCAAAACGTCCTGTAACAGCAGTGTTCTGATTTCTGCTCGTTCAATACTTCAGCTAGAAATGAGATCAGACTGATGAGAGACAAAGATGAATATATTTCTACGCCTCCTATTTCCACGAAACGGATACGAATTTACGAACAATGGCTGATGATCAGCAGCGGGATGCTGCTGGTACTGGGTTGGTGTGCTGGTACTGCTTCTGGTACTGGTACTACTCCTTCAACCAGAACATCCCGTTGTAATTTTATTGAGAAAAGTTATCACGGAAAATGAGAAGGTTTCTATTGTGCTTGGAAATCCTCTAACTCCTCCTTCACCCTACTCCTCTACTCTCTCTCTCATCCAAAAATCTACTAACTCGAAATTGCGTTATATTTCTGACTGCTGTATATAAGTTTTATATATATATATACATGTTTCATTTTATAGTCATTACGTTTTGGAAAAATATTATTATACTCGTTTAATTTCATCACACTTTAATACACTTTTTAACAATGATAACTCTCTTAATCCCATTTTAGATAATTATTAAGAAATAAATTAGATTTGTTAGGTTTATTAAAAACAAATTTATTATATATTTGGTGGGTGGAAAAGAAATGTTGGATCTTTGGTTACAATTTAATAGGAAAATTCTACATTTGTATTAGGTTATCAAATATGAAATGGAGCAAATTTTAATTCAATTATGTGTATTTTTTGCTCCATTTCATACTTGACAACCTAATAATTTTTATAAAAAATATAATATTTATAAAATATAATATTTATTTAAAATATAATATTTATAAAAATTTATTATTGTTAATATATAAGACTTATAATAAAAAAAAAAATTGATCTTAATAAAAATAATATTACCTCAAAGAATAATTAGGATCATTTAAAAAATTGTCAATGAGAAAAACTATAAGAAATATATAATTTAATTCAACACTAAAAAAAAGGGGTAATACAATTTTTCGTAAACATCCTTCCTATACAAGAATACACTTTGCTGTTCAATTCCAATAGCTGAATTTTGTGTTGCAATCTCGCGTATAAAAGAATATCGTGATCTCGAAGAAATTCTATTCTCGGTGCATGGTGTGTGTGTGTCTGTGTGTATGTTCTTGGGCTGCTTGCTTGCTTTTATTTTTTTGGACTCGGTAAGAAAAAGTAGGAGAGTAGAGAGAGGAAAGTAGGAAGAGGGTGAAGTGGTGGGTAACTCTACTTCTTATCCAGAAAAATACTTGAACGGGAATAAACGAAGGTAGAAAGGAGGCAAAATGTCGGGAACCGGGGTGAAGAGGGGGAAACAAGAAGGGAGAGCTGCCCTGAGAGAAGAGGTAGATTGTTTTGATTTCAATATCGCATAGAAAAGGATTTCAGCCGAGACGTTTGGATCTTATTCCCATACAAGTTATTCTCCTCGGTTAGAGAGAAAGAGAGAGAGAGAGAGAGAATAGGACTCTGTGTTGCTGTCTTCCATATCGAAAGATTTGCATTCTGTTCCACGTTCAACTCCAAATGCAACGTCTACTACCACCCACCCACCCACCTATCCTCCTCTTCCCTCCACCCTTCCAGTCGTCTTCCATTTCTCCAGTTTCTCTCCCTTTTCTCAGTTACTCTCTTACTGGGACATCCAGCACGGTTATTTCGTAGCTCGGTGGAAATGCCAAGCCATTTCATAAACATGAAAGTTTCGTGACGCAGGTGGAATAGTAAAACGTGTTCGAAGTGAAATCTCGCTTCGAAGACAAATGATAGCGATGATATCGTCTTATTCTGGCACACAAGAGACGTAATGGTGCATCTCCGAATGCTTTTTGTTTTTATTTTATTCACTTTTTTTATTCCTTTAATTCTTCTTCTTCTTCTTCTTCTTTCATTCAACGCGTTAGCCCTGTTTTCCCATTCTTTTTTTTTTAATTTTCTTTCCTTCTTAGACCATCCCCTCTCTTTTATTTTTCTTTCTCAATCTTCTCGTTACTACTTTCTTTTCTTCTTTACACTTCTCTTTTACGTTTCTCGAAAAAACGCGAGAAACGAACAATTGAATCAGAATGCTGGAAGTACTTCCCTTTTATTTTTTCCTCTTTCTCTTCCTCCTTCTTCTCTTTCTTCTTTTCTTTTCCACGTTTCTAGATTCTTTCGCGTGCTTCGACGAAAATCTTGTTTCCTTGAATTTCTCCGACGTTTTCTTTGAGATCCACCGGGTAGCACTTTATAAAGTTATTTGTTTTCTCTTTATTTTGATCTCTTCACCCTCTCCACCTCTTTTTCCTTACATGTCGTAGTTCGTTTTATTTTTTGTACTCCAGCATTCGATCCTTCACCATGCATGGTGCCATCGAATTTACTTTGTCGTGTCTAACGCGTTATCCCCTTCCCCAATCCCATTCCTCTCGGCCCCCAACCACCGTTTTTCTTCTCGTTCTTCTTCTTTTTTCTTTCGGAAATACCCTCGTTATGTCGTCGTAGCTCAGAAAAGAACACCTAACCTATCCAGACTCTTAGAAAAAATATTACTCTCCAACTATCGATCCTTTTTCATCGTCGTAGAGTTCCCTTCTTCTTCTTCTTCTTCTTTTACCAAGGTGACATTTTTCAAATATATTTCCTTGTTTATACTCCACAAATTTAAACTCATCCATAATATCGTCTAAAAGTGTCCCATTTATGGCTCATATGAACTGTTCACTGCACAAATTGATTACCTCCATGAAACAAAAATTGCAAAAATTGCAAAAATTGCAATGAAATAGTGTTTGTTGGTTTTTTAAATTTCCTTTTTATAATTTGAGTATCATTCATGGTTTGCTAGTGCATTTAAACTGCATTAATCTTAATGTTCTTCATTCTATATCCTCTTCCAGTTATCTTTACTTTGTTAATTATTTCGTACATGCTTCTACGATTCTGATTTATTTTATTCTCTTCTAAATTCTTTGAGGAAAGTGTTTAAAAATATTTGACAAAATATGTTTAGTTAATTTAAAATAGTTTTCGTGCCTTTAATACACTTTGTATGTATTTTATCTTTTTATTTAAATGATGTACGAGAAAAAGAAAAGAAAGTAAACATTTTCTATAAATGTGTTAGATAATTGCTACAAATAATTACACAAATCTCTATTTTTTTTATTTTCTACGAATAAAGAGAGAGAAAGAAGTCTCGTAAACATGGGAAACCACATAGAAATCGAGAAATTCAAGAGAAATAAATGTTTTTAATAGACATTAAAGAAAATCTTCTATACTTTACTATAATAAACTTGGATTAGTCATTTATCCTTAGAAAAAGGAAGAAAAATAAAAACACAGAAATAAAAAGAGAAAAAGAGAAACCCAAACAGTTCTTTCGATTCCGTAACACCGTAAATAGGAAAAGGATAGTAACCTTCTCCCTTCCCGATTCACGGATCGGTTTATTGATACCATTCGCATGCTCGATTTATCGTAAATGCCTTCGGTAGTTCGGCCGACGTTGTTTTACACCGTGATTAGAATTACGAATGAGCGATAAAACGAATGCCGGTGGGGTTAATGAGAAGAAGAAGAGTATTCTAGGAGGAAGAAAAAATACAAGAAGAATTTTACTGTGGTAGAAAGAAGATCTTCGTTGAATGAGTGGGAGTACAAAAACAAAATGAAGAAGCTTAAAGTAAAAAAAGAGAGAAAGAGAAAGAATGAGAGGAGGATGATGAATACAAATAAAGGAACAAAAATACTGAATATAGTGGATAGAAGCTAAGAGTGAGTGAGTAACTGTGTATGAAAGAGAAAGAGAGAAAGAGAGAAAGAGAGAAAGAGAGAGAGAGAGAGAGAGGAATAAAGGGACGAATGAATGAAACCATTGAGCTAACATGTTTATGCGCTCACCAGCAGCATGGTGGAATAGGCAGGGCATACCGGTTGGCACGAGCAACAATCCGGAAAGCAGATGGTACTTTGTGGAAGAGAAATAGAGAATGGGAAAGAGAGAAAGATACGGATTATACCGGTATGCTAAGAAGATAGTAATAAAGTGCATAATCTCGTAGAATAAATGTACGGGTGGTACAAGTACACATACTCACTGAGCTTATAACCAAGCTTACGTGAGAGCTTGCACATTTGACTCATCCAATAGGTATTTATACATACACATATATATATATTTACATTCATATACTATTTGTAAATGTTTAATACGATCTATCGGCAGTTTAGAACTTTTCTAATCTATTAAATAGATCTAAGAGTATAGTCAAGATAATCACGTTCCACCAATGAACGCCTCAACGTCTAACCTTCATTTGTTATCCTCGAATAATCGCTTTATTTCTTGACCTCAACCTTCTAATCGTTTCACGATGATATCCTTTTTTTATTTGTAACACTTTGACTGCCACGTTGGCAATGGTTTCACGTGTGATAGCGTTTTTTTTAGGTTAGAATTACTTAAATTGTAAAAAGATGAATGAAAATTTACAGGTGGCCCATTTAATGTTTTATAACTAATTAGAATATACTTTGAAATGTAAAATGCATCATTGAACGATTTAAAATTTGTATTGGAACACTGGAGAAAAAATTATTATTTCTATGAAAATCTTGCATCGTAAAATTCTATCGTTGCGTTCCTGAGCAAGCATGCGATTATTTTGTTACACTTATGTTTCTCTTTTTACATTTACCATTGTAATGTTCATACGAACTTACATCTCGTATCAATTCTTTGACTGCCACGGTGGTCATTTATGACCGTCTACGGTTTCGCTTGGGACACTAGCGTTTTTTTAGGTTAGAATTACTTAAATTGTCAAAAGTTGAATGAAAATTTACAGTTTGCGTATTTAGAATGTTACATGTAATTAGAATATACTTTGAAATGTAAAGTGCATCATTGAATGATTAAAAATTTGTATTGGAACACTGGAAATAAAACAATTATTTCTATGAAAATCTTGCATCACAAAATACTGTCAAAGTGTTAATTGGAAACGTCATTGTAAAATCTTGCATATATCTTTGTTAAGAGTTTTACAATAAGATTTACATTATTATTTTGAAAAAGAGGACTAAGGGTAAAAGATAATTAAAAAATCACACTCTTTGGTTAATGGGGAATAGAAATTTGTGTCTTATTCAATGCTATTAAACACTCAACTATTTCACGTGTGCCCGATCTACGATTTTTATTTTTCAGTATTATTTTATTTATATATCTCTAATAATCATTTAATAATTTTTTTATGTTTTCACAAAACTCGAAAGAGTAAAATACATTCATGAAATATTCTCGTGAAACGTTCGCTACGATTACCAGGGAAAGTATCATGGGTCTTTGATTAAATATCATCGCTATTGGAAGTGATAGAAAAAAAAAAATATAAAAATAAAAGATACAAAATAAAAAAGTATAAAATAGTAACTAAATAAAAATAAAAATAGTGAAAAAGTTAAGTAAGTAAATAAAAATCAAAATAAAAGTAAAATGAAATGTAAAATATAAAAAATAAAATAAAATAAAAAATCAAGCCCTCGGCGTTGGAGCACGGTTAACGCACGTTTCTCGTAGTTAGTGGGTTAATATCGATCCGTTAAAACCGCGGCAATTAAGCTCACCGATTGGATCACGCGGCCAGGAAGGTTCCCTACGAGCGAACAAATTTTATCGTGCAATTTCACTCGCTCGAGTGCTCGTAAATAATTTCACGCGCATTAATCCGAGGGATCGAGAATCACTGCCTTGCTGCCACTCGTAAACATTATTCAGAATATAATACTTTACAATATAGATTCTTCATTTGTATTAACTTTATCGTGTTGTTAATAATAATAAAAATCTTTCCAATGAGAAGATTAATTATTGTTCAAAGTAATCGAAGAAGAAAATCAACAAATATTTCTAATGGTGTAATATTACTTTATGATCTTAATCTATTGTTAAAACAATATTATCTATAACTAATCTTATTTATACAAACGATTATTACTTTTTTATATTTTTTATTTCTCAATCATACGATCTCAATCATATTTTTATTTGTATTTTTATTTCATTTTAACGAGTAATTAATTCGTATCGAAAAAAACAATGATTCTAATAGATACACGTTTCCCTATATTTTATCGTACATATATGTGTATGTGTGTGTGTGTGTGTGTGTATGTGTACGTAGAATAAATGTTTAAGCAATTTGTAGTATCACGTGACGATAGAAACCCCTATAATAAACTACTTTGATCGTTTTCCTGTGAAAATTGAAACTCTCGACTAACTGGATACAGTTGTTCGTTCGCTTCCAAGCAACTACAAATACATACAAAGGATATACATGCACAAATACACATAGATGCATGGGTATATACATGGGTATATGCACCTATATATACACAATGTCTCGACCCCTAACAGAGTTCAGGTATTAACCCGAGGCCTCGGCATTCTCCTAACACCCGTGGACTCGTGTTTCGATTCCCCTTAACCTCTTTAACTCTCCTACGCAAATTGTTTCTCCAAGCATCATTCGCGAATACCAGACACGTATGACGTACGATTTCTAAGAAGGCATTATTATTTTTCTATACAAAAATACTAATTAAAGTTCTTGGATTTTATGGTTTCACTTTGGGAAAAGTTTCTTCCAAATATGAGAATTATTTTTTGAGAATATCTTTGATGTGGGGATACAGAAAATATGAAAAATGTTTGAAGACTCGACTGTAGTGTGAAAATTAAATTTCTTATAGTTGGGGTAAACCTTATTTAATTATTAGATGCACATTTAAACTATCTGTTTTATAATAATTATTATCTTTAACAAATTTACATTTTACTTGAGAATTAAAATTATTCAAAGTATCTTTATACACACACACTTTAAATATTTATTTTGTGTTTATATACACTTGATTTTTGTTTATTTTAATAAATCTAAACATTTTATTCGATTATTAAAAACATTAACAATGTACCAGAAATATCGAAAAGAAAATGAAAAATAATCAAACGTGTAAGTAAATTTAGATTGAACTTAACACAGTTGTCCCTGAACGTCTGACACGAGTCTTATTGGATCGATATTTCCCCCTTCCTATTTGATTACACAAAGGTTCGAAAATTGTCGGTGCTTTCTTAAAAGAAGTTACACTTAAAAAAAACATAATAAAACAATTAAAAACTTGCTACTACTACCACTTTACTCATAGTTTTAAAAGCATCTACTGAAAATTTCTTTTTGTGTTAGTCGTGACCGATTTCAACTACGTAAACGTAACTCGATAGACGTACACACAAACACACATACTCACACATACGCTCGCGTTCACGTGGAATGCGAGAAACTCAGCACGTCAAAAAATGAGTGCCATTTTTAATAGCTCTGGACCATTCTCGACATTTTATCGTTTCGGTTTTATCGATGTACGTGATGTTAAGCGAGAAGGTAGAAAGAGGTAAAAAAAATTACAAAAAAATTGAAAAATGATTCCAACTAACGAAGCAATTCTCTTTCTCACTTTTTCTTTGTCCCATGTTTTTGGACGACACAGTACTCTTCGCCAAAAAACATGCAAGACCTTCAGAACATGTCGAACAATGTTACCACAGCCTAGCCAAGAATATAGTCCAACACTCAATGTTAAGAACACCAAATACACGATTGTCACCTAAACGGAACCGTCCAATGAACAATCTGTATGCGGAACCCGAAAAGCTGGAAACAAGTCGAGAGGTATGACTACCTTGGTGTACAACTGTCAACTGTTTCCATGGACTACTTTGCTCAGAAATAAAGATTCCCATCGAGAAAGCCCGCGTGTCCCTTTCTGCAGATTAAGAAGCTGCTCTGTGAACTGCGATTAGAGCCTGGAATTTAAGAACTCGGATACTCGAATGTTGTTTTCCCAGTACTTTTGGTACACTGCGGAAACATGGAACCCTTAACATACAATGCGAGAGGAAACTAGAAGCTTTTGAGATGTGGACGTACAGCAGGATGTTTGAGAATATCATGGACTAAACATATGACCGAGTTAGAGGTTATGTGAAGAATGGGAAAAGGACGTGGAGATCCGATACGAAGTGAGGAAGATAAAATTGCAATATGTCGGTCACATCATGAAAGGTCCAAGGTACAAAATTCTGCAACTCATAATCCAAAGAAAAATTGTGAGAAAAATATTTTGACTGAAGAACTTGCAAGAATGGTTTAAAGTCATCTGATCTATTCAAAACAGCATCTTCTGAAATCTTTCAAAAATGAAGATGGTATGTTAAGAAGAAGAATATTATTTAATAATAATAATTAAAATATAATAATAATATAAATCATATTTTTTATGTAAACTCTACTTTTATTGTTAATTTTGACTATTTCTCGATTAGTTTTGGGAATTTGGAGGAAGAAAGAGATCAATGCCCGCGTGATCCTTTTTGGAAAGTAAGGCAAAAGAAAGAATAAGGAGAAAATGAAAAAAAATATAAGAAGAGAATGGAGAGAAGAAGAGAATGTAGAAGAGATGAGATGAGAAAAGTAGAGGCGTCTTTATCTAACGGTGACAAAGTGGCCGGCTTCTTTTGAACCTAATCGCGAGCACGAACTCGGTACTACGCTGGAATGTAAATAATTGGGGAGCTTGTGTGTGTGTGTATGAGTGTGTGTTTGAGAGAAAGAGAGAGAGAGAGAGAGAGAGAGGAAGAAAACGTGTGGGCGGAGTTAGAACGTGCCTATCGGTTTTCGCGTTTTCGTGAGAGTAAAAGTAGCACGACGACGTTGTGAATCGTTCTACGTAAAAGCTAAGCCCCTTCCTTCCTCCTCACCCGTTCACCCTCTCTTTCACCCCCTCTTTCACCCCCTTCACCTCAACTTACTCCCCCCTAACGACCTCCCCGACCCTAGTCGATATCAACGTTTCTACCATTTAGTTCTCGATGCGATTCGTGCCTAGCGTTAGAATCAATTAAACTTGATCCAATTTGCTGATTACTTCATGTCAATCCAAACGGCACAACACTGTGTGTGTATGTGTGTTTGTGTTTGTTTTGATATGTGTGTACTTCTTTCTCGTTTTAAATTTTTTATTGTTATTATTATTATTATTGTTATTTTTCTTTTTCTCTCTCAATGTCGTAATAATTAAAATACAAAAATGACAAGTAGAAATATATAAATAAATAAATAAATAAATCATAATTTTGAAATGCAAAGAGAAAAAACATATATATTAATTATTTTCAATTAATATTTAAATTGTTAATAATATTACGTCGTCATGTAAATTTCTTCCTTTTATTTCATTAAATTTTTAATACCTAATATTTTATATTTTATATTTTATATTTTATATTACTTTACTAATATTATGTATTATGAATAAGGTAATAAGAATAAAATTGTATAATAAAAAAAATATTAAATATAAAAGTATGAAAAATACAATATTAAAACATATTAAATAAAAAAATATTTTTAATTAAAAATATTTTAATATTAAATATAAAAAGTTAATTAAGAAAAAGGAAGAAATTTATATGTCAACCTAATACAATCAAAGTTATTTTTTGTTACGTTTGAAATACCGAACTAGGTTACGGCCAACAAGGTACGCTCGATTTAGAAACAAATCAATCACTTGGTAACTATTATATACGAAGTATGCTATTTCTCAGTGCTTTTTTTTGAAAAAAAATCTATATTTCACTTTTCGTTCGTTTGAAGAATTTTCTATTGAAAGCAAACGATGGGGCAGAGAGAACAAGGGAACGAGAATCAAAATAATGAAACTTTAAAAGTCGCTGACGATCGAACGGAGAGTCCTTCGCATGCTTTTCTAGTCACTATGTTCGATATTTAGATATTTAGAACACGTCCCTTGAGAGATTCTCTTTTTCTCTTTTCTTAAAGGAACAGCAGCATAAGGTAGGAAAGTTCAACGAAGCGTAATTTTTGCCAGTACGCGATCCCCGTCTCCTTGGTCCGGTTGCAGAAAAGTGCATTGCCGTCTACTCTTTGCATCCATACACACACACACACAAACACTTATACGAACGTCGTAGAAAAAACTTCCGATTCGTGGAATAATAAGCTCTTCCAATACTTCCGAAAGACAAAGTTTAAATATTTTGATAGTTTGGTATTCTATGCAACAAAGTTTAAATACACCTTCTCCTCTTTCCAAAAAGAAAAACCTACACTATTCAATATAATCATGGACGAAATAATTAACGAGATGAAGACAACTTGGAAAGGATATAGAATGGGGAACAGGGAGATCAAACTCATAGCGTACGCCGACGACGGTGTTCTAATATCCGAAGATGAAGATACCCTGCAAAGAATACTGCACAAATTTCAAACAACAGCCTAAAAATTCAATCTAAACATCTCTGTACAGAAGATGAAATCGCTCGCAATAACAAAGGAACCACGTCGATGCAAATCAGCAGTTAATGGACATAACCTCCAAACGAGTAATGAAGTTCAGCTACCTAGGAGTCGACATTACCAGCGGAAAAAAACCTCATAGAGGAAGTAAAGGCACAAACGAGGAAAGCAGTAATGGTATTTGGCTGACCTAAGAGACATAATCTGACGTAACAAACATACGAGCATAAACTGCACGACTCGTATCTACAAAACTTGCGTAAGACCAATAATGTCATACGCTATCGAAATAAGAGCCGAAAAAATGCAGCTACCAAGAGGACTGCTGAGGAACACGGAAACGAAGACCCTACGAACCGTCACAGATAAAACACTGTTTGACCAGCAGTGCAACGATGACGTCTGGAGAGAATACAACATCCAGGACATAGTTCGATGGGTTTGACAAAGAAGAAGAGGTTAGGCGAGATCGAGTTGCAAGAATGGAAAACAAACCGGTTACCTAACGTAGCACTAACCTAAAAGCTGAACACGAGCAGGGTACTGTGAAGACCACCAAAACGATGGCACAAGAGGTGCACAGTAGTTGGAGAAAAAACAGGACAATATCCTAAATTTAGAAGAAGAAGTCTCGTTGTATCGAATTAAAACAGGTCACTTCCTATTAAATCTAAAAAAAAGGAGAAAGAATGAAAAAAACGTAGACCTTCAGAACGATCTATAGGAATAGTTGATAAAATAAAAAGAAAACCCGATCGTTGTTATTGGATTTTTATCGGGTAAAGTAAAGTAAATAGTTGGTAAGTAACTGTAACCAAAAGAAAAGTACGAGGCTGTTTACGAGTGTTTACAACAGCTGTCCCAGGAGTCTTAAATAATCGGGGACTGGAGTGCAATCGATAAACAAGAAATACGGTTAGGATTGGATACGATTGCCAATGGAAAAAAAAAACCTTTGGGGGTCTCTCTTCTTAATAAAAAAAAAAAAAGAAAGAAGCAGAAAAATGAAAAGCAAAGAAACAAAACCGAGAGAAAAATTCTTGCAAAAGAAGAGGATGAAGTAACTGGGAAAATAAATTGATAGGAATATAATACTTCGTAGAGAGAAAGTATATAAAACGTCAGCATTTTCAGTGACACACGTAGAAGTTGTTATAGATTCGAGCTTTAGAATCCTCTTATTCAGTTTTCCATGCTCAATGTGTTAGATCGAGGAGGAAATAAAATTACGTCCTTGAAAGAGATGACAGAAAGAAAAAGAAAGAGAGAAAAAAAGAGAAAGATAAGCTAGAAAGGTACGAGTAAAATAAGAGAAAGTCTTGGATAAATTTCTCGTATCTCTACCAGTTTTAGAAGAAAATATCATAGAAAATAAAGAATAAGAAAGAAGGTATAAAAAAAGAAAACAACAAAAATAAAAAGAAATAAAGACGATCGATCTTAAAACACATTATTATTGGAGTTAATATTAAAGTTTATCAGGAGTACGATCATTTCAAGGTTTCTTTCTCTCACTTTCAATATTTTCTTTTGGAAAAGATGAAGAAGAAGAAGAAGAGGAGAAGGAGAAGAAGAAGAAGAAGCCTATAGAAGGAAAGAAAGAAGAAACTGGTGGAGCGAGAAGTTAAGCTAAAGATCGAATAAAGAATAAGAATAAGAAGAATAAAAAGATGAGAATTAGAAGAAGAAGAAGGAAGAAGAAGGAAGAAGAAGAAGAAGCGTACAGAAGGAGGTAGAAATATCTCACGGAGCTTTCCGCTTGGGCATCAGCATGCCGGAAATCTCTCGTACGCACGATATCTGCCTTAACGCCTAACTATCGTGAGTATGCAGTTGCACGTTCTACCCCTTCCCTTTCTCTTTGGTAGAGAACCTCCTTGCCCTCTATCTATCTATCTATCTATCTATCTATCTATCTATCTATCCCTTTCCCCCTTTCCTACTCCCTTCCTCCCTTCCTCTCTTTCCCCCTTCTTCCACCCTCCTTCTTCCCTCACATTCTCTCTCTCAGTTTCTGATTCACTCTTACCCTTTCTCTCGTTCGAGTATATGTTTGCAGTATCTATGCTCGTTCTCTGGTATCGCTCGAGGGTATGCAACCTTCTATATGCAAGAGTTTACCTATGTATATGTATATGTATATACCGTGTACTTCGCAAATTAGCACCTTACACGAGCATACAAATAAGCCACCTAGGCCACGTGTATCTCTCTCTCTCTCTCTCTCTCTCTCTTTCTTTCACTCACTCGTGTGTTAAAGCCCATATCTCCAGAGTACGAGTCACCACTCGACCATTTCTTCTCTGCAACCATCCTCCACGAAGAGGATCCATCTCTCTCACCTATGTTGATTTCCCCGTTACCCTCTACCCTCACACTTCTCACTCTTCACCCTTCCCCTCACCATTATTGGGAGTTGGGAAGAAGATGGCATAAGAGAGAAATAGGAGAAATAGAGAAATAAAGGAGATAACTGAAGGGCCAGGTGGTGGTAGTAGGATAGAGAGGGGTGAGGAAAGAAGAAGAGGTCTGACCTCCCCGTACACAACTTTATGGCTGATCGTTAATAGTATTGCAGCTTTAGAGGCAAGAAGAATAATAATAACGGCCCGTACTTGAAATAAAAAGACCTCGTCTTATTCTTTGACCGGATGTAAGTGTTAATAAAAATACCTTGTTTCCTGTTCTTCTTTTTTTTTTACTTCAAAGACGTTACCATTAATTCTACTTAATTTGTTTAGCCTCGAGTGATCGATTCTAGAAATTGAATAGACTTGAATTTTATTAAGTAAAACGAAAATAACATTGAAACAAGTAACATTGAACAAACTTCTTTTCATTTCTAACTTCTTAACTAATTGTATTTTCTATTTCTGTATTAACTCTTATTGATCGTAAATCATCTCCCACGTGACAGCAATACTTTGTCAAAGAATCAACGAAAGAAGATGTTTAGATTAAATTTTTAAGATGTTGTTTGAAATTTGTGCAATATTGTTTGCAGAGTATCTTCATTTTTGGATTTTATGACAACGTTCGTTGGTGTACGACGAGACTTAATATTATTATTTCTAAAAACAAGCTGGAAAGAAAATTACAAATGTAATAAAATTTAATATCATTCGTGTGAAAGTAAAAAGTTAAGTACACGGCATAAAGTAAAGATGGACGTAAAGTTTTCAAAATGAAATATTTAATTATGCAATCTTTTTTTTTTTTGTACTCTTGTTTTTCTTTTTTGTGACGTCCCTTATTTTGTAACCTCTCGTACGAATTCACACATGAATTACATATTTTCTTTATGTAAATGTATGCACGTATATCACCGAGAGAAAAATTCGTAAGCAAGCGTCAAGGAAGCTTGAAACTGTCCGTGAAAATGAACTTTACTCGTTTTAGAATTAAAAGCAACCAACAAAGAAAGAGAGAAGGATAGAGAAAAGAAACTATCACGTTTATCATCTAACCAAAGAAGGAACTTTATAAATTTTCTACTAAGAGCTTTATGTGTACTTGTTTTAAGCAAACAAAGTATGACTTTTCCCGTGTTACTATCTACGTGAATTAGACCAAAGAAATCTTGTCTGCTTTGTGAATAACTAAATAGAATACGTAACGAGAATTTTGCAGTACTAATTATTTTCTTAAACTGTCTACCTTTGGATAAGATCAAAAGCCTTCTACATCTCTTTTCAAGAAAGATAAAAAATATAAAAGAGAAATAGAAAGAGAGTGAGAGAAGGAAAGAAAGAAAGTGGAAAAGAAAAATGTATTTTTAAAGAATCAAAGTCTAATTTACAATGACATTTATTTATTAATGAATGATGAATCTAATCGATGATTCAACATTATTATCATCTTATCTAACAATTTTTAACATGAAACAAAATCAGATTTTCATTATGTTAACCGTTAAAGAAACACTTTGAGAGATATCTTGTAACATCGAATCGTAACTCAAATCAGATTCTATTAAATATCGACGTAGGATTCTAGATTGATTATGATTTATGACTACTCACAAGCTTGATCTCTATTTGCAAATAAATCAATTTGATATTTGCTCTTCAATAGAAACAGACAAAGAGAGAAATGGAGAAAGAGAGAGAGAGCTGCTACGATGATGATTGAAATTATTGAAATTATTTATTTTTATTCAGTATTTATCGAATCAGTAAATATATTATATTATATTTAAATATAATATAATAAATATAATATATAATATAATATAATAAAAAATAAATTTAAATATAATTATTTATTATATTTAAACATTTTTAAAAAATAATAATATTTTAATTAATAATATTAATAAATTTTAAAATAAATGAAATTAAATCGAATAAAAAAAAATTGCAACCTAATTAAAAAGGCTAATAATTTTTGTTAAACCCAAAAAAACATTTCTACACTTAATCAAGAATTATTAGCAATGACAGATTACATTGTTCGAGCTTTTCATGATTGATAAACGAAAGTTAAAGGTTAGATGAATTTGCATACAAGTGCGTGGATGAGACATTAGCAAAGAAGGGAGAAGTAAAGAGAAGAAGAGAAAGAGGGAGAGAGTGAGAGAGTGAGAGAGAATAAGGGAAGGAAGTCCGAACAATCGAAACTTCAAAAGTTTAGTCTAGCGTACTCCGATAGTCCAACACAACTACGAAACCTATTAGACCGAAATGGCGTGACTCCGCTTTGCTTGGATGCGCAGTCGTTTCAAAGTTTACGGCACACCGGTTATCAATAGCAAGTCGAGAGGTTGCCGTATTATGAACTTATCACTGAGACAGTCGCGGAGAACTTTACCATTAAAGTTCTAGCCGCGAGAACTGTAGCTGAATTTGCCCCACCTGCCCTCATCATCCCCTGAAACCCCTTAGTCTCCTACTCTTGAGTTGGTTAGATCTTTTCTCTTCCACTTAGAATATCCCTTTGCTGTTTCTCCTCAAGATTTTACCCTCTCTCTCTCTCCCTCGAAATGTACTATCTCGAACAATAGCCTAAATGCAAACTAATGTTTCGAAAAATAATACAACAGTTTATCGCTTCGAAGCAAGTACAAGTTACAGATGGAATGAGACAGGGAAACACTCTAAGTCCCATAGAATGTAATATCCCATTCAATGTAATCATGGACGAATTAATTAACGAGGTTAAGAAAGACGAGGATATTGAATAGGGAACAGGAAGATCAAACTCATAGCGTACGTCGACGTACGTTGTCCAAATATCCAAAGATGAAGATACCCTGCAAAGAATACTGTACAAATTTCAAACAATAGCCTAAAAATTCAATCCAAACATCTCTGTACAGAAGATGAACTCGCTCCCAATAACAAAGGAACCACGTCGATGCAAATCAGCAGTTAATGGACATAACCTCCAAACGAGTAATGAAGTTCAGCTACCTAGGAGTCGACATTACCAGCGGAAAAAAACCTTCATAAAGGAAGTAAAGGCACAAACGAGGAAAGCTGCATTGGTATCTGGCTGACCTAAGAGACATAATCTGACGTAACAAACATACGAGCATAATCTGCACGACTCGTATCTACAAAACTTGCGTAAGACCAATAATGTCATACGCTATCGAAATAAGAGCCGAAAAAATGCAGCTACCAAGAGGACTGCTGAGGAACACGGAAACAAAGACCCTACGAACCGTCACAGATAAAACACTGTTTGATCAGCAGTGCAACGATGACGTCTGGAGAGAATGCAACATCCAGGACATAGTTCGATGGGTTTGACAAAGAAGAAGAGGTTAGGCGAGATCTCGTTGCAAGAATGGAGAATAAACCGGTTACCTAACGTAGCCCTAACCTAAAATCTGAACACGAGCTGGACAGTAGTTGGAGAAAAGACTGGACAAAGTCTGAAACTCAGAAGAAGAACAGATTAACTTTGATTTTTCTTTTTTATTAATAATCCAATAACTATGATGTTGAATTGAATTTTAAGAAAATATTCACTGGAACGTAGGAAAAGTTTATTTCCATCTTTTAGTGAATTTTCTTTTAATTTATTACGAATATGATGTAAAATATATCTATTATGGAAATGAGAAATATATATGTGTATGTATGTGTGTGTATGTGTGTGTATATGAATATATAGAAGAAACTTTTTATCTCCTAATTACGGTAGAATACTCTGGCCACGTTTATTCCGCTCTGTGCAAGTTGAATAAATGAGGTTACATTGACTTGCAAAATTGATTAATTTTCCATTTACCTTAAGCAAAAGTTTTTAACGACCAAAGAAAGTTTTTCTTTTTTTTCTTTTTTTGTTTTGTTAAAACTTAGCTTTTTAGGTTAAAAATGATTTTTTTGTCGATTATTTTTCGAATTTCAAAATCCTATAACGATCGTTCATCTCTTTTGTGTTTTCTTTTTTCAGGTAGGTGAATTGAAGCTGTGTGTTGCATCGATGCAAGGATTATTAACAGTCGGGATTAAGCGGTGAGGAATTATCACATCCGATAATCATTGACGTATAGCAGACTCGTAAATTAATACGATTTTCCTTTTCCTCTCTCTCTTTTTCTCTCCTATAACCCCTTTTTATTTCATTTCTGTTTCAAACAATCTCCGTTATCTCGAACACACCGCACACCGGTTACAGATATTATTTATTTAAATTTATTTCACTGGGAATAAAATGAAATATATTTTTTCTCTGTAGAGAAAAAAAAATATGCTTTTTATGTTACTCTCTCTCTTTTTTTTCTTCTTTTTCTATGAAAAAGAAAAAAAAAACAAAATTATGATGGAAATAAAGAAAAGACGTGAAAAAGTAAAATAATAAAAAATGAAATTTGATTTCCCAGAGTGTAACCAATTCGCGCCATTCGGGTTTTTCACCTAAAAACTCATCAGCACTTTTGTTGCTGCTCTCACGTATTCTCGAATTACTTCTCTTCGTTTTACGATAATGGCAGATCATAAAATCGAAAATGAGGAGGTCAAATTCTACGGCGTATTATAATAACAGCTGCTTCAAAAACCACCTAAGATTTCTTTCTTCCATCTTTCCTTCCTTATTTTTCTTCTTTTCTTTTCTTTTCTTTGTTTTTTTTTCTTTTTCATTCGTTAATCAAGACTTTTTTATCGTTCAATTTTTCAAACAAATATTTATCGAGGCTTCCAGTAAAAAACCTTGGAAGTTATTAAATTGTTTACCACTGACGAGGAGTATCTAATTTCAGATAATCAAATATTTATAATATAATCAAGAGGAATATATATCGAATCTTCAATCTCTGGAGATAAAAAATAATAAAAAAAAAAAGAATCCTTTAAATTTGCTCGAAAATAAATGAAAATTGATCGTATTTTCACCAGTCAGCGCATCGGTGAGGAAATTCATTTTGAAATACCACACAGGTCGTGGTGGAAGAGAAGAAGGGTGAGGAAGGAGGTTGGGAAACGCTCATTAAGAGTTCAATCACTGGAATGGCCCCATTTTAAAATAATCTTTGGATATCGATGAAAGCTCGTTAAACGCGAATCTTTAATTTACACTTTTCATCTTTAAATGATGTAGAGAATCGGGAATATCTTGAAATAAAACTGCCAAACGTTGTTGATTATCGATCGTTTATCCAACGTTTCCTATTACTTCAACAGTTATTTTATTTACTTGTTTATTCATTCGTTATCAAATAGAAACCATCTAAATAATATTATTATACTTTTATCACGTTTGACGTACTTTTAATACCTTTTTTTTACTAACTTCAATAAATTCGGATTGAAAAATTGTTCTTTAGTTTCTTATTTTCTGTTAGGTTAAATCATAAGTAATTTCCAGTGCAATTAATTGGCTTATACATAAACTAATATAATTTTGACCTAATTGAAAAAGCATCTTCTCAATAAACAAATTAAATATTATTAATGTTACTTTTACATGAAGCAAGGATGAATTATTAGTTTTAGTTTGAATGTTAGCAGACAGATAGACAGACAACTATCGTTATTTTCACGAATACTTCTAATCACTGTTTCAATACGAACCATAGTGGTGCATATAAATTTTATTATTTAATTAAAATCAAATAAATGTTTGTGATAAAACAAAACAAAAACTGGAAGCTACTTACGACTCGATCTAATAAAAATACATTCAAAGAGATTAACAAATGCAACATAACCTCCCCTGTGATTCTGACTTATTGTATTCTTTTCTAAATTCATCGATGAAACTTGTCAAAATATGCCAGTGCATTTGAGTTGCATCGTTGCAATGGTTTATAAGTCAAAAGTAACTTCCAATGCAACAAATTTGCTGGTACATAAATTAATATAATTTTGATCTAATAGAAAAATCATCCTCAACGAACGAATCAAGGATAAATTATTACAAAGCATAGTGGTGCATATAATTTTGTTCTTTAAATAAACTAAACTAAATGTCTCTGATAAAACATAACAAAAACTGGAAGTTACTTATGACTCGACTTAATATTTTGATCAATAAATTAGAAAAATGAGTTATCTTACATTGCATTGATAGAAATATCTTGAATCTATAAAAGATGAATTAAAACATATTATAATCTATTTGAAATAATAGAAATAACATTAAACGAGACAATAATACCACTGTCTATTATTACCACTTCAGTTATTAATTAATAACGAAATTATTCTCTGTGAAGTCTTCCATGCTAATGAAACGTTACCACAATTTTGGTTTCTTTCTTCTTTTTCTCTTTTTTTCTGTTTTATTTTTCGGCAGTGTAGAGGTGAGGGGGAAGGAGATTTTACCGTAGAAACGTTAATAAGTTTGATAAATTATTGGTAGCCCTTTTATCCATGAAAAGCGCTTGGGGCTGTTTCAAAGCACCCGTCGCATTCATCGACTCGTTACGTAAAATCCTATCTGCGTTGGCGTTTAATTAATTTCAGGCTGTTTTAATGAAAGCGTTTGAAACGTTCAAGAGAGACAGAAACATACAGAAAGAGAAAGAAAGAGAGAAAGGGAGAGTGAGAACAATTTATTGTATATTTTCCAACCCTTTTCCGAAATTCTTCTGCAAGTTTTGTTCAAAAAGGATAACACGAGCTTGTTGCAATTGTTAAATAAATTTTGTATCCTTTTACTTTCAAGGATTCCTTACCAAGCATGAGTTTAAATCTCATTGGTTAGATACGCAATGTCGACTACTAAGAGAAGCTTATTCACAAACTTCTTCTTCTTCTTCTTGTTGTTCTTCTTGTTCTTCTTGTTCTCTGTCTTTATCTATCTCTCTTCTACGGTACGAAAAAGCTTCTAGCAAGGCAAGACATGGTTACGTAGTACTGTAGAACAAGAAATGTATTGTTCGAAACGATAGAAACGTCTGAGAGACCGTTTAACAAAGACCCACAACACTGCACCGTTTTAAACGTTTTCCTTATATCACGCTGACGTGACTCTTCTTCTTCTACTTCTTTGTTCTTTATTATTTATTATTTTTTTTTTCGTTGAAAGAATACCTACTCTTCAACGCGGAAATCAAATTTCTTTTTTTTCCCTTTACCAACGAATAAAATGAAATATTTTTCTATGAATAAAGAAGACTGAACTGACACACACACACACACACACAACTTTGTAAACGTTCAATTAGAAATACTCACTCTGATATATGCATTCTCTCTCTCTCTCTCTTTCTCTTTTTCTAATGGGGCAATGCGTTTTAATTGTGGTACAATTTTGTAAGCCAAAAAAAAATTAAAAAAGTTAAAAGAGTACATGATTTAATTGACGGTGACGATGATTGATACCCAACGCTGTTGAAAACGTTTAAGTTAATTACAGTTTATTGCATCTGAATCTATCTTCTGTCTCAATAAAATGGAAATTAAATTCTGCGCGGTATTTGATGCAAAAAAAAAAAATAATAATAAAAATAAAAATAAAATACCAAACAATTTTTTTGTGAATAAACAAAAATTTTTCAACCGAAATTTAGTGTCGTGGATTTTTTACAATGGTTCGATAAATATAATAAATCATACTAATCTAATAAATGATTATTTAAATACACATCGTAACACAAATAATTATACTTCAAATAAAAATAAATAAAAAATTAACTAAAATAATAATTAATTATAAAATAAATTTGATTAATTTAAATTTAAATAAGATTTCATTGTTTGTATTATTTTGTTATTTTAAGTTTATAGAAACAAATAAGTAACAAATTATGATGACTGGTAATACGTTTCAAAGTGAAACTTAACAAAAGTGGTATTTCAAAAGGATCCTTTGAGTGTTTCTTCTTGGCTTAAGCAAAAGGGGTGTAATTAAGTTTACATTTAATTTAAAGCTTCCGTGTGATATATCAGTAAACCGTAACGAAACGTCGGGACTTGGACCAAAACGGGAAGTTCCTTAGGAACTCGCAAGTAACAGCAACTTTCCTGACATCTCAGACACCCGGTATGTGAGAACGAATCGCTAGCGAATCAACGAACGTACCTTAACGTTACAGTAGACCGAACACCAGGAATCCCGGTAGCAAGAATTTTTGAACGGGGGTCTAATAACGCGTAGATTGACACGGCAACAATGCCGTTATTTGTTAGAAAGAACATCTCTGAGAATGGGAGAAAATGATAGAAGGAAAATTGAAAGATCGAAGGTCAATTCACAAAACGATTCCATTTCCTACAACTCGGCAAAGTAGAGCTTTCAACGCCTCCTACACACTCGTATACACTACCACTATTAAATCAAATTAAAACCAAGTACCATCGAAGAAAATTACTAAAAGATTCGATTGTTCCGTTGTTCGTACTTTCACGTATGAGAAAATCCTTTCATATCCTTGTTCGATTCTTCGAACAAAAGAAACGAGACTTTCTTACTCGCAAGTATGTGAGTCGTTTATTTTGAAATGGGTTTAAGTTCATTTATACTCGAATGAAGATATTTAAGGGGGTTTGCGTTTAAATCCAATTCAAAATACACTTGCAGGATACTAATAAAGTCATTGTTAATAATTATTAATAATTATTAGTTATTATAATTAATTTCTAATACCAAAAATTATAAGGTGTATTAGAAAAATGTTGAATTTATTTCACGTATACGTGCACGTAATTTAATTTGCTATGCAAATGACATGCATATGTGCACGAATGTGTGTACTTGCTAGTACACACACACACACATTTTATTTGGATCAGTTTAGTTATTTCATGCATACCTAGTTATTTCACGAATTAACGTTAACACATATACATATAAAATAACAAAAAAGAAAAAGAATTCCGTTCGTTCCTTACATCTCTCAAGAGGGATTCTCATCAGTGCAAGAATTAAGACAGAGTTTAATTAAAAAAGTCGAGATTATATTTCAACGGAACGATGTAAAAGCAGTCACCTGTTTCTGAATATCTTTCTAATTAACTTCTAGCGGTAGTAGTGTTCTCAATGTCTCCACAAAATTCTTTCCAACTTTCCTTTCTTCTAGTCTTTTTCTTTAACTTGCTTTACATCAATTTCAAAAAAAAATTAACAAAAATTCTATTGACAAATAAAGTAATACCACCAATCTGATACAATTAAAATAAACATACTAACGTTTCAAAGTTTAATAAAATTATTGAAACGAGAGTGGGGTGTGTGGAAAAGGGGGGGGGGAGAAGAAGAGAAGATGGGATGTGAAATGAAATCTGTTTTATTTATCGAAACGCTATCTTTCAACCGTTTTCGATATTCGAGCTGACATTTTACTACTTTCTAGATAAATAACCACCACCATTACGATGTTCTCTCGTAAAATGTGTTACGAGTGAAGCTTGACTATTAAACTACTTCAAATTACCACCAGGACAACATATTTTCTACTACTAGATTTTATTACAACTCATTTCGTACTTGAACCCGAACGAAATCATTCGAAATTATTGCTACGAGATTGTTCTAATATCATTTTGTTTATAACAAAAAGAATATACATTCATACATACATGAATTAGGTGATAGTATTTGAGCTTGTTGTCTTCTTTTTCTTCATGTACCATCTCCATTTCAGAAGTTGACTATTCTGATTTTAGAAAATGCTGCTTTGAATAGGTCAGATGACTTTAAACCATTCTCCCAACTTCTTAAACCAAAATATTTTCCACACTTCATATCAGATTTTCACGTCCTTTGAAGACAAGTGATGGTCAGACTCAGTCTGACTCATTGCTTGATTTCCACTGCATTCATCATTTCAGATTCTATGCAAACTTCTTCTGTTCCACTACGTTTTTCTGTAAGTCTGTTTCAGAATAAGGAAAATCTACTTGCAAGTGTTAAAAAAAATTGCAAAACTAGAGGTTTGTAAGAAGAGTTTTGAGATATGGCAAAAGAGGTTATCAGAAAGGTAGAAGAAGAAGAAAAAAGTGATAGAAATAGAGAAGAAGTGTAAGGGAAAAGGGATACTTTGAGAGGAGGGATTGCTCGGAGAGAATCGAAGGACCGTTGAGAAGCAATATCGGAAAGTGGTGAGGTTGAATGGTATCAGCTGTGAGCAACAGCTCCTAATAAAATATGATATAATCCCAATACCCCATAAACTTAGACTTGGGATTCGTAACCTGGCATTGGATATCAAAATCTAAGTCTTTTTGCCCCCTTTTTGGGAGAAATAGGAAGAGAGAAAAGAAATAAAGAAATAAAGAAAGGAAGTAAGAAATGTTATGCTATAAACAATCCTCCCCTAATGTTTTTATTGCTTTTGAATGAATTTATTAGTCCCCTTTTTTCTGGGAGGGGTTATGGGGTTAAAGGGGAGACAATAATATCTGAAAAAAGGGAAGAGAAAGAGAGTATGGACAATCTTGTCTTTTATTTTCTACTTGTTCCTTTTTGTGTTTTTTATTGCTGTGTCTTACTTTTATTTCTTTCTTTTGGGAAAGAAGAAAATTCGTTAAACGTTTGAAGTTTCAAAGTTTCAGAGTTTCCTGTGTCACAAAGTTTATCGACAAAGTGATATATTTATTGAAGTTTGCTATTAAGGAAGTTTACTTATGGTCAACCATAACATTAAGGGAGTTGTGGTATAGCGTGTACACCCAAAGGGACGGTTCCCCTAACTTATTATACTTTTCTATTACTTATTATTGCATTTGTACTAGTTTTGATACCAGTTTTTTCTTTCTTAACAAATATCTAATCATTGTTTCTTAATAAAATAAAGTAATCAATAAATTTATATCAAATGTAATCCTCTGATTTATTTAATACTGGATACAATATTTATTTAATGGAACTAAACAACATTTATAGTCTTTCTGGTTTTTTTAAATAATAATAATTGTTATTTAGGAATATTCTGAAGTTATGTAGAAGATTTTGAAAGAATTTTATGGAATATAGAATAGAAATATTTTCTAATTCAGGTTGATTTCTTAACATCAAATGTTCACTGTATTTACCCAACTTGCATTCACGAATATTCAAGAAGGATTAATTAATCTTTACTCTGTAAATATTCAAAGTACCACGTAGTAATTGTAGAAGATAGAGGAAGATGCAAGAAGAACGTTAAGTGACGATGGTGTAGACAGAAACGAAGAGGAAGACTGTGTACCTAGGTGTCTGTTCTGATCCTAATTAAACCGGAGTTGACTCATTATCGTCGTTAAGATTAGACTCGGTAAAGGAAAGAGAGAGAGAGAAAGGGTAGAAAAGGAAAAGGACGAAGAGAGAATTCTCTCCCTTTTCAACGAGCCTCATGTTGATAACGTTATCACGAACCACCGTTTGCACTTTCTTGAATGTATATGTTTTCAACGTTTGTAGAAAAGATTTTCTTAGTTAATAATCAAAAAACAACAACAAAAATTCTGAAAAAGTATCTTTGACATTGTCTAATTTAATATTACACGAATTATTTATTTATTAATCTTTACAGACTACAATTTAGATTTGCAATTTCTAACCTTAAAATTTATTCTATTACTACAGTAACTTCATTCGTATTAAACTTGCTTAAAAATTAATAAACAACAATAAAAATTCATATAAAGTATGTTTAAAATATTCGAATTAAATATTACACGAATTATTTATTATCAATCTTTGCTTACTGCAATTTAGATTTGCAATTTCTAACCTTAAAATTTATTCTACTATTAAAGTAACTTCATTCGTATTAAACTTGCTTAAAAATCAAAAAACAACAAAAATTCATAAAAAGTATCTTTAAAATATTCGAGTTAAATATTACACGAATTATTTATTTATTAATCTTTGCTGACTAGAATTAAAGCTTGCAATTTCTTATTTGGACATTTATTCTACCATTCTTATAGCTTCATTCGTATTAAACTTGCTTAAAAATTAATAAGCAACAACAAAAATTCACAAAAAGTATGTTTAAAATATTCGAATAAAATATTACACAAATTATTTATTATCAATCTATGCTTACTTCAATTTAAGTTCGCAATTATCTTTGTTCGTCTAATTTTGAAATTTATTCTACCATTCCTGTAGCTTCATTCGTATAAGACAATCTTTCTTAAACGTTTTACACGTTCAGAGTTTAAACATAAATACACCTACATCCACATACATTTTCCCTTTACATACACACACGTGCCCACACCTACACATATATATATTTATATATATATATATTTCTTATATAAGCAAAGCTAGTGTACGTATAACGTCATGACTGGGTTTTCGCGACTCAACCGAGAATTACTCTCGGCTAATTCCTTCCGGACCGTACAATATATCCATATATATATACATATATACATATATATAATAACGTAAAGCTCATACCTACTAGGTTGGAAGCTTATTCATAACTTTACCCCACACCTTAAATCGCCCCTACGACCATCATCCCTGTTATGTGTTTCAGACGGATTACGCGTTAGCACAGTTTTAAGTCCGACCGGTTAAATCTTATCCAGGAATACCTTTCTCTTCTCCGATATACAAATTTTCTTGATAAAGTTAAAAGATAAGAAATAAGATACATATATATATATATGAATAGGTAATAAAATATTTTTATTTTCTTTCATAAAAAAATATCTATCATCGGATGAAAGGTAGGATATACTTTCTCAGTTATGATACATCATTTTTAAGCGATATTATCTTTATAGTATCCACCTACCTAACCTAACCTAACTTACCTAAGCTATAAAATAAAATATAAAAAAAAGGGATGAAATAAAAAGGAAGAGAAGAAAAAATAAAAATTTAAACGAGTTTCTAAGATAAATTTGTAAACATCTCTTTCTCTCTCTCTCTCTCACTCTCTTACTATCTCTCTCTGTCTTTCTGTTATCTGTAATCGATAAGAAGATATACACCCTAAGAGATCGGATCTCTCTTCATAGTGGTTGTGGTGATTCGTGCGTTGCACCTTTAGGGATTAGCGTATCGTAGGTGTTCGCGGTATAACACGATTTAGAGAGCATCGATTACTGAACGTCGAAGGTTGACCCTACGTGGTGGTTAACAGTACAACCTAGTAGAAATAAATAAATAAATAAATAAATAAATAAATAAATAAAGAGAAGAAGAATAGTCGAATGAAGAAGAAGAAGAAGAAGAAGAAGGCTGCGGATTCATGCTTGTTCTTCCGTGGGCAGCGAACCGTGCTAGAACACAACTGGCAAGGTATATGGTAGAAAAAGGGAGACACTGTTACCAAAGGATAACATCTAACAGGGAAAACGAGGAAGAAACTCTCCAATAAACAGAGAGAGAGAAAGAGAGAATATGTTAAAGTAAAAGAAAGATGAAATGAATAGGAAGAAATCGTTCATAGAGAGAAATGTGTCTAAATAGATGCAGAAGAAGAAGAAGAAGAAGAGGAAGAGGAAACGAGTGATGATAA
Organism: Mischocyttarus mexicanus; assembly: GCA_023678845.1. NCBI lineage: Eukaryota > Metazoa > Arthropoda > Insecta > Hymenoptera > Vespidae > Mischocyttarus > Mischocyttarus mexicanus. The sequence continues at coordinate 189,192 of JACGTP010000121.1, read as the reverse complement.
TGGTGCTGGTGTTGGTAGGGGGTAGGGGGAGGGGTGGGGAGAGGGTTAAGGGGGAAGTTAGCAATGCTAATTGTAGCAGACTTTCTTCTTGCAAACTACTCTCTCGGCACAGTTTCTTTCACGATCATTTAATAAGAGTATAAGAAAAAAATGTATTCTAGTTTCCCCCATTGTGTTACTCCTCTTTGAAACGATCTTTGATTCGAAGTACCTTCTTCGTGTTCATCATAGACAAAGTAGTAGTTTCCTTTCTGTCTTCTTTGCCCCATCTTTGTATCTTCTTGTTTCGTTTTTCTTTCTTTTTGTACATGGTACTTTATAGCTTTTACTTCTATCGATTCCCACGGTTAGTTTACGGAACGAGTGCTGTTACATTTGTCGGAATACGTCGTGACTCGGACGTTGATGAAGAGAGCACCAATTCGCTGATCCGTTAAGGATGTAATTCAGTAGTCGAGTATTATTTTCTATCTTTCTTTAACTTTCTTTGTTTCTTTCTTTCTCTATCAATCTATCTTTTAGTTTCTCTGATCGTCGATATCGTGAGATTGGTAAAAGAAAATCATTGAAATTCTATTGAGTGTTATGATAGATCTCATTAATGTTGAGTTTTTTTTATTATTATTTGATTTTGTTTGAATTACATATATGTTAAGTGGAGTTATAAGTAACTTTAGATTCAACTAATTGGCTAATACATAAATTAATATCATTTTTATCTAATAGAAAAAGCATCCTTTCAATGAACGAATTGATTATTAATGTTACTTTTACATGAAGAAAGGATGAATTATTAGTTTGAGTTTGAATGTTAATAGACAGACAGAAAATCATCCTTGTTTTAACGATTACTTAAAGCAGTTGTTGTATATAATTTTGTTATTTGATTCAAATAAAATGTTTGATATAAAACAAAAAAATATTAGAAGTTATTTATGACTCGACCTAATAACTATGAATACTTGTATGTGTGTGTGTATGTGTGTATTTATTCGATACGGCAGCTAGTCGAGGACACGTTTCTATAAACAAAACAATACTCGAGTGTTTAAAAAATAAATAATTAAAGAAAGCGGTTACTTGCCGAGATGTATATCGATTAAGCATCATTATGAAATAAATCTGACACAAAGATCATATTTGAAAACCCTTATTCAGTTCAACGAATGCATCTAAAGTTATTCGCGTGAATTATAAACGCGTATATACAGTGTCAGGTTAAAAAAAAATTGTATAACGTTACGATTACCTATTAGATTTGTTTTATCGAAAATTATTGATACAATCTGTCAAACACTGAACCTATCACGCGTGGTTAAATGTTAAAAAAATATTAAAAATTATGATCAGTTTAAACTTACAATTAAATGTACTTTGTCCTTGTATCCAATGCTGTGTATCCAAATCCATAACTGCACGTATCCAGAACTGCACTGTATCCATATATGTGTATGTCACTCATCACCACTACACACTTACGCTCACATATGCATATTACTTGCATAGGACGAATACACGCACACGCGTAAACGTGACGCGAAATAAATCACGTACTTTACCAAATATCGTTGTAACTTCTTCCGAAGCTCGAAGGAGACTATCGATTATTTTGAAAAATAGATACGAAGATATTCGACAAGTACCGAACATACACGAAGGTCAATATCAAATCTAACGACGAAATTCATAATAGAATAGAAATGACAACGTTCGGTTGTCAACACTGGCCGAAGAGTGACGGAGAGTACCGAACGTAAACAAAACATTGAACGTTCAACTAAGCCGGTAGTTAAGGAATGTTTTTCTGTGAATTTCATATATAACGAATTTCCTAGAACTTACTGAGAGATATAAACATTACCGATGTTGAGCTCAGACGTACACCTTTACCTATCTTTCTTTCAATACATATGGGTTACGGTGACCTACTTTTCTTACCAGTGACCTACTTTTGAACAGCTGTTATTTCCATAGATAAATTCTTATTTTATTTTTTTCTATATGGACAATTAATAATTAGATTTAGGATGAATATTCATTTTGGTTTGAATGTTAACAGATAGAAAATCATTCTTGTAAGAAAATAATCATTGTCTGTGATAAAACAGAAAAAAAACTGGAAGTTACTTATGACTTGACCTAATATAAATGTATTATCTAAAAAAAGAGGGGAATCAAATTATCGAAGCATCCTCGAGAGAGGGTCAGGTACATCTACACACACAAACATACACACGTATTGTCCACCCTATCGATTCTTGTCCAACGGTAAGATCACAGTCGAGATTGGTTTGATCGCTTTATGCCCGTTACGTGCCAGCTTCGAGAACTTCCTCTCCCTCTCTCTCTCTCTCTCTCTCTCTTTCTCTCTCTCTCTTTCTGTCATTCCACTCGAGAAAAACTTGAAAAGAGAGCAACGAGAACTCTTCTTCATCCTCTATTCCTCTCTCACTCTTTCTCTCTTTCTCGGTTTTCTACTCTCTCTCAACCGATTGGATTTCGCGAACGTGCGACTGGCATCCGATGACAACGAGAGGCTGACTCCCGCCGGAGATGACCCGTCTTCCTTGCTTGGATATCGAAAATCCAAAAAAAAAAATAAAATATAAATAAACTTTATATATACAGCAAAACCTCGCTTAACGCTGTTTCAGTATTTGGTAGTATTCGAATTCCCTGAGAAAATAAAAAACATTGCACACTTTCTCATGACACAGTTGATTTATAAGCGGTCATCTCCTAGGTGACTAAAAATACACACACATTTTAAAACAAAAAAATCATTTGATACAATTCCTTATCCTTCGTTTCGTTTTACTTATCCCCATTAAAACTGTGTTAATATGCTCTCGTTTAACGCTGTTTCGTGGTAATGAAGTCTTACTTTATGTGTTCATTTAAAAAAAAATACAATTAAAATAACTCAGATAGTATTTTCTCTTGAAACAATAACAATTAACTTCCCCCTTATTTTAGAAATAGAATAACTATTCTTTTCAATTGTATTATATTTATTATTTTTTGATTAATATGAAGTAGGTAAAAGTCTGGTTATACGTTATACGGTTTAGCTTAGCATGAATCTTAACGCATAATTTACGATCTTTCAGAGTGTATAACCCAACTGTTTAGATAAGCGTATCCGGGAACTTCTTTGAGAACGGTATACCATACTCGTTAGAACAGCTATCTTGAAGTTTAGCGCGGCAAAGACGAATTACGTTCGCATTCGCTATATCTTTCCGTTCTTGTTCTTGTTCTTGTTATTCTTTGTCCATTGTTAAATCCTCTTATAGTTCTAACTGTTAACACAATGGTACTATTCCAAAAGTTCGATTATATTTCGACTTTGAATAATACAATACCGATCCCTCTTCTCTCTTTTGAATTCTGTTATACTTTATTTAATAATAATAATAATAATAATAATAATAATAATAATAATAATGATAATGATCTATCTAAGATAAACATATCTAACATTAATTATCTATCTATCTTGTAAATAACTTTAACTTCTAAACTACTCTTTCTCCATTTTATTTAACATTTTATCTTCATCATCTTTAGTTCGATCTTTTAATTACTCTCTTTTATGGTTCTCTTGTTTAATTTTAATTTTTATTTTTTTTTTACTTGAGCAAGTACGAGGACCAAAGTTAAATCTTAAAATTCAAACACAAATTACGAATTGGGTGAAAGAGGTTAGAGGAACGACAGAGGGCTCTGCTGATTATTCGTCGTCCAAGAACCAGTAAAACGTTGAGAGTGTTCGAACAAAACTATTTGCACGAAGAGTACTTGTTATTTAAGTTAAAGGATGTTTCCCAAACTAGTCAAGCTTTCTCCTTCTCTCTCTTTCTCTTTCTCTTAGTTTCGATACACCAATAAGAAACTGTGTTTTTACGTAACAACGAATCGTTAAGGAATCGGTGTTTTATCGGTTTAGTATTCCTTACTTTTTTGAACTTTTATACACTTTTCTTGCTCTTAACAAATTAAACAAACAAAATATAGGAGTTCTTTTTTATAGGAGACATTTATTTTACAAAGATATTTTTTTTTGCAACAACTTTCAATTTACTTGGTCGCATAAGTTTTCTTAATTAATTTTGTATATTTAATATTTAATATTTAATATTTAATATTATTAGGTTGTCAAGTATAAAATGGAGCAAATTTAATTCAATTATGTGCATTTTTTTGTTCCATTTTATACTTGACAACCTAATAGTATAGAATAATCAATAGAATCAAAGCTTTACTAAAATTTCTGTATACAGTGTCAACTTGAAAACCTATTTCAATATTAGTTGTAAGAAAGTTTTAATACTCAGTTAAATTAATTATTAGTAAAATAATATAAAATATACAATGTTAAGTATAAAAATGAAATTTAAGTAAAAGGAAGAAACTTATGTGACAACCTAATAAATAATAATAATAATAATATATTATAGGTGTACTTTTCAAAAGTTTTGATATTTAATCGTTGTAAATTTGTCGATGAACATTATATGGATAATGATAATGTCGATGATGATCATATCGATGATTATGATAAGTGGACCAATTGGAATCATAATCCAGGTCAGATAATTCAAAATGTTGTGTCTCGTGGCAACGATCTGACATGACCTGGCTCGAACAAAAGGTGCAACCTTCCGAATGTTGGGACGTTGTCTCTCTGGAAAGATTCTGAAAAACTTTTGGAACACTTGCATCTCTTTCTTCTTCTTCTTCTTCTTCTTCATCTTCTTTATCTTCTTCTTTTATCACAACTTCCTTCTCTTTTTCTTTGCCGTTGTCTGTTGTTTGCTGAGAAGCGTCCTGCACCTGTTTCGAATCGTTAAACGTTCTCGAAAGAAGTACGAGACAACGAAGACGACAACTAAGGATAAAGTTAATCCCCCCCCCTTTTTTTTTTCTTTTTACTGGGAGGGTAACAGAAATTTTCTTTTCGGAGTTTCAAAAGAAGTTTTTACCTTCTGTGTTTACTATATAAATAATTTAAAACAGTTAACACTAAATATACTCACTGTACTGAATGTTTATATTGTTCAAAGCTTTGATAGAATTATTCAAATAATTAAATAAAATAATATTTAATATTATATTAGGTTGGTGAAAAAAGAATGTCGGATTTTCCTATTGAACCGTGGCTAAAACTCCGACAGTTTTTGTAAATAGAAAAAGAAGAAACTATTTTCTCACCTCCCATAATTCTTGATAAGCTATTACACTCAATTCGGAATTAGGTTGAAGAGCTGGACCCTCATTGGGAGGATTTAACTTGGAGGTCATAATTTCAACTAATCGTTGTTGTCCACCACGTGCATGCCACAAGCTAGAACCATCGCTTTTATTTTCGGACTTTGGGTAATTTCTGTAATTATGTCCGCAAAACGGACACACAAGCCTCGCTTGTCTCTCCTGACTCAACATCAGAGGTACCAAACACAATGGCCAACATCTGAAAAGCGAACGTCATAGTGGTGGTGCATTGTCACACGTATTGAAGACTATACGAACACATATACCGTACTATTTTAGTTAATGATTTTCTACATTGAAATTCGCTTAAAGCTACGAGAGAGAAAGAGAGATGATAATAATGGTAATGATAATGATAATGATAATGATAATGATGATGATGATGATGATGATAATGATACAAATGTGTTACTCATTTTCTCTTTATCATCCTGGATCAATTTCGAATTTATCAGAGATAAAATATTTCTCGACGTGTTGAAAATTACCTTCGGCTATTTATAGATTTGATTTTAAACGTTTCATTCTCGATCCTTCCTTTGATACAAATTTCATCGAATATTAAATCGAACGATGACACAAATAACAGAAAACAAAAATTGGATACTGAAAAGGTATAACTAACCCTAACAGGCAAGTAGCTCCGAATTTCGAACTGGTCAATTTATGTCTTTTTGTGAATATTATTGGTATTACGTATTCGTTACACACTGGGCATAGTAAGCTCTCGTGATGGTACTTCCATGTTTCCACTATTCGATAATATAAAACAAATACATCATATATCATATATCATATATCATATATCATATTATATTGGGTTGGTAAAAAAAAGAAAGTCGGATTTTAGGGCACAATTCAATGGGGAAAATTTAATATGTTTTTTTTTCCACCAACTCAATACGTTTATTTGTTTTTTTAAAATATTATTTTTTTCAATATCGTAAAAAATATTTGTTGAAAATTTATTAGAAGGGAAAAAAAATGAGATTATTATTCGTACGAAAGAATACTTTGAACACTAACCTCTGGTAGAAAAAACGTTCCTTTTTCTTTTGCCATCGCCAAAAAAGGGCCAAATATTTTTGGATAATTTCGTTCCGGTGATCCAAGACCGCTTGCTGGATTTGTTTACAGACCGTTCGCACTCTACTTTCTGTTGCATATTAAAATGCGCTTTCTAAAATCATAAATTTATCTTTGACGTCATTAAAACGCCGTTTCTCTTTAACGGAGACGACGAATTAGCCATTCGTTATATTATTCATCTCCATGGATAATTAACGTACTTTTCCATGCGTAAGATGATTTCGTTGGATTAAATTAAAAAAAAAAAAAGAAAAAAGATCTACATTATATATTTTTATCTTTATCTCTTTCATTGATTTATCTACGTCGAAACTGGAGCAAGGAAACTTTCATTAAAACTTACGATCCGTTTCGGAGAATTATTTTCAAAAGCAAAAGAAAGAAAAAAAATAATATTTTATTGGTGGGAAAAAAATGTCGGATCTTTTGCCACGATTTAAATGGAAAAATTCGACGTTATTTTTCCACCAACCCAATAATATTAAAATTATGTTATTAAGCTGAGTTATTAATTATTTGGTTGGTGGAAAAGTAATGTCTGATTTTTGGCCACATTTAAATGGAAAAATTCGACATTATTTTTCCACCAATCCAATAATATTAAAATTATCTTATTCAACTGATTTATAACATATTTGGTTGGTGGAAAAATAGTGTCGGATTTTTGGCCACATTTAAATGGAAAAATTCGACATTATTTTTCCACCAATTCAATATTAACCAATGACGAGATATTTTTAATATACGTGTTTTAAATGCATAATATATCTAAAAATGATCGAAAATAATTGTAAACATTTTATTAGATATAATTATAAAATAATAATAATAATAATAATAATATATAGTATATTTTTTTAAATAAAAAAATTATATTGACAGTAGACGTTAGGTTTTTTGTTTTTTAATTTGTAAAAAACGTTTCTTCTTCTTTCATAGACTTGACACGAAAACTCGTCGAAGAAGTACATGGCAATCGAACTTGCGAATTTTCCGAATCACGTTGACAAGGAGCCAGGTTGTTATTTTTATACTCGTAAGTCCCGTAAACGTATCCACAGGCAGGACAGATCATGCGAATCTTCTTTGATCGTTTCATTAACGGTATAAAACAAAATGGCCAACATCTGTTTCCCAAACGATAGTAATTTTTTCTTTTTTTTTTTTTTACTAGTTTTTATTTCTTTTTAATTAAAAAATTTCAAATTACCACGAATGGTGGAACAAAAAAACAAAGAAAGAAAATGGTGAAATAAAATATCAGTACGACGTGTAATATAAATTAACTCGATTTTACCCTAACACTTGTATACAATTAAAATTTGGAAAAAGAAAATCATTAATTACGATGAAAATCAATGGCGAGCTTTTCCAAAGCTTTAGCTAAAAGAAGAAAGAGGGTCGTTGGACGATTGTCAGGGCTAAAACTGACAAGTTGGAGCTTAAGTTTGTGACCCAGGATTTCGTCATTAATCTCTCGCTCGGGGACTCTCTTTCTCTTTTTCTCTCTCTCACTCACTCGTGGAAAACGGAAAATTAATCGTTGGATTCGTGCACTGACCAAAAACTCCGAGAGGCGTGTCTCCCCTCTTTCGTTTTATCCCTGCACCGCTTTTTAAATGCTTCTAACCCGTCTCTTCTTTTTCACATTCCCACAAGGTTTCATTTTTTTTTTTTTCAAAAATAATACAAAATAAAAAAGTCGACAAATAAAATACATACGCAAAAGAAAACGAATGAAATATTATTATTGTAATAATTAAAACCTTGATAGCTAATCGATAATTTCAAGAAGAAAAATTAATATCCAATTGCAATGTTTCAATGAATGAAACACCTTTTGAAAAATATGAGACTGTTATAAAAATATGAGAAAAGAAATAGATGTAAAATAATTAACAATCGATTATGTTAATTACCCTAGAAGGCAAGTAGCTGTCATGTGAGAGGTTGTCAATTTGTGTCTGCGTGTATGCAGTGCTGGTACAACTTCCTTTTTGCATTGGGGACAAATCTTTTTCTCGTCGTGCGACCTCCATGTGTCGACTAAAATACCAAACATAGGAAAATGAAGAATTTATGGTTGAAAAGAAATGTCGAATATTCCTACTAAATAGTAACCAAAAATCCGACAATTTTTTTCAACCAACCGAATATTTTATAAATTGTTTTAATAAAATAATTTTAAAATTATTTGTTTGGTGGAAAAAAAATGTCGAATATTTACATTGAATTGTGAGCATAAACCCGACAATTTTTTTCCACCAACCGAATATTTTATAAATTAGTTTAATAAAATAATTTTAAAATTATTTGTTTGGTGGAAAAAATATGTCGAATATATACATTGAATTGTGACTAAAAACTCGACAATTTTTTTTCACCAACCTAATACATCCAACTTTTTTTGTACATGATTTTGAAATAACATAATTTATGAATATACTTTTTTTACACAAAAAAAAGATTTGGGTGTGTCTATATTTCTACAATTAAATTAACTTTGGTAAATAATAATAATAATAATAATTAATATACCGCGTGTAGAATAAATTCTCTTCCTATCCTTTTTTTTTTTATTAGAAACCGTAGTAGTTTGTTTCGTGGAGCTCGAAAATTCCAAAACTTGTTCGCAATTATTCTAAAAATCCAAAGAAAAATAAAAAATACGAATTAAATCAACGAACAACAAAATAACCAATATCAAAAATAATAATCGTTCTCTCTCCCTTTTTCAAATTGAACCACGTGTTATAAAACATGTTGCAGCAATTCAACCCTAAACGAATATTCCCAACTCGAAACGAGCCTTTACGCGAATGCATCTCTCGTAAAGATCGATTTTCTCGCGACGATACTCCCGGAATTCTTTTCACGCTCGGCATTCGTTTTAGACGAGTTTTATGAGAGGGAAGAAAGTAGAAGAAGGGGGCTGGAAAAGAGGGGAAGAGGGGAAGGAACAGGAGGGATGGTTGTGTTCCCCTTTTGCGTCCATTTCCAAGACTTTATACGTTTCACGAGGTAAAAAAAGGCAAGTCACGGGGTTCTTCTAGAATGTACCACGAGTGATAAGAGTAAAACTGGTTGTGAAAAGGGGTGTGGGAAGGGGTAGGTAAGGTAAAACACATAGCAATAAAGAAACTAACGTTAGGGGTTTGTTCGCATTCTACTAAAAATCAAACGATCTCTTTTTTTCTGTTTTCTTAGCGAATAGAAAATTTCTTTCGGCCAATAGAAGCAAATAAAAAATATAAAAAAGAATTTGTTAAAGTTAATAATAAATAATATTAGGTTTGTCAAGTATGAAATGGAGCATAAAATGCACATGATTGAATGGAAATTTGCTCCATTTCATACCAAATAATAATAATAATAATAGAAAAAAAAAATATGAACATTTACTTGAGTATTATCCAACGGTTGGGAAGATAGTTTGAAATGGTTTCTTCTAAAATGAGTTAATAATCTTTCAGTGTCTTTTCCTTTAACACTGACACGTTTATCGCATACGGGACACCATGTGGCTGTGTGAGGCTTGTAAAATATCAAAATGAAAACACCATAAGTAAATGTATTTTAATCTACTGAACAGTAAACGTGTGTTTTAATAAACGAAAGAAAAAAAAGTTAAATTCATCATTCGTGAATAAATTTAAAAAAAAATATAAGTGTGTACGTTATGTGCAGTGCATGTATGTTTGTACGTGTGTGTATATGTGTGTGTGTGTATTTAAATTATTATTTGTAAGATGATAGAATAAGAATAAGCAACCTGCGTTCCCTCTACCATATTCCCGTAGCTTCCTTTTTTTTATTTCTTGTATGATTTTTCTTTCTCGTTTCCGTGACTCATGTTCTCTTTCTTTCACTTTCTTTCTTCCTTTCTTTATTTTATTCTTTCTCTATATTTTTGTCCCTTCCTAAAAGAGAAAGAGAAAGAGAGAGAGAGAGAAAGATAAGATAGAAACGTTTCTCTGATAGACGTTGGGTGGTGGTTTTACAGTTCCGTTGACAAAGCTGAACTTGGCGACTATCGTGGCACTAAAAGTGCCTTGAATTTGTCACTCCTTCTTATACGACTACTTCTCAACGCATATCCGAGCGTCCTCGTTTTCCAACATTTTTACGATCACCTAGTATAATAAAAATGTGAGTAGCAAGCAAGCAAGCAAGCAAGCAAGCAAGCAAGCAAATACCGAGCGGTACTCTGATATCGTCCTACGCTTGAAAACAGTAAAAGAAGATATTATCCGAGAGTATAATGACGATCATTATATAAAAAAAAACAAAAAGAAGAATGGGAGACAAAGAATCAAACCTAATTTCTAAATTATGCACCTGATTTTATTCAAAATTTTTTTAGGATTAATGTTAAGCTTGAAAATAATACAAAAATATTTTTTGAGAGTATAATGACGATCATTATAAAAAGAAAGAAAGAAAATATGAGAATCTAATTTCTAAATTACACACCTGATTTAATTCGAATTTTTTGTTACATTTAAAATAGGGATTTAGGATTTATGTTAAGCTTGAAAATAATACAAAAATATTTTTCGAGAGTATAATGACGATTATTATTAAAGGATAGAAAGAAAATATGATAACCTAACTTCTGTTTTAGTTACACACCTGATTTTATTCGAATGTTTTTTGTAGGATTAAAAAATAAGGGTTTACAGTAAGTGTTACCCCCTTTAAAACATGAAGATTGAAAATAATAATAAAAATATATTTTTGAAGAATATAATAACGATTATTATTAAAGGATAGAAAGAAAATATGATAACCTAATTTCTGTTTTAGTTACACACCTGATTCTATTCGAATTTTTTTGTAGAATTAAAAAATAAGGGTTTAAAGTAAGTGTTACTCCCTTTAAAACAAGAAGATCGATGTAAGTTAAAAAAATGATAAAAAAGATAGTAGCAAGCAGTATTTTCATACTTTGTAAAAAAACGAAAAAGGTATATTTCGGTGTTCGTATATTCTCGAAGTATTTTGACCAACCAGAAGTACTTTCTAGAAGAAGAAGAAGAAGAAGAAGAAGAAGAATAAGAGGCAAGGTAGAAGAGAAAAAGTAATCCTCAAAGTGTAAAACACACGCACGAAAGAGAAAAAAAAACAGAGAGAGAGAGAGAGAAAGAGAGAGGTGGTAAAGCAGCTTTTACTGAATTCGCCCCTGAGAAAGTTCCGGCTTTAAAGTTGAAAGTTTTTGGCGCCCGTTGGGTTGGTTGCTCAGAATGAAAGAGAAAGAGAATGAAAATGAGAATGGGAATAGGAAATAAGAGAGATGGAAGAGACAAAAGGGTAACATGAAAAGAGAGATGAAGAGATAGCGATTGAACGAGAGCAAGAAAAGGATAGACACAAACAGAAAGACAGAAAAAGAGAAAGAAAAAGAGAAAGAAAGAGAGAACAAAGATCTGCACAAAAGCTTGTCACGGTTGGCGGACGCGAGCTAGCGTTAGTTTCCGTCGACGGTTTTCGGAACGAAGAAGAGCAAAAGGAACAGGACGAAAATTTCCCAAACCATCCAACCACCACTACCACCACCACCACCACCACCACCATCATCCTAGTTTCTGCCTTTAGCGGCGTGCCACGAAACGACGTCACCGGACGTTCCCCGTAGCATTCGAGATTCTACGATGCAGTGCACACGCCTTCTTCACCTAGGACAACGTACAAAACTTTCCACTTCGCTAAAGGATTTCGGTTCCTATTGTATTTTCATTAGTGCCGGATCGGTTCATTCTTATTTCTATTTTTCCTTTCTTCCTTTTTATCTTCCTTATTCTTTCACGTATCTTTTTTCCCCCTCTCATTCTTCTTTTTTTCTTATAAAATTTTCTTCTCGACTAATGAGTCAATAAATATGTTGGCTAGAATGAAATGGAGCAAATTTCTATTCAATTATGTGCAGTTTTTGCTCCATTTTATACTTGATAACCTAATATGTGCATATGTGTGTAAATGTTGAATGCAATTTCTCCAAAATAGAAACAATTCGAGTTCGAAACAGAAACTTCTTCTTCATTTCGGAGGTTGACTATTCTGATTTGGGAAGGTGCTGTTTTGAATAGGTTAGATGACTTTAAACCATTCTCGCAAGTTCTTAAGAGTCTCATAACCTCTAAATCGGTCATATGTTTAGTCCATGATATTCTCAAACATCCTACTGTACGTCTACATCTCAAAAGCTTCTAGTTTCATAAAAACAAACTAATTTTGTTTAATTTATAAAGAAATATTTGTTTGAAAATGTAGTATTCCCAATAACTAAATAATCAAACTCATATCTTATTTCCACGTTACCCAGTTTAAAGAAGCAAGTGTATGATACGGAAATTAAAAAATCCTTTAATAACCGTATGAATCTACACTTTATATGAACTGAATTAATTACAATCCACTACTTCTTAGAATATATATAATAATTATCCAAATATTCATATCAAATGTATGAATTATTTATAGAAACAATAAAGAGGTGTAATTCACGATGTGTAACGATGTATGTATGTTAAAGAATAAACGAATGATTTAAACGATACTATCTAGAAAGTCAATGAGCGGAAGTGATCTTTGTATTAGTAAGAGAAAGAATAAAAAAAAAGAAAAAAAAAGAGAGAGAAAGAGAAGGTGGGGTCAACCCACAGAGTAACGTTCTTTTCACGGGTAGACGTTTACACGGTAATGAATACTATGGTTCTGTCTCCGGTACCGGTCGGTTAAATGAACGAAGCACGGTACTCTTTTCTCTCTGTCGGACAAGTAAAATTGACGGACGGGAGATCGTGAAAGGCAGTAATTGAATTAAAGGTAGACGAAGACTATGTCCAATGAGAAATAAGACAAGGAAGATAAGGGAAATAAGAACAAACAAGGAAGAATACAACGACGACTACGAAGACAACGACTGAAGCGTGCTCGACCATGCTCGTTCCTTCCTTCGTTTCTTTCCTTCATTCGCTTACACACGCACACACAGACACTCAAAACAAACAAACAAACATGGAGACAGAGTACACGAGAGGTTAGTAAAGGAACGATGGCGCTGTTGGCAGTGGGTCAGGAAATCAGGCCACCTGGAATAAGTGCTGAACGAAGCTAGTTGCTGTAGAAGGGAAGAGAAAGAAATAAAGACTCGTTGGTTGAGATCGGTACCGTTACTCTCGTCTACCTTCTTCTTCTTCTACTTCTTCTTCTTCTTCTTCTACTTCTTCTTCTACTTCTTCTTCTACTTCTTCTTCTTCTTCTTTCTCGACGTTCTGCAAATCCTTCTTTCCCTTCTCTTTGCAGAAGTGACGAGTCTTGGAACAGCTTGTTGCTAAAAAGCGTTCTAACGTAGTATCGATAAAGGATCGGTAAGAATTTCTTGCTTGTTAATCGACTCTTCCCTCTCTCTATTTTCTATTGACCTTGAATTCAGTGATTTTATACTTTTATGATATTCTTTGATCGAAGTTAAAAAATACGGTGTGAGAAAGAGATTGAAAACTAATCCTACCATGCGTGGTCAAATGATCGGTTTTTAAATTTCTTGGGTTTTATAGAAAGAAACGAAGGGTGAAAAAATATCGAGGCAAGAATTTTTATTTTTAATTGGTAAAAGTACTTCAGACTATTTGATCTGATATTCATCAGAAGGAGAGACAGTTAAGCAAAGAATGTTTGTCAGAAAAAAAATTTATAAATACAGCTATGAATTCATCTCAATGGAAATTTTGTCAAATAAAATATTGTTGAGTCAATAAGACTAATAAAATTTGTTTAAAATGTACAAAATACGTATCTGCAAAATCTGCAATGCAAAATAGAAAGCATTATTATAAAAAATATTATTAATAATATTATTATATTTAAATATAAATTATTAAATATTAATTTATTTAAAAAATATTATTATTTGTAAAACAAAATGTTCTAAAAATATATAAAACTTATTTAAACATAGAAAGAAATAATTTGTTTATTATCCAATTGGTTAAAATCTTATTCCATGTTAAGATGCATATTTTTTTTTTGGTATTTGAAGTGGTTATTTGACTGTTCATGGTACGAATAGGTGAAACGTCGATAGGTTTAGTGTTAAAAGATGGAAGGAACGAAGGAAGGAAGGAAGGAAAAGAAGATAGGCGACGAACATATTTATGGGTTTAATGTATCGGCATCTGACCGGTGATACCGGACGGTATTATAGGCGGTACTCATTAAATCCCGGCATGGTCGAGCGCAAGTTCAAAGAGTCCGGGATAATTGCTCAGCTTGGTCAGATAAGGTGGTAGAAGATGATCAAAAAATATAAAAGAAACATACTTATATACATATACATGTACATATACATACATATACATACATATCCATGTATATAGGGTGTGGAAAGAGAGTTAACGTGGTTAAGATTCTTACAAAGTATCTTTACTCCCAGTTGGGGAGTTGCAAAAACCGTTTACATATCCGAGTTCTATCTAATTGCTGGCCGGTTCTTATTCCGATGTTTTGTCCAAAGCTTTTTTTAGATTATACAATTCTACTTACTTCGATCTATAAAGAAAAAAAGAACAAAAAAAATTATCAAAGAAAAGTAATAAGAAAATGATGATGGAAAATAAAAAAATAATAGAATGTGGTAGATGCGACGATTGAGAAATAGAAAAGGATAAATTCAACTCGTCCTCGAACTGAATTCTCAGATAGAAAGAGAGAAAGAGAGAGAGAGAGAGAGAGAGAGATAGAAATAGAGAGAAAGGGAACAGTAAAGCTGATCGTATCTCAACTCATGGACGAGTTAACTCGGCATGCCCTAGCAAAGGAAAGTTACGGTCTAAGTCCTCTCTCAGAGTGAGATCATTTATCTCTTCGGCTTACCAATAATAGATATTATTATCGTTTATCGTGGTAGCAAGAAGGGCTGGACTTAAGCCGGCCCAGCCATTAGACCAAACAGCCTTTATACTTTCTTATCGCAATGCCACCAGGCTCCCGTTCATACCTACTCAATAATACCCCGCTCACTCTTCGTAGAGATATGTGTTAACGTTTTTTAAAATCGAAATCGACAAAAGAAAAATATCAAAATTGATATCAAGTATGAACTGAAGCAAGAAATGCACATAATTGAATTGAAATTTGCTCCATTTCGTATTTGATAACCTAACAAAAACCGGTCCATGTGAGAATACTGAAACATTTAACCTTTCTTTTCGATGCTTCTAATCGTTAAATATTTTTTTATTCTCTTCCCAGGGTCTTCTTTTTTTAAGTACGTTACATTCTCGTATCGAATACCATTCGAATTTTGAACCGGATCATCTATTCGATTATATCATCGATGAGGTTATTCTAGGTTAGGTTTCCAATTGAATATCTACAATGAAACGGGATCATTGAATTTCTTTAGATCGTGTTCCTTTTCAGACGATGAATATAAATGAAGATTAGGGGAGGAATTTATGTATTGGGAGTATAAATTAGTTCAGTACATTTTTCAGAAGAAAGCTCTGACTGTTATGAACGTGTCATAGCGACAGCTGATTCCAATGGTTTCAAAGAGATTAAACATCTGTCAATAATATTCAGTACATATCGTTTTGAGTTTCACGCAAAACCCCTGTTTTTTTTTACTGTGTTGAATACGTCAACTTTTGTGTGTTAACTAAACAGCATTTGCGAGAGGTTTTAGTTTTCTGTTTTAACTGGAAGAAAAGCACAGCTGAAGTGCATCGAATTACTGGTAGAAGTTTACGGTGACAATGCTCCAATTGATAAATCATGTAAGAAATGGTTTTGATGATTCAAGAATGGTGATTTCAGTGTTGAAGACAAGCCTCTCTCTGGACAGGCAACAAAATTCGAAGACAAAGAATTGGAAGACATTACTCGATAAAGATTCAAGTCAAACGTAGGAAGAGCTTGTAGAATTATTGGGAGTTACGCAAGCAACAGTTTATGTACGATTGAAATCCATGGGAATGATTCTCAAGCAAAATCAATTAATTCTTCACAAAAAATGGATCGAATTAATTTATACTTCCAATATTCAAGTTAATTATTTACTCACATTTATCTACACTTTCTTCTTTATATTCTTCTTCATGTACCATCTCCATTTCAGAGGTTAACTATCCTGATTTTGGAAGCTGATTGATTTGGAAGTTGTCAAGCAAAGATATTTCTCTTACAATTTTTCCTTGGATTTATGAGTGACAGAATCTTATACTTCAAATATAAAGCAATAAAAAACAAGATTTGTTTTTCTATGCTTTTCTAATTAGTTTCGTTACTAAAGAACTGAGAGCATAAAAAACAAAAATAAAAAGAAAAAAACCATACACGTTACTAGGATCAGAGTTCAATGGTCTCTCTCTTTCCTTGTGATTTAAAATCAGTAAAAAGAGAGAGAAAAAATATATGCATACACACACATACACATACATATACACACGTGATATTCCTTCTTTTGAAAAAAAAAAAAGAAAAAAAATAGGGGGAGATACATCCATTTTCTCCCAGTTCGCTTTGAACTTAATTTGATATCACGCGGTGACGATCAAAGCTTTCACCCTTCGTTTTCTCTCTCTCTCTCTCTTTTTTCTTTCTTTTTTTCTCGCAAGTATATCTCAAAGTTTCGTAAAGAGTAAAGGGTGTATAGGATAAAGAGAAGGAAGAAAATATACAGGGAATAGGAATCGTTAGAGAAGTCACCGAACATGCACTTACACATGGATGTATATTTGCAGGTATGCACGCATGCATAGATAGGATGCATAAATGTACGGTTGGTACAATCCGGAAGCTCACTTCGCTGCGAGCTTTCGCGAACTAAATTGAGCTTTGTTCTCTGTTACGGTGGTGTTACTCCTCCGATTGGTAGAGAAAGAGAGAGAGAGAGAGACAGAGAAAGGGAGATGGGTCAGTGTGTCCAAAGGCATATTCTCGAAATCGGTTCAATTTACTGCCACTGTGGAGTAGACTGGTACGGAGTAGTAGTTTTGTGACCCTTAGAGAATATAAAGGGCTCGACACAAACATCCTAGATACGAATATCCGTTTAATGAGAGAGAGAAAGAGAGAGAGAGAGAGAGAGAGAGAGAGAGAGAGAGAAATAATATTCAGAGTATTCAAGAGTTTGCTAAATTAATTCTCTAGTTAGTTAGATGTTGCTTTCACTTTGAATACGTAAAATATGTTCTTGCTCTTTCACGCGTGTATGTCATATTTTATATTTTTTTTATTTTTTTCTATTCATTTTGTTCAATAATTTCATAATTTTTGAAGTGAAAACTTCTTTAGGCGCGTTCAACAATTCTTAGTAGAAGAAAATCTTATAAATTCACGTCAGCAACATGCTAATGCAAGCACATACACACCCAGTTAACACAAAACGGTAATATGACGTTAATATGACATTAATATGACGTCATTTTTGAAAAATGACCTAAATTGAACGTCATATTAACGTTTTGTGTTAACTGGGCATATAAATCATGAAATTTTACAAATAACACACACACACACATACAATCAGGTTCATACAATGCATTGGGTATTGTTTTTAATTGTAATTTTGAATATTGCAATCAGTTTGAAAATACAAAGTTTGAAAATACAGTTTTAAGGTTTCACTTCTATCAGCAGTCCTCATACCTGCCTCTGATTTTTGTTGTTGTTGTTGTTGTTGTTGTTGTCTGTAGTCTATGCGTTGCGATAGATAGAGTTTATTATTAATCATGAATCTTGTCTAGATGAAAAGGCCAAGAGGATCGAGTATACTCGTAATGTACCGTTAGACGTCTACCAACTATCCTAATCTAATCAACGAGTAGCCATCACACACACTCACACACACACACATACTCTCTCTGTTTCTTGACTTTGTCGTCTTGTACAAATTGTTCATAGAGAGAAAATATGACTATTCCCTTTCTTGAATCACGATGACTCCAGGGCTAGAACTTTTATCTTATCTTTTAGAAAATTCTGTTTGGTTAATGTTTCATATTACTTTACTACCTTCCAACTCCTTTTTAAAATTATTTTTATAGTTTTAGTTTTGCATTGTTACTCGATGTAACAGAATATTGATTTATAAGTGAGTTGTTTAATGCACAAATCGATTAACACTCCAGTTTTAGAAAAATCTTAAAAAGTATCAAAGAATTTTGTGTAATCGTAACTTTTTATATTTATAATAATTTTTCTTATAATAATTAAGAATAATATCATTAAAGGACAAAAGATTTTTTGGTCTATTGAATAATAAATGATTGATTTCAGAAATCACTTTGATTAATCTCGTAATTTAATGTAAATCGTTGCAAGAATGCAACTTAAATGCACTAGAAACCCATGAATGATAAAATTTCTAAAAAAAGGAAATTTAAATTGCAGAAAAGGGATTATAAAAATAGAATAAATATTATTCTTCATTTTTTTGTTTGATGGAATTAATCAATTTGTGCTGTGAATGGATTTAATATGTAAGAAGTGGAGTACAATATATTCTAGTTTATTTTATTCGTACGTGTTCAGTCAGCTGTGATAAAAGGAAAGTAAAGAAAATTATTTGTTCGTCCGGTTTTCGTTGAACTCGAGATAAAAAGAAAGAGAGAAAGACAGAGAAAGAGAGAGAAAGAGAGAGAACTCGGACATTGTAGCACGAATCGATCGTTTCGTACGAAATTGAAGGTAGAGATCGTCGAACGGATTCTAAGCAGCGTGAAACTGCATTATGCTATACCTCTGACACAGCATATACACTTGAGATCACGTTGGCAATATGCCTTGCTTGTACAATATGCCTTGTACGGTTCGTAACTCTATTATTGACAACATCCAGAGAGAAATGGTTGAATCTACGATACTATCCATTACATTGAACACCAATAAATCATCACATATCGATTAATGAAAATTCTATGAAATTTATTTCAAAAGTTTCATCGTATACACGATACAATTGTATACAAAAAGTATTAAAATATATCAAAAAATTCGGGGACAATCAGAGACTTGTTGACAAAAGTGAAACCTTAAAATTGTATTTTGTATCTTCAAACTGATTGTAATATTAAAAATTATAATTAAAAACGTACAAAGCATTGTATATACCTGATTGTATGTGTATGTATGTGTATTATTGTATAGAAATAATTTAAACATATTGTAAATATTAGCTTTACCAAAAAGTTCTGTCCGTTTCTGTGACAACAAATTATATTATTAAAGTTTATTAATAGTAAAACAAATTTGTATTTTGTTTTATTCCAAAATTGGACTAAATTTTTAGGTTAACCTAACAATTAGAATGTCAAGTATGAAATGGGACAAATTTTAATTCAGTTTTGGGTATTCTTTTGTTCCATATCATACTTGACATCCAAATATATATATTTTTTTAAATAAGAATCATTTGTAATTTTTTATTTTCATTCATTCTGAGAAAGAGAATATTTGACTCGTGTAAAATCGATCGTAGAATATTGAAGAGAGGAAAAAAGATAGAAAGGTGTGTCGATATAGTAAAGTGCAAGAAAAATGAACACTCGACCTATTCCTAGTATGATGTAAAAAAAACATGAGTATTAGAAATACATATACATATATATGTACTTAAGTATGTATATGACTTTGCCTATAACTTGAAAATGTTCTCTCTCTCTTTCACTCTCTTTCACTCTCTTTTTCTCTCTCACTCTCTTTCAGTCTCTTTTTCTCTCTCAAACACTCTTCTGTCTATTTTTTACTTTCTTTTTTAGCCTCAAGCGATAAACCATAATATCAGGTTCGTTTCTTTATCGCATACATAGATTCTAGAATATCGCATAAATTCAGTCTTCCAATGCACCCACTTCTTAATCGTCGTCCCCTTTGATGCTTCAGAGAAATGACAAAAAAATTCTCGATCGAGGTTTTCTTTTGCCTATCGATTTCCTTCTTAGATTCTTATTCTACCATTTTAAAACACAACTTATAGGTTTTGCATGTATTTATAGGCTGGTGGAAAAAAAAAGTCGTATTTTTCCGATTAAATCGTGACCAAAAACCCGACACTTCTTTTCCCATCATTTAAATATTTTATAAATAAGATTGTTAAAATAATTTTTAAATTATTGCGTTGGTGGAAAAGTAATGTCAATTTTTTACATTTAAATGTGACCAAAAATCCGACATTATTTTTCCACCAACACAATATTTTATAAATAAATTTGTTAAAATAATTTTAAAATTTTTAAGTTAGTGGAAAAAATAATGTCGTATCTCTCCATTGAATTGTGGCTAAAAATCTGATATTTTTTTTTTAAGGGGATGATATTACCAAAAAGAATAGAAATGATTTTTCATGTTAAAAATAATAATTTCTCGTTGCAAAGCTACGTTTTCGACAAAAAAAATTATTCGTCCTGATTTTTTTTAAAATTATATAATAATAAAAATAATTGTATTATCTTTTTGACTGGATAAAAACATTTGTTTCGTTTTCACAGTTCGATTGATAAAAACATTGACATAATAAACGAAAGTAAAATCGTACACGCGTGTAGAATTTTTACTCGACGAATGGGAATTAATGGAATTATGTTTTTAAATGAATGATATACACGAATATGATATTCCCGTTTGCATTTTACTTTTAATTCTTTATAATTTTGTTACAAAAAAAAAAGAAAATAAAATAAATTTAAATTCGTCTATTAAATAATCTCCACATGATGTTAAAAATTTTTTTCAAATTTGCTGGTACAAAAGAATATTATATTCGGTTCATTAAATAACGTTGTTAATCTAAAAACATTACGTTAGCTCGTAAATCCTGTTTTTTTGCAAAGAAACGCAATTATTATGTTCATACATGAATAAAATTTCTTTTATATCACAGAAACCTTGATTATGAAAGTAAAAAAGCTAATTAATAAAGTTCAAGGAAAACATATAATTATAGAAAATATAAATTAACCATTCACACACACACACACACACACACACATACACATGTACAGAAATATTGGCATTATGTTAAATGTAAACGTACCATGCAACGATACTATTTCAATTTGGAAGTCCTCCTACTCCTAGTTTCTCTTGGGTTTACATTAATCTCATCGAATATATTAAAACCTCAAATAAGTTCTCACCGTTTCTTAAAAAAAATAGAATCAGCAGTACCCCATGACCATCAATTTCAGTCTATGGTATTTCACTGTAATGTCAACTACGTGTTTGTTTATTGCTTCTGAAAATGTCTATTTTTGTGTCAATTAAAGTGTTTTTTGCCAGGAATTTTATTGCACTACTTTATTCGAAAGAAATCTGCAGCTGAAGCACACAAGATTCTTGTTGAGACTTTACGGCGACAATAATCTGTCGAACACGACAAGCAAAGACTAGTTTCGATGATTCAAAAATAATGATTTTGAAGTTGAGGATAAGGAACGTTCCTGGCACACCGACTAAGTTTCAAGACGAAGAATTAGAGGAATTGATTGATCAAGACCCATGTCAGACACTAGGAGAGTTTGGAAAAATATTACAAGTAGATGCATCGACAGTTTCGAAACGTTTAAAAGCGTTAGGAATGGTACAGAAGCAAGGATATTGGGTGCTGTATGAATTGAAGCTGAGAGACATTGAACTGTGTTTTCTCGTGTGTGAACTATTGCTTCAACGACAGAAAAGAAAAGGTTTTTTTGCACCGTATCGTCACTGGCAATGAAAAGTGGATTCATTACGATAATCCAAA
>JACGTP010000121.1:77631-154460 GCA_023678845.1 Mischocyttarus mexicanus | reverse complement strand
GAGAGGAGATCGATCGGGACCCTGGATAGTTCAATGGATTAGAACATTCACCCGGCAATCGAAAGATTTGTGGTTCAATTCCTGGTCCAGTCAGTCCACGGTCCTTCTTTTTTCACGATTCTTGCGTATATTTATATTCACCAATAAAATTTCATTTAATAACATTTTATACATTTTTATGTTTCAGGTATGTACTTTCCTCAACGCATAGTTTTAACAGAAATTATTCAAATGGGAGGATTAAGATGGAAGAAGAAAAGTTAAAAAATGAATTCCTTTGAGAAGTGAGTAAAAATAAAAAACCTTTCTTAGGATGATCCTAGCACGTTCGGATTACGAAATGTCAAACGTGAAAGGACGAGCATTCCTATGGAAAAGAATCCGGTAATGTAAAGATCGTTTCAAACTACGAACCTCTAACGCGTGTCGTGTTTTAATACATGAAAGGTTAATCGTTAAAAGCAAATTAATCCAACTCGTTATCTTTTAATCTCGTCGGAATAAATTTTTTTCTTAGGTTTTATTTTTCATTTCAGGTATGAGAAAAATATATTTTTGTCTCTTTCAATCTTATTTACATTTTTTAATTCAACATATTTAAAAATCATTTATTTTCTATAGAAAAATATATTTGCGTTAAAAATAAAGCAGTGCACCCACATAATTTTGGAAACTGGTTGATCTTCATGATTTGATCTAAAAATAATTTCTAAATGATGTCAAACATTTCCTAAATCAACTTCGTGGTATACCCGAGTAACGCGTAAAGTGTTTCATTTAAAAAAATAATAAGGAAAGATATAAATGGAACAGAGAATGAAAAAAAATATGAGATCAGAGTGTTTTAATGCATGAAAATGAGTCTTATCTACCGTCAGTTCGATATTCGTAGCAACAATTGCTGTGTAATCGAGCGTAACGCAATTATCACCAGGACGAGGGAAACCGGAACGAATTTTGTGCGAACACAGTTAATGGTTGGTTGGTTAGGTTAGTTGGTTGGTTTGTTGGCTGGTTGGGTGGGTGGTTGGTTGGTTGGTTGGTTTGTTGCTGTAAACCCGAGACACAATATTATTTCTTATTCTTCTTCTACTATTCCCGGTAGTTGTATCAGGAAAAATACCACTCAAAATTATGAGAACAGGAAAGTTGCCAGTCTCATTTCCATTCCCCTTTCGTTTCGCACCTTTTATCATTCACTTTGTCTAATCGTAACTGAACTTAACCGTAACCACGTGTCAGACTCGTGATACTCATATTTGGTATGGAATTAAACAACGAGCTTGACTCGTAATATTCAAAGTAGACTTAAAATATTCATCCCTCAACAGACTCGTAAAAAATAATGCAAAGAGTTAAACAAAACCTGGAATATTAATTTTATTGTTTATGAATCATCGTCGTCATTCGTCAAACGTTCCTCTGTTCTCTTTCTTTCTCTCTCCTTTCGTATGAATTTTCCTTTCCATCTTCTTCGTTGTAGTTTTCACTTAGGATCGTAGTGTAGAAACGTCTTCTCGAAGGATTTTAATTACTCTCTGACTCACAAGCACAGATGAAAAGCGCCACGCTTCGGCGCGTTTCCAGACTTCTTCGGCAAACTGCTTGAATGAACATAGGAAGGAAGGAAGGAAGGAAGGAAACGAACGTCAAAGAAAGAAAGAGAAACGTAGAAAAGAGGGTGGAAGTGGATGGATAGATGCCATTTGTTCTGCTTCGGTACGATCTACCCGTGAGATCAAATAAACGGATTACTACGAAGGAGTAGTAAGAGTAGTCTTCTGTAAAAGGAAAATAAAAGATACAAAAGGCAAACCTCGATGGAAAAGAGGATACAAACGAAAGTGGTGTAAAACAATTGTTGTTGTTTCAAGTAGAAACGATATCCAAGAAAATAAAAAAAAGAATGGTGATGCAATTAAATTCGTTTCTCTTTCAAAAAAAAAAAAGGAATAGTTTACCCAATGGAAAAAGGATACAAACAAAAGTGGTGTAAAACAATTGTTCTTGTTTCAAGAAGAACGATTTCTGAAAAGAAACAATGATGAAACAAATTACACTTCGACCAGCCACGGTTTCTTCTGTGAAACCAGTCACACCGGGGTTTGTTTATGTTTGAAGTACTTAAATTGTAAAAAAGTTGAATGAAAATTTACAATCAGCCCATTTAAAAAATTACCAATAATTAGAATACACTTTGAACTATAAAATGTACTATTGTACGATTACCAAAGTTTTATTAGAACACCGAAAATAAATGACGCATTTCTATGAAATACAACCAAGACCCATCTTGAATGAAATGACGCCAGTAAAAATGTTAAATTTGTTTGAAAAATAATCAACTTAAACTCTTTCTTCATATCTCTTCTCAAAAAATAGGAACATTTATTTCTCGTAACTATACTTGTTTCATTAGGTTCAAAAAGTTAGGTGAAAATATGAAAACGAAGAAGAGAGTATCGCTGAGAGAAAGAAAAGAGAATATCATCATCGCTTTAACGGGTTAAAAGATGATCTACGAACGAGAAAAGAAGACTTGAGCAACGATGCAATAAGGAGTGGTATTAATAAAGAAGAAGAAGAAAAAAAAAGTAGGCAAAAGGAGCAGGAAGGGGGAAGGTGGAAGGAAGGGTAATGCGAAAGGGAGGAACAGAATGGAGTAAGTTGATTGCTTCGCACTATCTTCACCTATCTGTTGGATCTCCTTTAAAATGAGTTTTACTCGTACCTTTGATGTCGCCATCGCTATAGCAATCCACAAGCTTGGATCGAGTTTAAATCTACGACGAGAAGATGACCAATCCTGTGATTGTAGATCCCCTACTCCATCCCCACCCCTCGAAACATCTGCAAGATATTGCAACTAACAGTAAATCGCTTTTATTACTCTTATCATCTCTCTGAGATAAAAAAAATTAAAGAAGAGAAAAAAAGAACTATAATTGGAGGATAAGAATTGTTTGAAGCACTCGTCGATACTTTTAAAAGGAATCTTAAGATAGTTTTGTTCTTATTGAAATATGGAAAATAAAAGCTTCTTTATGTTCTCGATTTTATTCTTATTCTTAGTCTTATTATTCTGTTTTGATATATGTAAATATATTTATTATGTTATTTTTATTGATTGTTAATAAGAAACCTTCGTTGTTATGAAAAATATGATTAAAGAAACGCTATAGCACTTTTGTATTATTCAATGTTTATTTAATTGTCTATAAATTCTTTTATCGAAGTACTTTTTCGTTTATATTGAAGAGAAAGAAAAATATATAAGTTTCTTTATAAATACTATAACGGGGTTCTTGTAAATCTTGAATGATATGGAAAGATAAAAGAAATAAGATAAAAATATAAATAAAGAAAGAATGAAGATGAAAGAAATAGATAAAATGCATTTATTGAAAAGATACGTCAGATATTCGAAATATTTCTTCTAACAGATTGACAGAATTGATTTTACTTTATGTTACTTTATTCTAAGATAGTATATGTGTACTTCTAGGTATCTCTTTTTTTTTTTTATCCACTGGAAGAGGACTTACGAAAACGATGATATTTGATGAAAAATATTTCCGAGATCAATTTTTGGCGAAATAAAAGTACAATGGGCGGAGAAAAGGATCTTATAAGATTCTTCAACGAGAAAATCGTCTTTTAGAGTACTTTAGAAAAGTACTACGATCTAATAACACCCTTCTTAAGATAGAGAAAAGAGGATTTTACTTGATTCTATACATCGTTTATCGAATTTTCTTATTACGGTTAAAGAATATTCTTTTTTTTTTAGAAATAATCTGTCTGTGATTAAAATATTCAATATTATTAAATAATTAGATTTTTTTATTTCTAAAATTGGTATTCTATTTTAAAGAAATCAATATTAACCAGTTAAATGTGTTTGACGACTATATCCGTCATGCGTAAAATTTTCTTACAATTTGATATTTAAATTGTAATTCTAGCGAAAACTAAATTATATTTGTAAATTTTAATATGTTTAGAATGTTTAGAGGTTAGGACGAAATTAAATAAAGAAATGAAAATTATAGATAATTTGAGTTGGATTTCTAAACTTCCTGAGAGCTAACTCGTAAGCACTGCAGTAACACTGGATCTTTGATTATCCCGATTTTCATCTTGACGTGTCATAACCTAAAAAACAAAGTATATTAGATTCTCCATCTGCGATGACGTCCGCGCAGTCTAATCTCTTTCTTTTTACCGGTTAGTTTTCGGAGAATTGGATGTTCGCGTTGCATGGTGGCACACCTGAAGTGCAGGCCGCGATTAGAAACCCCCACTTAGATTTTTAATTTTATGTGAACGAAATTTATTTGAATTGAACAAAAAATTGAAATCTACCTTAAAAAATTGAGAATGTTCAAAATTATTTTTTTTAATTTAGTAAGATTGTTATAAAATAATATATTTAATACTAAACTAATTGTAAAAAATATATAAATTGCATTTAAAAAAAATAAGAAGTAAAATTAAAGGGGTGGAGGGGGATGGGTGTTGTTGGATGAAAACAAATGTCAATGGGTGTACGAGAATAAAAAGAGAAGTAGGAGGAAAAATAAAGGATAGAAAAAATGTTGTAGAAGGTGGATGAGAATGAGGATAAGAAGGATGAGGAGAAAGAAAGGAGGAAGAGGATTCTCGCGTAAGCTAATACAGGTCGTCCTGCGGCGGTTAGCTGCCGCAGGTGGGCGCATGCCACGATCCTTGTGTCGCGATAACACGGACCCGAGTCTCTTTCTATCTCTCGACAACTTAATTCCGATCAGGCTGGTCAAGGGACAGGATATACACGACTCTCTCCACCGTTTTTCCTTCTCCAACAACTCCAACAACAACTGAAACAGAAATAATACGAAAATGTTTCTGTAATTTTGTTTCTTTTCACTGCAAAATCATTGTTTTTTCGTAATCTTAATAAAAATTATTTATAAAGTTAAAATAATTATTAAATATTAATTTAGTATTGTGATTTTATGTACAGTTTTTCTTTCTGCAACAACTGTAACAACAACTGAAACAGAAATAATACGAAAATGTTTCTCTAATTTTGTTTCGTTTCACTGCGAAATGTTTCTTTTCGTAATTAATTATAAAAAAAATAATAATAATTATTAAATATTAGTTTAGATCGCGATTTTATCTACAGTTTTTCTTTTTGCAACAATTGCAACAACAACAACAACAAAATTTTTCTTTAACAACTGCAACAACTACGAAAACTAAAATAATACGCAAACGTTTCTCTAATTTTGTTTCTTTCCACTGTAAAATCTATTTTTTTTATCGTAATTAAATATAAAATAAAAATAATTATTAAATAATGATTTAGAATCGTAATTTAATGTACAATCTTTCTTACTTTAACAATTGCAACAAAAATAATACGAAAACGTTTCCTTAATTCTATTTCTTTTCACTGTGAAATCTTTTTCGTAATAAAATAAAATAAGTAATCAATAAATATGAATTTAGAATCGTGATTTTATGTATGCTAACAGAAAATAAATCATAGTAAATTGTTAATGTCAAATACATCATTTCCGATTAGAATATCGAACCCGATTGGTTGTTATTTCCAAGTATACTATTCAACTTTTCTAATCATCTTATACACGGTTAATGAATGAAGCTTATTTTAAAGTTACCTTGACTTTCCGAGAACTTTTTTCTCAACCTTCTTCTCCTTGTCTTCCTCTGATGAAAGTAAAAAAAGAAGAAGGAAGAAAATAAGAAGAAGAAGAAGAAGAAGAAGAAGAAGAAGGTTTCTCGATTAATTCATGCCCGAGAGGAGCAGAGGAATACGAGACTCTGGCCACTTATCCTTATCTTACCTTAAACCACATGCCTAAAGCGTCTCGCGTTAATCAGAAAGAAAAAAAAAGTTCTGAATAAGGAAAAGAGAGAAAGAGAAAGAGAAAGAGTGAGAAGATTTTCTTCTCCCTTTTCATCTCTTCAACCAATCGATAAGAAGAAGAAGAAGAAGAAGAAGAAGAAGAAGAAGAAGAAGAGAATTCACGACTCGCACCTGTGGCCAAAGAGATTCTTACTTGGCTCGAAGGAATCCTTCGACAAACGAGCAAGGATACTTGAAAGATTACTGAAAGTGTCTGTAACCTGTTTCGTTGTTTCCAAGTTTCTTTGAAAAACAAAATGCTCGTATTTTTTTTTTCTTAATCGTTTACTCGTTTCTCTAAAACGATTAGTCACAACGAACATTAACTGTTTAACTAATTGTGATTATTTATTAGATTTATTATACACGTGTGTTCTTATACGTTCAATAATTAGTCGTTTATAATCACGTGATCAATTTATTGAAAATATTATTTCAATTTGACAATTACTTTCTGTAATTGGAATTCAATGGGGTGTTGATTTTTTAAATAAATAATATCATTGTATTTTAATTATTAATTTATTATTAATTTATTTTTATTTATTATTATTTATTATTATTGTATTTTTTCCAGAAATTAATTTCCAAGTTTTTAGAAACCAATACCTGATAACACAAATTTAACACACTTTATTATATTGCACATATAATCTTAGCATGTGCAATCTAACTACATAATAATTAATATTATATTTATTATAATAATAATAGTGACATCCTATCACGATTTCCTATACTATTTTTTCATAGTAATAAAATTAAATCACGAAACAATACTACTTTCAGTAACCTAGTTTCACAACTCCGAAAAAATAAATATGGACAATAGTGTCAAGACGTTCCATAATTAATATTCCATAAATTATTATTCCTAAAATAAAAGGAACAGAAACAACTAAAATCGTATTCTTTAAAAAAACTATTTTCTTATCTTTTAAAAAATAAATGAACAAAAAATCATGAACAAGGTTAATGACACGTATTTATCCAATGTTATAATACATAATAGCTAACTATCTATGTACATACCTTATATACATTACATAGTTACATATACGTAGGTATAATATGTTAACCAACGAATTTCACGAGCTAAATTACGTACTCGAATTCGTCCGTTCCATAACTTCGAGCAGGAAAATCACAACGTGCTTCTGGCAGTATCGTGCTTCTCGTCGCCTCCTCGTCTGTCAGCGGTTACCAAATTTATAGTCTTCGTTGTAGCCACGCAACTATGACATTAGCTACGCTCTCACGACATAGTATTTACAGCCCTTCCCTCCCTTCACTCCCTCACCCCTTCACTCCCTCACCTCTTCACCCACTGTAAAGCTACTCTTTAATATTCTTTTTCTTCTACCAACGCGATGGTATTGTTTGCTTCGTTGTTTTGCGAATACCGAATTAATCTACTAAAGCAGAAAATCATTTACATATTTACATATTTACCTTTTTATCGTGTGTATAAATATTGTCCAATTTTTTCTTCACAATTCCCAATAGGAAAATCCAAAGTTTTTTCTTTTCCACTAACCAACCACCAATACACGTACAGCTCTTCTTGATGAACGGTTCTATATTTTTCTACAGGAAAAAAAAAAGAAATACGTATCATGCATTCTTTAACGAGAACGTTAATTATTCCCCCATCCTCTCTCTCACCTTTCCCTACACTCTCAGAGAAAACCCACATAGAAAATATTATCGAAATGCTAGAATTCATACGGGAACCGGAATAACCTCCTTTTGTTTTTTTCTTCTTCACTCGTTTCTACTTAAATAATTATACCAAACGATAAATCTCAAAAGAGAACGAAAAAAACATTGAATAAAAATGAACTGTGGTCTAACAAGGAGAATGAAAGAGAAGAATGGAAGAAGAGTGGAGTAGGGGAAAAGAAAAGGGGTCTAACGAAGTGCAACGATATCGAAAAGTAATCTCTCGGATATCGGATTGTGTACGCGTAAGTAAAGAGGGTGGTAGAAAGAGAGGGGATGGGGGGAGGCTGCAGGAAGAGAAGAGAGAGGGTGGTGTATACCGTCTTATACCGGCGGGACCCTTTATGTTTGTCGTGTGCGCCGGCATTGCTAGTCAACTTCTAAAGGAAGATCGCAGTCGATAGGTTCGGGCCATTGCTTCGAGTATATACCCGGTCGAACGCCAATTATCTGATCCTACCTATTCCCCTTACCCCCTTACCCCTCCCACTCCCCCTTTCTTCGTGTATCTATCTATCTGTTTATCTATCTATGTATATATGTGTATGTGTGTGTACGTACATGGATATCTGTACGTGTATAGAACCATGTTTCACTCTCTCTGTCTGTGTTGTAAACAAGTATGTGTGTGTATGTGTGTGTGTATGTACGTGGGTATCTGTACGTGTATACAACCATGTTTCACTCTCCTCTCTCTCTTTGTGTTGGGAACAAGTATGTGTTTGTATATGTGTGTGTGTGTGTGTGTGTGTAGGTACGTGGATATTTGTACGTGTATACAACCATGTTCCTTTCTTTCTCGTCTATCTTTGTGTGTGTGTGTGTGAGTGTATAGCGTAGAATGTATATATGTAGTAGTGTATATATGCGTAGAGAAGCCTAACTGTGTTAGAATATCTCCTCGCCCATTCGGATGCAACGTACGCAGAAGCAATATCCAGATTATTATCGTGAACCCTCCGTGGCATAATCTTTCGACCGGATCACGACCACGAAGCGTGCCATTATATGCTCCAGGCAGGTGGCTTGCTTTACCTTTGCTTCGTTTACAACCCCCTCTCCTTTTCATCTTCTTCCTATTTCTTCCTTTTACCACGACTATTAAACCATATTCCTTTTTCTCCTTTCACTATCTTTACTTTGTCTTTAGATTCCCATTTTTTGATACCCTTCGTGTATATTCGATGATTTTGTTATAATTTAATAGATTATTGTTTACTTTTGTTGTTGTTTATTGGTAGGGTGTAAGATTATTTTACTGGTTTTTTATAATTTTTTTTTTAATACTTTGACTGTTACAATGAATTCACATGGTTCGGTCAGAACGATAGAATTTTATGAAGCAAGGTTTCATAGAAATGAATCTTTTATTTTCGGTTTTTTTAATAACAATTTTTCATTGTTTAATTATGCAATGTTTATTTCGAAGTATATTCTAAGTACTGGTAATATTTTAAATACGTCAACTGTAAATTTTCATTCAACTTTTTTACAATTTAAGTAATTCTAACCTAAAAAAAGTGTAGCATCAGAAAAGAAACCGTGACCGGTGACCAATGATCAACGTGGCAGTTAAAGTGTTAATCAGGTTGCATGTTCTGTGTTTTTTTCTCTGTTCTGTATCCATCATTTGAAGTCACGTTGAATATTTATTTGTTTTAATTCGTACCTTCTTTAGAATCGAATACAATTTTCCCAACAACGCTTTGAATCCCTGAAATAAATTTCTTTTTATCAACTTGTGATTAAATACAAGAAAACGTTGTCACAATTTTAAAAAATGTTCGTAAATTTCTTCTTTTCTTCACATGAAGTCTCCATTTTTGAAAGTTGACTATCATCACTGCTTTCTGATTGGATTTTGTTTTTCGTCTTAGCAGAGTGTTTTAATTTGTAAAAATAATTATTAGAGATTAGTTAGAATTAGTTTCACAATTAATTTGAAGAAAATGCATGAGGAATGGAAAAAAAAGATTCTTTAGAATGTTCGAGTAAGCCTTAACAAAAGTAATCAAATTCATGAATAATAATAATAGAAGAGATATGCCATAGAACACAACAGGCAAGCAAGCTTACGTTTCCGTTTCTGTCTCTTCTGTTTCACAAAATGCAAATGCATTTGCCCTGGGACCTAGCATCCCCTTGCTCTACTGTATAACCTATATACATTGTTTAAATGTATATATTTGTTTAAAGCAAACGTAGGGAATAGAGAAGATAAGGTTGTCATGGTATTTGAATAATAATCTAGTTTTCATTTGAAAACATTCCTAAAATACAAAATATATCTTTTTACTTTTTATTTCTATTCTTGTTTTTTTTCGGTTTCCGAAGAAAATCCAGAAGGGAGAGAAAGATTTCGATTTACACTCAATACGTTACGTCCATTTAAAAGCATTATGGTAATATTACGGTCTTTCGTAAGAAGGACCACGTAAAACCGCGTAACCGTTTTCAATTATTCATGCGATGGTGAGTCTTATCTTCCTACCTTTCATGATACCATGATTAAATGAACGAGAATACTACAGGCTATTCGTAAATTTTTTTATCGTGTTTTTGCTTTTCTCTGCAAGTGCATACTATTTTCGAAAGTGTTGTTTCTCGATGAGAGAGAAAGAGAAAATAATTTTATGAAAAATGTTATCAAGATTAAACGAGATCTTCAAGAACTGTATTTTTGATATTTGTTTAAATATTTATATTAATAAACATTATTATAATAAATATTATAAACGTGTAACATCTTGTTTGAAAAATAATATTTCATAAAACACAAATTAGGGAATCGTATGTTGACATTAGATTTACGATGTGAATGAATTTGACTCGTTAAAATTTTGATTAGTATAAATAAAACTTAAATATTATGTTTTTAAATTCTTTTATTGCTTTATAGTTTCATAATAAAATAAACGTACACGTTGATTCTTTTGTGCTAGAAACGTTTGCAAAAGATGTATTTCAAAACCAGAAATTTCTACATCAAAAAATTATTTTTTCAATGAATTTTTTAATAATAAAAAAAAATCTTTTATAATTAATTCAAAATTATCATCTTAGCAAAACAAAAATATTTCAATTTTCTCATACCAGTCAAATTGGCTTAGTTCGATAACAAAATATGCAATGAACATTGTTAAATGTAATTTGAAAAAAAGGATTTTAAAGAGGATAGAATAATGAAAGTATTTATCAAAGTTTCTCGTCATGTATTAAAGTAAATACATAGTAAATGGTTTCGTCGATCAATGTTAACAGGCTTAAATAGGATTCTTTCGTTTCCGCGTTTAGTTTTAGGAAGTCGAATTAACGGTAAAGCTTTTATTCTTCCAATTCCGATCGTTACCGGCGATGCCTCGCAACTTCGTTTTGCAAACGAACGAACATACGAACGTAGGAACGAACGAACGAACGAACGAATGAACGAATGGACGAACAGGAAGTGCATTCGAACTGTTTAAATCCCTATTCTGGCAGGGGCAATCAGGCATGTCTATCTCTCTCTCTCGACTGTAGTCGTTCTCAAAGGTAAAATCGCTCGAGCTCGGACGATTCGTCGTTCGCAAACGTAATCGCAAAACGTTCTGACCCCTCGATCTGTATAACTGCATCTCTACCTACTATGAAAGAGAAACAGAGAGAGAAAGAGAGAGAGAGAGAGGAAATGAAAATTCAGACTAACTCTGACTGTTTACTTTCATTCCCGTATCTATCAACAAACTTAACTATTTTTCTACCATTAGTACAATTTTTACCCTTATCTTTTCCATTTCTCTTAACGTTAATGCATATTTTATTCTCTAGCTTTTCTTATCGAATAAACACACATTTTCTAAATTTTTCTTCTAATTGACCAGTTGTTGAAAAGAAGGACTGTTGATTGACTAAACCAAGAATCGAACCACAAATCTTTCGATTGCCGGGTGAATGTTCTAATCCATTGAATTATCCAGGATCCCGATTGATCTCCTCTGACGATCATTATTTAAGTTTGATGTTATAATAGCGTGGAGGTGCCGAATCCTACACTCTCCCCCTCTACAACAACATTCGTCCTCGAATATTTTTCTATCATTCGACGTAAACTTCTTCTAATATCATTTCGAACGCACACTGTGACCAACTACAATTCAAACCAACTTAACCTACGATCCGTAGACTTCCAAAGAGTACTCAATTACTTCCCCAAAACAATACTTAATGTCGCTACAATCGTCATCATTTGAATATTGTCACCCATAGTTCCACAGGCTACCGTTCTGCGTCGCCATGATCGGACACTAAACCGCGACCGGGTACTCAACTTCTTCCCAAAACCAACTTATTCTATGTCGCTACGATCACCGTTTTACTGTCTTTTTGAAAACCTTTAGCAACTTTAATTAATTTTCCTCGCGTTGTCGTAAGTTGTTCGAGCGAGAAACGAAGCAAACCTCCATCCCGGACTGAGTCCCTAATTTGTAGGAATCGTGAGAAAAGAAGAACCGTGGACTGACTGGACCGAGAATCGAACCACAAATCTTTCGATTGCAGGGCGAATGTTTTAATCCAATGAACTATCCATGATCCCGATCGTTATTTAAGTTTGATGTTATAATGGCCTACATATATTTGATACTTTAAATATATTGCAACTTGTGGAAAAGTCGTGCGAACAAATTTGTTCGAGTTACGCGACAAGGTTTAAAAAAGGGATCTTAAGAAAAATGATAGAGATGTGCATACGTTCGATTAAGGACACGTAACATATTACACAGCTGTAAGTTTATTTACAAGATAAATCTAACGTTACATTGTAATCGCATCTTCGTTCGTACGTTAACATCCTATCTCGTCTTTCAAACCTCATTAAATTCGCTTCACTCGAGTTACGATGCTAAAGAAAATAATGATCCCAATATCTTCAAGAATATATACAAATATACATAGAAAATAAAAATGGTATATGTATTAACCTTTAACGCTCGGACTTTTATTTGTGAATATCGACCGGCAACTCAAACTTATTATTTATTTATTTATTAAAAAATATGTGAGTTTATAATAAAACAGATAAAATCAATTGACTCAGGGGAGTATTATTTTTTATTTGTAAACAATTATTGATAAAGACCCAAAAATACATTTGGAGGAGAGTGTCGTACATCAACGGTGCCTGAAAGGCACACTTGAAGCTTTAAGGGTTAAAAATTAAAAGTTAAGGGTTTCTAATATTTGTTATATTTGTACTACTACGAGTTTAAATAAGCAACTACAAAAATGGATAAGTGTTTAACTCTTTGACTGCCATTCCAAAATCACATGTCCCCCTCAACACGCCACAATAGTATTTTGTGATTCAACATTTCATAGAAATTCATATTTTAGTCTCGGTGTTCCACTACAAATTTTTCATCGTTCAATAACACACATTTTATTTCAAAGTATACTCTAATTAATGATAATTTTTTAAATACGCTAATTGTAAATTTTCATTCAACTTTTTACAATTGAAGTAATTCAAACTTAAAAGAACCTTGACATCATAAAAGAAACTTTGACCAGTCAAAGTGTTAAAAAAACCTTCGCAGAAAATATTGATCTTAAAGTAACGAAATATTATCCAAATGAGACAAAAATAATCCGTCTAACTTGGAAGAAGAAGAGGAGAGAGGGGAGAAAAAATAATTCTAATAGCTAACAAAATCCAACCGAAATAGTTTCGATCTTCTTTTTTATTATCAACCTTCCTTACCTTATTTCTACCTCGAACCTAGAATTTATCTCTCTCCATTTACCCGTAGCGACTTTATTCGGGACGATTTGCTTGGCGGAACTAAATGGCCTAACCCGATCGGAGGTAGGTGAGGTGTAGGTGGGGTAGGTGGAGGAAGGGGTTGGTCATCCACAGTTACGTCGTCGTCGTAATCGTATCTTCCGTTGACCACTTACAGTCTCAACTGAAAGAGGAAAAGGAGGACAAGAACAATGAAGAAGAGAAAGAGAAAGAGACAGAGAGTGTAAGAGTGGTGGGAGGAGGTGAAGAGGAGGAAAAGGTCGAAGGAATTGTAGGTGATAGAAAGAAAGGAGGATGGAGAGAAAGAAACGAAGGAAATCGAGGGGGATAACCCAGCGTGCCGAGTGGATTTAATTCACTTAGTTCAAGGTACACGTGCTAGGGTGAGTAGGGGGGTGGTAAGGGGGGAATAGGGGGTTAGGGGGTTAGGGGGATGGAAGTAGGGGGTTTGGGAAGGGGTAGAAACTCGTTACCGGTGCCCAGTTTAATTGCGTAAGCCAGCACACCAGTGCTTGACCATTAAAAGCTCGAGTCGAAGGGGAGCTTCGAAGCACGGTGGCTCTGAATGGTCGCGACTCTCTTTCCAAGAAGAGAGAAAGAGAGAGGGGGGGGGAGAAGGAGAGGTAGATGTGAATCGAATCAATTTCTCTCTATGTTCCGGCGTACTGTTAATTCGAGTTTGCCAAAGACTATTCCGCGTTTCGATCTTATCGCGATACGAATGGAATCGAGTTAGATTTCTCTTCTCCATCGGTGGTTTCTCTAGTTTTCCAAGTACTATAATACGTTAGTTAGATATATTTCTAGTTACTTTTTTTATTTTGATAACGAACATTGAACCAACATCGTTTTCTTACTTTTCAATTTTTTCTTGTTTAAATAATATCTCACTCGACTTTTAGTTGTACGAAATGAATTTGTGAAGTGAACAAGTAATATAATTAATATCGATCACACATTAACTTCTATAGAATATTATTACGTATCTTTTTGTAATTATAACAATGGATTTTAAATATGAAAATAAAAAATGAAGAAAAGTGGAACGATGTTTGGTGGTTGTGAATTTTATCTGAAATTTAAATAACAAATATCGTTACTTGAATATTGTTCTCTTGGTTTATTCTCTTCTGTCACTCATTTGTCAATTTGGTTAACTTACCATTGTAATAATTACCTCAACTCGATATTTATTCAAAAATAAAATTCTTCTTCCAGTGAAATATTGTTCTTTTACAAAAGCAAAAAATCATTTTTTAACAACGACGTGAATTTATTCTATTTTTGATAATAATCTTTCTATTTATTTTGAGTGATACTAATCGATGAAGAAGAAAGTTCAACGATTTGATCGATTTGAAGAAAAATGTGTGTGTGTGTGTGTGTGAGAGAAAGAAAAAACAAATAGAAGTGACCTGACATTGCGTTTAACCGAATACTACAACGATATATGTGTCACACGTGCTATTTTCTCGGCTTTCGCGATAAACGAAGTTTCAAATAAACTCGTCCTATCGCGTACTACTACTACGTGGTACCAAAAAGCGTAAGGGTGGGAAGGTGAGTGTGGGTGAATCGGACAAGAGAGAGGAGGATGGATACAAACTTTGTGTCAGAGCTGACCTTTTTCCCCCACGTTGCCGGATATTACGAGTATTGGTCGGTTCGAGTAACACACACACACACACACACACACACACACACACACATGTGTGTGTGTATACCTATATATATATACAGTTATACTACGTACTACAATAAAACGTATGAACGAAACCTAATTTGAAATCGCGCGTGTCAGCTAGAATCGTCCTTGCTGGTGGTAGCCATTCTATTTCTACCCTCTGTCTCTCCATCCCCTAACCTCATTCATCTTCCCATTTCTACCCTCTTCTTTTCTTTCCTTTTAATATTGGGAGTATAAATTAGTTCGGTTCGTTTTTCAAAAGAAAGCTCTGACTGTTATGAACGTGTCATAGCAACAGCTGATTCAGAGAGTTTCAAAGAGATTAGACATCTGTCAATAATATTCAGTTCATATCGTTTTGAGTTTCACGCAAAACCCCTGTTTTTTTTTACTGTGTTGAATACGTCAACTTTTGTGTGTTAACTAAGCAGCATTTGCTGGAGGTTTTAGTTTTCTGTTTTAATTGGAAGAAAAGCGCAGTTGAAGTGCATCGAATTGCTGGTAGAAGTTTACGATGACAATGCTTCAATTGATAAATCATGTAAGAAATGATTTCGATGATTCAAGAATGGTGATTTCAGTGTTGAAGACAAGCCTCGCTCTGGACAGGCAACAAAATTCGAAGACAAAGAATTGGAGGACATTACTCGATAAAAATCCAAGTCAAACGTTGGAAGAGCTTGCAGAATCATTGGGAATTACGCAAGAAACAGTTTATGTACGATTGAAATCCATGGGAATGATTCTCAAACAAAATCAATTAATTCTTCATTAAAAATGGACCGAATTATTTTATAATCGTAAAACTATCTCGATTGAAATCTCTAAAAGATAAATGATATTGAAAATATCATATCAACGTTTGGGAAATAAAAAATAATTAGAGAAGAGAACGTTTAGAAGGTGTTTTACAAATCTACAGTGATAAGAATGTACGATATATCAGACAATTATTTAAATTCTAAAAATAAATCGTATTTAAAGTCATTCTCTTTTTCTTTTTTCCATTTAAACGTGCAATAAACTGAATAACGTGTTCTTATCTTTATGGTAGAAATTTTTAATATGGAAAATAAAGCTGTTATGCGTCATGCGAACCTTCTGTTGCACACACGAACACACACATACATTTATTCTATTATTTTTTTGCTCATATACTTTTCCACAATCAAGATTTGTTTAATTTCGAGCGTATAAAGGAAGGAGGAATTAACCGATAAAAAAATATTAGATCTGTGAAGAAATAAGTTAAGTTTATGAAAAAAAAAGTTTAATGTGAAATTCAGTAGAAAAAGTAACAAAATAAAAATGGTAGAAAATCTCGAAAGAGTATGAACTATCTTGTAAACTGTTTTTTTTTTCTTTTACATTCAACACGATATCATTCGTAGTTTGTAATAGTAGTAGTAGTAGTAGTTAAAGTACTGTACTTAATTCTGGTTAACAGGGTAAAGACCTCGAACTCGAATAATAAAGATAGCAAGTACAGTGGTTTTGCGGCCTTACTTGACCCCTAACCTCAAAGTAGTTTCACCTTAACGCGACAACCGATAATAAAACTCAATTGCACCTTTCTCTGACTTGCCAACACACATACACACACAATTAAAATGTAACTTTGTATATTCTCTCTTCAAACAATCCTTTTTTAAATGTTTATTTATTTATTTATTTATTTATTCATACGTTCGGAGTAGGTGTACGCATCGACGAATCTTATCCTCGCACACGTATTCTGAAAAGTATTATTGTTGAAAGAGTAACTAAAATAAATAAACAAAAAATAAAAGATAGGAAAGTAATAAAAGAAAAATTCTTCAATTTCTCCTATTTTTTTCATTTCTATTTTCCTATCCTATGATTTATTTATTTATTTATTTATTCATTCGGGGTAGGTACGCATCGGTGAATCTAATTCTCGCACATCGTATTTTGAAAAGTATTATTGTTGAAAGAGTGACTAAAATAAAATGAAATAAAAAAAGAAGATGGTAAAGTAATAGAACAAAAAATAGACAAATCTGACATTGAGTGGAAATGTCACGCGAACCAGAAAACATGGAAAGACTTACTTGCTACTACTACTATCCCCTTCCTCTTCTTTTTTTACCTACGACCCGAGGGAATTGCGAGCTACGCGAATTTTTCACCACATTGGAAACATCTCTCTCTCTCTCTCTCTCTTTCTCTTTCACAAATAAAAGAAGAAGAAGAAGAAGAAACGAGACAAAACGTAAAGGAAACGAAAGGAATAGAAAGAGAACAACCAACCCCTACCCTTACCCCTGCTTCTGCCACTGCTTCTGTCCCTTGCCTATGCCCCCTGGAGCCCTTCTAAGGGAAACTTACAGCCGTTGCACGCGTTCAACCGGAAACTGATATTTCCGAGTTACCTAGCCCGGATTCGTCCCGAAGAGAATAACTTAAGGGAATGTCTCTAGTCTTCGAGTGACTGAGAGTGACAAAATCGAAGTCGTCGCTTTATCTTTCTCCTCCCCCACCCCCTACCCTTACCCTCACCTCCACCACCACTTTTTTCCACCCACCTCCTACAAGTTTCTCTTTTCTTTATTTTCTTCCTTTATTCGTCCGCTTGGTTGCATCTCCGAGTCTTTTCTCTCTTCTTTTTCCTTTCTCTCTTTCATTTCTTTCTTTACCCTCACTTCTTCCTCCACTTCCACCCTCCTCCACCCTTCACCTCGTCTCTTTATCTCGTCAAACGTGAACGATGCTTTTCATACCTTTTTCTTTACCTTTTCTTTTTTCTACATTTTATTCGAGTTTTCTTTTTTTTTTTTTTGCAACTTTTCCAGTCTTCTTCCTTTTCATCTTGTTTCGATGTCTACTGCAATTGTACTTTGTAGGTTTGCTGAATGGAATGTTTTGGGGGATTAAAAATGACATTTATTTGATAAAATAATAGTCGTAAGTTGGGTCAATGAACTCATCGATTCAGAGAACCCTCTCGATTATATTATAAAGAGAAAATTATACTTAACGTATGCAAAGACCTTCTGTCCACCAGTACTACTAGTACGTTCCTTTCTAGTCCGCTTAAGCCCGGATTACTATCCCGCTTGCGATACCTGAAAGCGCTTCAAAGGATCGTTCTTTCATCTGCTTTTCGTTCCTTCTTTCTAACTCCTTTTCATCATCCCTACTTTACGTACCCTTTCGTTTCACTGCTATCATCTCTCCTCTCTCTTTTCTATTTTTTTTTTCCTCTTCTTTTGGAAAAAGTCTGCCTTTACGCGGACGATTTAAAAATTTATGGAATTTCTGAGTAGCCTTAGGTACGATGGTACTACCACCGATGTTACTAGCTTCATGTTTTCTCTCTTTTTCTCTCTCATCGAGATAGTAACGACGCTTTCACCGATGAGAAACGCGAACCTACTATCCATGAAGTACTCCGGCACGTTCGCGTTACGCGTTTCGTGTTTGCATTTCTATGGCCAAAAAGTCCAGAGTTTTTGGGAATGGGGAAAGGGTTGGTAGAAAGAAGGGTAGGTGGGATCAGGGGAACGATGCAATATGTGCCAGACACGAGAAGATACTCTTACACTAGTAACTCCACCTAGGTTTGCAAGCTCTACAGTTGATGTCAATGTTGGTCGTACTTGGGGGGTGTACCCCCCTTCTCCGCCACCTCCTCCTCCCATCTCCACTTTCCCTATGCTATAGTCCTTGTTGAACCATGCTACTCTCTCTCTACCTTCTGGGCTTGGCAAACAGTATGCATTGAGAATCAACGACCCCGTCGAAATACTCCTGGTCATTCGACCTACATGACTACACCGTACAATACAGATTCTAGGTTTATTCTTCTTTCCCCTTCCCCATTTCTCTCTGTTTTTTTTTTTACATTACGAGAATCATAAACCTAGGGATTTTCAATCTTCTATACACTCAGAACGTATACTAACACGTATACATTTTTATACAAGTTGTTATATTAATGTAACGTTAAATATAATGAAAATTTCATCTTCTAACAACTTGAAGTACTAAAACGATAATCGATTTTCATCAACGCAGATCTAACCCCCGGTATAACGAATTTTAGCATCGTCATCTTGGCACGTGTAAATCCCTAACCCTCACCCCTCGTTAGTTGGTTCTTATGGTTCGATCATACGGATTTAATACATTGAAGGTATCTTCTTGTTTCATTTTCTTGTTCATTTTCTTCTGCTTAATTCGTTCCTAGATTCTGAAAAGAAAAAGAGGAGAAGTATAATTCACGAGATTCCATATACCTCGTAATTTCAAATACCGAAGGCTGTCTTAAGAATATATTTCCAGTTTGAAAGTCGTCCGGTATTCAATGATCGGTGTGAGAGACGTTAGTATCGTGCGACATAATCCATGGTTATATTTACCACAAGCTACCAAGTAACGAGCTCTCGTAACGTGTAATAACATAGGACGGATGCGTGATAAAACCACGAAAGTTGAACGAGTAATACGATGGTGGTTCTTTTGCTGGTACTGAACGGAGTGTACGATGCTGTTGATGGTGAACGAGCTAACGTTGCTGAATCGTGCTCGTAATTTTGTCCACTTTACGTTGTCCATCTTTATCTCACTTTGTCTTTCTATCATTTCAGATTCATCTATCATTTATCTTGATCTCTTTCTCTCTCTTTATTTCTATCTATCTGGCTTATTCTCGCAACTATATGCGTTACACGATCATACTACGCCCCCTGATTTAACGTACTGGCCATTAAACCCAACGACTTTGACGACTCGATCTAATCTAAATTGTAGAGGAGTTTGCTTGTTCTAAAAAGGAAAGAGAACGATCTTTCTAAGACGTGATGATGCTGCTTTTGCTGCTCATAGTCGTTGTCGTTGTCGTTGTCGTTGTCGTTGTCGTAGTTTTATCAAAAAGGTTAAGAGGGGGGGAATTTAATTCAACTCTTTCACTAAAGTTTATATTCTGTTGGATTTTTTATATTCTTTTTCCTTTAAAATTGTAATTTTTTTTTTTATTAAATAAACACACGTAGAACATCGATGAACGTATTTTAAATCTAACCTCAAATTATAGTACATTGTGTTATTTTTGGGTGATACAATTTTAACCAGAAATTATTTCAATAAATATTCGCCAAAAATAAATGTAATTTAATATTAGGGATGCAACGAGAATTTCATTTTACGAAAATATAATTAAATAATATTTAATTTACGATGATTCTGAGGAATAAATGCATCCACGGTATGGTTGCGCATATATTTTTTCAATCACAAATTAATTTTATGATTTTTTCCAAAATTAAACATATTATATTTTATTATAGTATTTTTTTTGTTTCATTATTATCAATTTCTTATAATTTTTTTTTTATATCGATGGTGAATATCGTA
Organism: Mischocyttarus mexicanus; assembly: GCA_023678845.1. Lineage (NCBI taxonomy): Eukaryota > Metazoa > Arthropoda > Insecta > Hymenoptera > Vespidae > Mischocyttarus > Mischocyttarus mexicanus. Next base: position 133,979 of record JACGTP010000121.1, on the reverse strand, counting down.
CGCTAAAAGAAAATGTCTCTTTTTCTTTTTTCCGAGACGTTAAGTTTGCAAACCGCATCGCATAAATTTTCATTTCGATCGTACTTTCTCTCTCTCTCTCTCTCTCTTTCTCTTCTTCTGTTGCTTGGTTGCTTGCTTGCACGTTCTCCCGTTCTCTGCATTTTCAATTTCCATTTGTACACCACCACGGAAACACGAACGGGCGCTAGAGATTGGCGCCTGGTATAAATTCATTTGCATATTCCAAGCCTCGAGACAATCGAATTCAATTATAATGCCTCACCAGAGGTGATCGCTGAACTACAAGCACATCGAAATCGAACGGTGGTTCACGTAATTAATAGATGCTTACAAAAAGGAATATAATGGGGATGGTATAAGCAAAAACTGTAACGTAACCGCTATGAAAAATATTCATTTTCATTTTATTAAACTGTCACCATTATTCTTCCAACATATTCTTTCATTCTTAATTTTTATTTATTTTATTAAAATAATATTAAGTCAATGGAAAAAAATGACCAAATTTTTGGCAACAATTCAACAGGAAGACATTTTTTGTTCCTCCAACCAAATACAAAAGAATCACGTTTAATTCGCATTAGCAAATTAAATTGTACCTTTTATCTTCGAAACAATTTATTTTACGACTGATATATTAAACTCGTTATTACACTGGAAGAAAATTAAAAACAATATCGGTTTTTAATTGGTTCGAGAGAGTGTAAGGTTGTAATAAACTCGTATAAAACACGCTTGTTCCAGATAATATCGGTGAAAAATAGTAATTAAAAAAAAAAATAATAAAAAAAGGAGTATGATATATTAACATACGTGTAAAAAATTATCTATTGGATTTTATCGATTCTCAACGTTAATACCGTATTACGTTCGTTATTACGTGAAATACCAATAGCCATGCAGAACGTACGTATAAACCACTAAATTAATTTCTGAACTCGATATTGTGTATGGGCTCTTAACATCTGACGTTTACACGAGCCTCGATAGATCGTTTACAGTGGCAATAAACTGTACTTCAATAGGACTTTAATATACTCACTCACTCATTTACATATACACGTAAACACATAAACACACACAAACACACACACACATACTATCATCGTCATCATCATCTCACACACTTTGAATGTCCTCTGAGGAATTTGTTAATAATCTTGAATAATCGATCAGATTGAAACGGCAACGTCATGGGGAATACAACCACCGTTTGATAAAGTTAATGGGGTAGGGGGGAGGGGTAGAGGGGACATATTAAAATGAAAATAATGACGAGTAAACTTGAAATATATTCAATCTTTGATTATATATTAGACTTCGTGTAAATCCTTACCGTGTTATTAGGTGTTAACAATCAGTTTATGTGTTGGGATAAGCTTTACCGTAAATCCAAAAGCAAACATACCGAATCTGAAGTTTCCCGGTCGTAGTGCAATGCAAACACAACCATAATACTCGCTGATACATGGTGACCTCGAAGAAACTGATATTGGATTTTACCACGTCGTTGATCTTAACCTACAAAGTTCTACGAAATAACGTCGTTTCTTCTTACAACTCACGTAATTTGGGTCTAGATTTTTCTCGAAACTTTACGCACTTGTAAATGAAACAAATTAGAAGCAAAAAAAAATTAAAAAAAAAAAAGTGAACCGTACAGGACTTGATCCATCGACACCACGGTTTCGTGCCAGCTCTCTGCGTCAAAGTTGCGTAAGTTTTGTCATCCAAAACGTATCAACAAATATTTACTTCTACTACTGGACTTTAACGATTATTTAATTGTTTTGAATTTTAATCGGTATTTTATTTTTCGATTAATCTTCTTACTAGTTCAACTTGATAGAATATGTCAAATAGAATTTTAATGAATAAACCAACGTCTCGTATCTACGAGTGGACGTAATGTTCGCTCGACTAAAACGCGTTCGTTCACACGTGTGCGTTATCTGAACAAGCTGCTTAATGCTGATTTTATGCATGTCAGTCATGTAAAGACCTAATCGAACAGCCTGATACATTGTACTAACTCTCATTCTCTCCCATTCTCTCTCTCTCTCTCTCTCTCTCTTGCACTTTAATTTCAATATTCGAGAGCTCGTAACTCGATTGATGGATAAATTGCAATACCGGATACCAATAAAGTTTAACTAGTTGATATATTTAATACTTAATAATAAGTAATAACTGTCCTAATAAACTAACTATACTCTTATAATTATTTTCTTGTCTATTTAATACTAAAATCAAGTACTTAGTATCTACCAGAGATTAATAATAATAATTCTTGTAAAGAAATATGAGTGAGAGTTTGGAGGGGGAAGGGTGAAGGAAAGAAGATATTATTTAACTCTTAATTAATGCGAATAACAATTAAATACATTGGTTGATAGTACCTGGCAGTTTATACACATTAACGATAGAATAAAATAGACGAGAAAAGTGTTGAGATAAATTATAATAATAATTATCAACAAGAAAGAAAGAGAAAGAGGAGTGGGAAGGTACATAAGGAAGACATTGAAGTATCTTTATCGTCGTATTCTCACATACTTTATTTCTCTCTTACTTGCCTAGAAGAAGAAGAAGAAGAAGAAAAATAATAATAATAAGAAGAGAAAGAAAAGGGGATCGTCGAAGGAAAGGCATGTGGCAAAGTACAGTAGACACTTTGGTAATGGTGGCTGGGTGGCGTGACGAGATTGGCGATGCTATCAGGTGTATCTCCACTGATGAAGGTTGTAACCTCGGCCGGACCCCATTTATTAAAGCCTGCGTCTCGAAGTCCTAGGTTCTTTAAGAGAGAAGAAGAAGAAGAAGAAGAGAGAGAGGAAAAGGTTGTTACTAGAAGTCTTGAAGACTCGTAGTTGAGCTGCTACACCAAGCCTTGGAACCTTCCTTACTGAGTCGTGAGCCTTTCGAGTACAGTGGAGAAAGAGAAAGATAAAGATGGAAAGAGAGAGATTGTAATCAGTCATATTGGTCGGACACACCTCGGATATATGTGCTTGACCATCTGGCACGTAGGTTCTTGAGAGCTACCTCTGCTAGGGTCTTTTGCTATCTCTTCTTCACTGAGAGAACATGTCAACGCTAGTCGTATGTGGGCTCGTGGACCACTAAAAGAGATAGAATGAGAGAGATAGTAGAAGTAACGGTTGTTTCTCGTCGTAGTCGTAGTAGTTGATATCGTAGTTTGACGTAATAGTCTTTTCTTCCAAATAATCTTCAGTGTTATTCTAATTTTATTCTAAAATTTACAATAACGTACAGTCCAAGTTACACAATTGTTCTTTTTATCAATGATTCTTTTTTTTGTCATAATTTTTGCTTTATTTAGAATGTTTATTTTTGATTTAAAAAATAATACATGAAATTTGATATAGAAAATGATTTTTCTTTTTTTGAGCAAGTTGAAAAGGTAGACGTGGATTACGTACTGGCTCGTTTTTAGTATCTCGACCACACCTATCTTATTCGCGGACGCGAAGGTATTTTCTTTCTTTATTTTTATCTATCTATCTATCTATCTATCTATCTATCTTGATTTTATTTGTACTTTTTCTCACGGGATCTTAGCTTCCATGAGAGAGGCTGCTCGTTCTTGGAATAACTCGACGAGAAAGTTGATGGGTGACGTTAGCAAACGAGATAGACCCTTGCCATCGAAACCGTTGCCTCTGATTATCACTTTATGAACTCTTTTAATCTAGGACAAATCTAATACATTCCATTCTCTAATCATTATTTCTCATTAAAGTATTATTCATTATAAAGATTGTAAAACTACACGAGAATGATTTTTTTTTTTCTTTTAATAGAAAATATTTTTCTTAACTTCCTTTAAGATGATGTTGATGTAATAGTTTAAAATTATAATAACAAATGAATAGAATTTTTTGACTTTCATGGTATACCCCATTCGAAAAACGAACCCCATTATCGTTCAACCAGCCGCACCTTTTATTCCGAGAGATGCATCGTAAGAGTTACGTAGAAAACGTGCATAACGCAACGAGACGATGATAGTTGTGGTGGTGGTAGTGGTAGTGGTGGCGGCATGTCTTATTCTCGAATGAAACGAGTCGACCAAGGATACTGGATGACACTCGTAACCAAAGAAATCTTGCGATGACTCTCCGCGGTGCACTTACTTCACGGGAACGTATCTCGAGGACGTAAGGTATACGCGAGAAAGATAAGAGTCTTCTTAGAGTAACTGCGAAAGCTGGAACGACCTCGTTACACCCGTTAAAGTAAAGAGAGAGTAAGAAAGAGAAAGAGAAAGAGAGAGAAAGAGAGAGCTAATAATAATACTAGAGCAAATGTAACGACGTACTAGCGCATTTACATTATTCATGCAATAAAAAATATTTCACGAGGTTTATGCTATGATATCACTGTTTTAATATTTTTGTAAAAAATAAGAAACAATAGAATCAAATATTTATAATAATAATAATATTTTGTTAACAATTTAACCCCCACGTTGGTCATTTCTGACCGGTCATGGTTTTTCTTCTGACTTTGCGGATTTTTTATGTTTGGACTACTTCAATTGTTAAAAGTTGAATGAAAATTTACAGTTAGTGCATTTTAAACATTATCACTGATTAGAATATACTTTGAAATTAAATATGCATCATTGAATAGTTAAAAATTTGTATTGGAACACCAAATAAAAGATTATCTTCTATGGAATCTTGGATCAGAAAATACTATCTTTGCGACCTGAACGAAACATCTGATTTTGACATGGAAATAAAAAACAAATTATTTTAATTCATTTATTATTTCAGTCAGATATTTGATCAAATTTATTTTTACCATAATTTATATAACATTTATTATTGATGGATTATTATTTTTAATTTGTAGAAGGAAATACACGTTTCTGGGTTACGTGTTGATATTTTATGAACAACCGAAAGATCCCCTCATAAAATATTGATCTAATAAATATCAATTTTACAAAAAGGAAAGGGAAGTAAGATAAATATAGGTAACCATAACGTGTTTCGAATAAAAAATATTCCACAGGATGAGAAAACTCATTTAGATACTCGTCAAATTTTTCCTCGACACGATCTCCTTTATCAAATAAATCCTCTTTGCATAATGAATCACATCGTTCACCTTCTTTGTCACTCAATTATCGCCCTAACAGGCTCCCATTCTTTATTTCTTATCTGCCTTTTCAAGTGTAATGCAAAACGATCGAAAAATTCCAATTAATAATCGAGTAGAATTTCTTGTAAATCAAATAATTGTATATTTCACTTAATTGCATTAAATCATTCCAAAGTATGAGTGTAGAAATTTGCATATATCGAATTGCTGAAAAATAAATGTCACATTTTCATATTGAATCGTTACTAAATATTTGACATTTCTTTTCCAACAATCCAACTTTTATAAATCGTTGTTGAGAACTCTTCAACGAAATTGCATTAAAATGAAAGAGAAAGTTTCTTTTTCTTTGCTGTTTAAAAATATAAGAAGACCGAAGAGGGGTTGTGAACACAGACATAGACATAGACACACACTTACACTTACACTTACACACAGAAGGAACAACCATGATGACGACGACGACGACAGGGTCTTTGCTTTTTCTTCTAACATACCTTCGTACTTTTTTTCGGAGCGGCCAAGTGTCGTCTCTCTTATGACCGGGAAGACGCTGTTATGAATTATGCAACGACCAATTAATAAAATTCTAATCACACTCAGGGACTCGTCGGTCCTCCTTTGCTACTCCACCACCACTACCATCATCACCACCATTACTACCACTACCATTACCTTCACCTTTGTCGTCTTTTTATGAACGAAACTCTCTTCTCGTCGATCGAATACCTCAAAGCATTCTAAATAACCTAACCTTTACGCTTATGATCGTACTATCTCGACTAACAAAAGAAAATCTTACTAACCATACTTAACTCTTTGTTTATACAATTTTTTGAAATACCACAGTTGACTAATATATTCAATCTACCGGAAAGTTCTGTCAGTTTCTATGACAATTCTCGACACGTAAACACACGTTTATTTGAAAATATTTTTAAAAATTTGTATTTTGTTTTAATCCAAAATGGAACAGAACTTTTTGGTAATACTTTTCTACACGAATCTTAAAAAAATTTATTTTTAAGTTTAATTTTGACAGAGGAGTCAGAAAATGGTCACATGACCACACATGAATGATTGAATTGATCGATTTAATTGTTTGTTTTTATGCAAACGAAGAGAAAAATCATTTAATTCAATTTTCCTTTAAATCACTTCTATTTTAATAATTTGTTCCTTGTCTTTAATGTTTCAGGTAAGTCAAAGGAAAGTAGCTGGAAATATCCATTAAGTCAGTAACGTTTCCATGGTACGCATCCTTCAGAAGGTACGTGTCAGTATGTCTGATAAATCACATTCGCCACGCCCTCAACATTTTTCCCTTACTCATTTTTCTTACCTCTCTGTCTCTCTTTCTTCTACTCTTCCTTATTCTTCTCTTTCATGATTGCTGGACCTCGACTGAGAAGCATTACCGCAGAATTTGCATCGCGAAAAATAACTCGTACTTGTAAAACCTTCTCTCTTTCTCTCACACACACACACACACACACACACACACATATTTTATGCTTGTTGGAGTTATCCGCCCACCCACCCGCTCAGCGGGTGTCCGTGCCAAGGCGGATCCCCCATTGTCGTAATTTCGACCTCGACGCCGATCATTCGTTCGTTCCATCGTTCTTTCGTTCGTGTTGGTAACAAATGACGTTGCATGTTTCTCTTAAACTCCTTGAATGTCACTCGATATCAGAACTATGGATCGTCTAGAACCTCAGATCGGTGCACTCGTGCAAAACGAGATTTCGCTCTGGTTGATACTCGTTATGATTCGTAAAAATCATCCCTTATGGACACTGGAGTAAAGGAAAAGGATATATGGATAATGGAAGGATATAAAAAGAATCAAAGATTTCAAAAGAGGGATTGAGAGAGTTCAGAGAGAGAGAAAGAAAACGATTACGTTTTATGCACGTTTGAAAATAACCTTCGATGGATAGATTTTCAAACTGGGAGGAGGAGAATGATGATGATGATGATGATGATGATAGTTAACATTTCAAATACAATGGGGATAACGTCATTTCGCATCAACGAATTTCAATAGAATCAAACGTATCGTGTTTCTTTTGTTTCTGCATACCTCGCATATTATTTTCAATCTTAATTTAAATTCATGATATTCGATATCTTTCACTAATCTTTCTTCTTCTTTTTATTATTATTTTTATTATTTCAATCGATATATTGTTTCATAAGTATATTGTTTCATAAGAATATAGTATCATCATTATCGTATCATCATTATCGTATCAATTATTATACTTTTGATAACAAACTACAAAATGATATGATTACATTTAAAACACATGGCATATCATGCGATGAAAATGCTCGTCTTTTGATCATCAGTATTTTAAAGTTCATGCCAAGTTTGAAACTAGAATATTAAAGGACCCCTTTTAGTAAGAACTTCTAAAACGGTTGCAGTTTAATCAATTTTCCAACATTGTTCTTAAAACGAAGTTTACGAATAAGTTACTGTGAGTCTTATTTCTTGAAAATCTAATAACAATAATGATAATAATAATAATAATAATTAAAAAAGAAATCAGGAAAGTGTAGAAGATGTTTGAAAGGTTGTTAAAAATTTAAATAAACGTTTAATCGTAGAAAATTGTAAAGAACAGTTATTAGATCATTAAAGATATCTCGAAAGATAAAAAAAAATATTATTGTGTGTGTGTGTGTGTGTACGTTTTGTTGTAGTACTATAGCAGCAGACTACTAACGAGTTGTTTGGTTGAAGTATGTACTCCAAGTAGTCTTTGACGCCCACTTGCATTTTACTTCCGCTCGCTATGCACGTACTGAAGACAGTAAGACAGTAAGACTGTCTTTTGTATAAACTACTCGAAATAGTATCACTCGTGGTTTAATTATATTACTGTGAAAAAATAATATGGAAAATTGTGATGGGATGCCATAATTTTAATTGTCTAGTCTCTCTTTCTCTCTCTTTCAATATTTCTAATCACGAGTAAAAAAAAATAGAAGAATTAATTTTAAATATTTTTCTTATCGTCGATGTATGTGGGAAGATACTCGAACAGATAATTCTTAAGGTAAATGCTTGTATCATGCACAATTCTACTTAAACACGTATGTATACTTTAATAGAAGACATTTAAACCTTTACAACTTTGTTCATAAAAATTTTACGACGTAGCATTCACGCGCTACATAAAATCTGGTAGGGGATAATAACGTTCTACCATTCTTTTAGGTTTGTACTATTCTCGTCAGAACGATCCTATTAACCTCGCGCTGTTGCGTCTTTCGATCTACGTCGTTCTCCCTCATTCTCCACTTTCTCCTCCTCTCCATTCTCCTTCCCATCCTCCTCCTTTCTGGACCACGGATCAGCACGTTTACGTCAACAGTTGTAACATTTAAACTCTGATCTCGGTTAAGACGGTGTCCTTAATTAATGACTCGCAACCTGAAAGCTCTTACAATCTTATTTATAGGTTATGTCTACTCTTATTCTCCATGACATATTCCCTATTCGAAACATTTATCGTACATTGTATAAAAAAAAAAGTAACACATACTAATCCAACTATGTAACACTTGCAAACGTTATCTACAATGAACAATTGAGAAGTAACCAATTCTAAAGTAACATTTTTATTTTCTTATATTTCTAATAATTACAAGTAACCCTCCTCTAAAACAGCAGATAGAATCCTAGAAAATTCCGTGTTGTATGAGACCCAGAGCCAGTAGAAAAAGAGGTGTTACGCTGTATCTTTAAGACAACATGCAGTGCAATACAAAAATTTTTGCAAAGGTTTTTCTCATCGTGTTATAAGATGCCGTGTTGTAGGAGGGTTACCTTTACACTCAATTTCCTTTAAAACGTTACTTTCATATACACGACGAGGCACGATTAAATTCGATTTATCCTAAAATGAAAAGAAAATGTTAAATATTTCAACGATAGGCAATAGAAAGTGCTATTTCGTGTTAGGTGGAACGTAAATAAACGAGAGTATCGAAGTATCGTCGGTGTGTACGACGTGAATCGAGAGAGAAAGAGAGAAACAGAAAGAGAGAAACAGAAAGAGAGAAAGAGAGACAGAGAGAGAGAGAGAGTAGGTAAGACTCGTAAATCTCAAGTAGTACGAGTCAATAATTTCTCCGACCCAAATCTTACTCTGCGAACTTGGCCAGCGTTGAGATATCGTGTCGCACTAAAAGACACGCTACGTGGGGGAGGGGGGGGAGGGGTTAAGGATGGGGAACGGTGGTTTAGAAACGCTTTCACGAATGAGTAGTTTCCACTACTTTCCACGATACTCTACTAGGGTATGTATACCTTTACGTTCCCTTTAATGTTCTTCGAGATTTCTCTCCATCGAGCTTAAACGGCTTCTCTGGTTGTGTTTCATAGTGATAGATACAACAAGACCATCGTGGCCTTGTAAGTACTATCTTTGCCTATCCAACTATCCATTTTATCTATCCGTTTCTGTATCTGTTTCTCTCAAATACCTTCCTTACGCGTTAAAACCGTTTAAATGCTATCCGTAAATTACTACTTTTGCGTGAGAATCTGTTTCTAAGTATCGAGGATCAATGTTTCTGAAGAAAATATACAAGCTTTTACATTTTTTAAATATACTGTACGATCCAAAAGTTTGAACTTTTGTTTTAATAAAAATGTATCGATTATTAGGTTGTCAAATATGAAATGAAGCAAATTTTAATTCAATTATTTTATACTTGACAATTTAATATTTTACTAAAAACAAGATGATGATGATGATGATTGATTTAAATTTCTTTAAATTTATTTTTGTTTTTTTTTTTTACTGAAATTGAACTACTTTCAGTGTAATTTCCATGTTTTTATCTTTGCCAAAGTTTGGAATGGAAGAGACATAAATGCAAAAGGTTCAAACAAGATCTGCAAATTACGAGTTTCACGAGAAACTTTAGCGTTTCTCAAGAATAAAAGTTTATAAACAGGTGATGAAAATGTCATAGGGATTGTATTTTTAATGATTATTTTATAAAAAAAAAAAGAAAAAAAAAACAACTACGCCAAAAGGGAAATTACGTTTTTTGCGTTTTTATGCTTCGACGATGTTGAATCTCTTTTATCGTTAGACCTGTTTATCTTTTTAATCAATCTTTTCAGATAAAGAAAAAAAATAGGATAAAGAAGTTAGAATAAAATAACAACAACAACAACAACAACAACCGTATCGATTCGAGCTTTACCCATCTTGTGGTTTCGTGTAAACACGTTTCTTGCTCGTAGCTTTAACGATGAAAGGAGAAGAACGTTCGTTCCAACGGTTTATTTCCTTTCGATTCTTTCTTTTTTATACATTTTTTTCTTCTCACCAAGTACGCGGTCAGGACGTTAGAATAATCCTAAAGAACAAAAAAATCAAAGCCACGTACTCATCATCGCCATTCGTGGTTATCCTTCGTGCAACAACACTAAAAGTCATCTTTTTCCAATAAGAAATCAAAGATCATTTTTCTATCCGAGTATATGATCTTTTCTTTATATAAATAATATATCTGTGTGTGTGTATGTGTGTGTAATTTAAGATACATACATTTAAACACAAGGATAGAATATTAAATCGTATAAAATCATTTAAAATTGAAACACCACTTTTCCACAGATTTTATTTCATCTTATATTATTTTTATTTATACTCCATGAATAAAACCATAATTAATACTCAAATCTATGACAATCTGGAAACCTCCATGGTCAGGAACAACCAAACAACGTACACACACACTCATACACAGGAGATTGATACCAGAGACACATCGGACAAATGGCTACTATTCGTCCCTTGAAAACCGTAATACGCGCGTTTGCCTAGTTGTTCAGTCTAACACACACACATACACACACACACACACACACAAACATATACACATGTATACTTACATACGAGTAGAGTGACAAAGAGTAGTATTTCCCCTTGTATTCTCTGTTAGCTTCTACGGCACGCGCGTACGCGGACCAACGAGTACGTTGAATATGACTTCTGGGTGGTAGATCGTAATTACCATAAGTCGTGAAATATGACTTCATGATGACGTGCTCGGTAGGACAAATGGAACAGACGGCAACAGGAGAAGAGAGGGGCGGGGGGAGGGTAAGAGGAGGTAATAGGGGTGGAAAGAGGGGACCACCGATCAACCAGTAATGTTGTTCTCGCTGCTACCTTCACCATCCTCGCCCTTCTACCTTTTTTTTTCTGTTCCTCCTCCTCTTCTTCCTTTTCTTCCTCCTTCACTCCATTCTCTTTTATCCTTAATACTTTATCTCATTTCTCTAAATGGCATCTTTGAAAAAGGAGTAGTAAGATGGGTAAATACACGCATGGCAAGCACGATTCGATATTATTATGTTTAAATACATGAAAAGATGGGGGAGGGAGAATTAACATTGAACGTGACGTCATCTGTTGCACGTAAAGATTTATTTCTTCCACTGAATTATCCAACCCACTCAACCACCTACTTCTGAATCGTGAATGTTTTTTTTATTCTATTCTAAACGAATATGATTCTTCTTTATTTTCCCTTTTTGACGTGTTGTGTTCTTCATTTTGGTTTTGTAGAGAATATTATTATTTGTTGTTTTTGGAAAAACTTGTAGACGATTAAAAGGGTCGTTAATTTAAAACGAGAGTCGGTTTACGTGATCCCGAATTTGTAGGAGAAGTACTATACTGAAAACTAGCTACGACAACGACAACGACGGCGACGGCGGTGGCGGCGGCTTGCCTTTTACAAGCTTGCTTTGTTACAAACTTTGGATGTATGATAATACCATTCTAACTGTATTAAACTGGTAAATGAGTTGTCGGCCGTTGCCATTTCTGTCCGCCCTGTTCTTCTCTCTCTATCTCACTCTCTCTGTCTTTTCGTAGAGAGATGCAACGAAAGTCTGACGAGAATGCAAATTACGTTCATTGTCCTCGCGGTGGGCTCGTTAATTCTCGTCTAGACGCCTCTATTATCTTTCCTTCCTTGCTTATGTTTTCTTGTTTGTATCTCCCTCTCTCTCTCTCTCTCTTTCTTCCTCTCTTTCTTCCTCTCATTTTATGATTTTTATATATTTATCTACGACGATTTATGACATTAAGGAGGGTTTCAGGTTTTTTGTTTTCTTCGAACAATTTGATTCTCTAAAAACATTATTAGTGTAATGTAGAATTGGTGTAGAATGGGTGTAAAAATACTGAAAACTGATTCTCAACATAAAGTAAGATCCACAGTCAATTATTGGTTAGCACACTTTCAAAAAAGTGTCCAACAGAGGTCCAACAAAGTGTCCAACTAATTCAAGATTCAAACACCCAAATTAATTAATCCTACTAACACCTACAAACATTGTCTTCTTCTTCTTCTTAATTTAGAACGTTGTCCAATTTTGTCTCCAACTACTGTCCACCTCTCGTGCCATTATTTTGGTGGTCTTCCCAGTACCCTACTCGTGTTCAGCTTTTGGGTTAGTGCTACGTTAGGTAACCGGTTTGTTCTCCATTCTTGCAACACGATCTCGCCTAACCTCTTCTTCTTTGTCAAGCCCATCGAACTATGTCCTGAATGTTGCATTCTCTCCTGACGTCATCGTTGCACTGCTGGTCAAACAGTGTTTTATCTGTGAAGGTTCGTAGGATCTTCGTTTCCGTGTTCCTCAGCAGTCCTCTTGGTAGCTGCATTTTTTCGGCTCTTGTTTCGATAGCGTATGACATTATTGGTCTTACGCAAGTTTTGTAGATACGAGTCGTGCAGTTTATGCTCGTATGTTTGTTACGTCAGATTATGTCTCTTAGGTCAGCCAGATACCATTGCTGCTTTCTTCGTTTGTGCCTTTACTTCCTCTATGAGGTTTTTTTCCGCTGGTAATGTCGACTCCTAGGTAGCTGAACTTCATTACTCGTTTGGAGGTTATGTCCATTAACTGTTGATTTGCATCGATGTGGTTCGTTTGTTATTGGGAGCGAGTTCGTCTTCTGTACAGTGATGTTTGGATTGAATTTTTAGGCTGTTGTTTGAAATTTGTGCAGTGTTCTTTATAGGGTATCTTCATTTTCGAATATTAGGACATCATCATCGGCGTACGCTATGAGTTTGATCTCTCTGTTTCCTATTCTATATCCTCTTCCAGTTATTTTTACAACGTTAATTGTTTCTTCTATGATTATATTGAATGAGACATTACATTGTATGGGACTTAGGGTTTCTCCCTGTAACACACATTGTCGGTGTTGAGTTCTCTGATGATAGATGAGATATTTGAATCCACATTTCTTAGTCTCAAAAATTTGTCTTAAATTAATTAATCCTACCACTTACAAACTTTGTCCATATTCAAATATTCCTGATTGAAGATAATCGTGGTAAACAAATTTTAAAGGACTACTCTTCTACAAGTTTTTTCTATGTTCTTTGAATCATTTCGGTAATTTTGATTCATACGAATGAATCAAACTACCAAAATAGAAAATTCTTCAAATGATGGCTAATAAAACCATAAAAATCCCATCTTAAAACAATAATCGATATTTTTCTTCATAACCTCGGTGAAATTTATTCGAATTTTATTTATCATCTTCCTCCTTGGCAAGTCACGTCTCCTTAGGCTTTTCTTTTCCTTTAAATATGTTTCCTTTTTTTTTCTTTTTCTATATTCCTTCAGATTCCTAACGTCGTCGTCGTTGTCGTTGTCGTTGTCGTAGTAGTCGTCGGCATTCTATCCCCTCGAGGCACATACATCTTCCTAACAACGCACGTACCGATTCGGAGCGTGTTTCCTCGGGACATAAAACACGAGTTGTAAGACGTAAAACGGTAATCCCATTAGTCTAGGCACGTTCTTTCCGAGCTTTCGTTTCAACCTAGGTACTACCTACTTCGTACTATGCACCTTACTTCTTCTTCTTCTTCTTATTATTATTATTCTTCTTTGAACAATTTTTCTATTCTTATCGATCTAACGAAAACTTCTATTATTTTTTTTCTTATTTTATCCTCCAGTTCTTGTTTTTTACGTTTTTAACCAAAAATATCTCAAAGCTCTTCTCGATCTCGAGAATCTTTATACATATGTGTTTGTATCTGTGTGTGTGTGTGTGTGTGTTTGTGTATAAAAATGAATAAATGTCGACCACAGTCGTCGGTAAGCAAACGTCAAAGCTTACCTACTCGTGTATCTTTAGGAATGAGAGTGATAGTGGTGGTAGTGGTTGGTGGTGGTTGGTGGGGTATGACGAAACCAGGAGGGGGTAAGGAAATACCGTCTTCTTTGCCATTGGCTCATAGCCAGTGTAGAGAAACGTAGCTAAAGAACGATTCAAAGATTTTCTCCATAAAGGATTTAATACGACTCAACTCGGTAAGCAAAAGGAAGAAAAAGTCAAAGAGTTGAGAAGAGTAGAGAGTAGAAAATAGGAATAAAGGACAAATCTGTCTTTCTATCTTTCTCTTTCTTTTTACCAAAGTATATATACACATATATATGTACACATATGTATATTAGGATGATCCTTATATTAGACCTGAAATAAAATTCACGTTGACAACCCTTAGAGAATCGTATTGAAATAATTCAACAAAAAATTATTTCTCAAAAATTTTTACTTCATTCTCCTTTCATTCCCTACTTTCTTCTCTTTTTATTTCAATTATACTTCGAGGTAAAAAAATAATAATAATTTATTGAAGACTGAAGAAGAAAAGAAAACAATTGTCATTCGTTGTAGTCAACACTTTAAACCTCGATAATCAAAAATTCCACCATAAAATTGTGTTCGAATCCTTCATATAAGGAATTATGATGTATAAATAATTGATGGTCTTTGGTTGTAGAGAATAATGTTAAAAATAAACGATAATAATTAAGAATTCTTGTACCATCGTTGTGTCGTCAAACCTCTGTGTTGCATCCCACGCGTTGTACTTTCTGCCGCAAAAGAGTAAAATAAAAAGAATAAAAAAGACAGAGAGAGAGAGAATAAAAAGTAAAGAAGAAAAGGAATAAAAAAGTAATGAATGATAAAGAAGGAAAGATAAAGAAGGTGAAAAATTTAAATATAATGCTCGGACAATGACGAGCGTAGGACGAATATTTCTACGTGGTGGTTGGAACTTTTTACATGTGTATCGTCGTACCGCTTTGCGGAACCATAGAAAAAAGAGAAAGAGAGAATAAGACAAGAGAGGAAGAGAGGTGAAGTGTGGAAGAAATGAACGAACGAACGAACGAATGAACGAACGAACGATCGTTCGATTAATATTCAGCGCTCGAAATATGAACGGAAAGGAAGGATGTGGATGAGGAGAGGAGAAGAGTGGGGTGCTGGAGGGGATAGAAAAAGGGAAGCGGTATTTTTGTTCCTTTTTTCTTTAAAAAAAAAAAGAGAAGGGGAATGCTGAATATCGACGCGGGGTGTCCAAGTGTTAGCGCTCTTTTATTAAAACGTAACGGTGCGAAAAAGTAATATTCGGCTTACGGCAACGAACCGCAGAGAGGGTGGAGTGAAGAGTAGAGAGGAAGGGTAAGGTAGGGTGGGTACGTTCAGTTTGAATCCGTCGATTCTGCTCTCTTCTGTGTGCTGGAGGGAAAGAAAAAATACATTTCTTTTACCGGTTGTGCCTGTTTCTCTCTTTTTTTTTTTTCTTGTTTTTACTTTTCTTTTTTAAGTAGAGAAATACTAAAATATAAAGAATGGAAGTTTGAAGGTTTGGAAAAAGATTGAGGGACTGGTCAAAATAATCCAGGCGTATCGTTTTTGCGATTGTACTTTGTCGTTGTTTTATGTTCAAGGAAATCAATTTGTAGGTTATGTAAATATATGTTATAGTTAAAACGTGAAATTCGTTACTCTATAGATTAACTAGTTAAAAATCTTTTATCGTATTCAATTACTTTTCCCTGAAATATAGAAAAATATATACATATATTAGGTTGGAAACTATGAAACGAGCATTTTTGGTTAGTCTTTGTGTCTATTCAATACCCATTTCATAGTTTTCAACCTAATTAAACTATGAAACAAACGTTTTTGGTTAATCTTTATGCCTATTCAATACCCGTTTCATAGTTTCCAACATAATTAAACTATGAAACGAGCATTTTTGGTTAGTCTTTGTGCTTATTCAACACCTGTTTCATTGTTTCCAACCTAATGAAACTATGAAACGGGTGTTGAATAAGCACAAAGACTAACCAAAAACGCCCATTTCATAGTCACCAACCTAATATTTCTAATTATTATTGAAAATAAAAATATTTTTCAAAGTAGGATTATTTTTTTGGTAGTCTACACCACGTATGTATGCACACGATAATCATAAATTCAATCGAAGGTTACATGATATATGAAATTATTATACCTTCCTAACGAATATTTCTATGACTTGGCGTCAATACTGGCAGATTGCATTGAATTTAGTAAGAGTTATGCGATATGGGTAGAAGAGGATTAATCGTGTTGATACATCCTACCTGCTCCTCTTACTTTTGCTTTGATTTTGCTTTACTTTGCTTTCTGCTGTTGAATATCTTTCTCTCTTTCTCTCTCTGTGTGTGTCTCTCTTTTGCTTCCTCTTTAAAACTCCTTCATGCGAAAAGCTGATACGATGCTGTATATTCATACCGAATGTATAACAGTATTAAAAGCATCGAGTTAACAAAAGGAATGGGAAACATCATACACCATGGAATAATTTTATTTCCAACCGTTAAACATTCTTATTTTATCGAATCATAATTTTCCCATATTGTCAATAATATTTTTATTCAATTAGATTATTTTTGTTTACCTAAGTTTAACTTTATTTTTGTTGTTGCAAGAGAAGAAATAAACAAAAATCATAGAAAAAATATTAAATTAGTGCATATTAAATGTCGGATTTTTAAAGTTTCTTCAACTTGTCAATTTCAGAAAGATGTTTCATATTCACCAACTTAAAAAAAAAATAAATAATTTTGTTGAAAAGATTCTAAAAATATTATTGAATCATTGACGAGAAATAACCAATATCTGCACTTCCAAAGTAAATTTAGTCATCTTTAAATAGGCATATAAATAATTAACGATTTAGTTTACCTCATTTCGAGAAAGAAGAGAGAAGAAAAAGGGAAAAAATAGATAAGAAGAGGAATAAGATATAAAAGAAATGGTATGATCATCTGAAATGAACGCGAAAAGTTAGGAAATGGCTATTGAAGAAACGACAAAGTAGTAATCGAAGAAAGTTATTTCCAATACTCTGAACGAAGATAGGTCGATGAAGTGGTAGCAAAACGTGGGTGTAGTATTCTCATAAAAAATTGAAAAAGAAAAAAAGAAGAAAAGAGAAAAGAGAGAGAGAAAATATGAAGGAAAATGAAAGAGACAGAAAATGTAAGAAGAAGTCGAGTTAAAGTTTTCCTTCTTCACGCACATACTACATTGAACTCTGTAGAAAAGTTTCATCATAGTCATCATCGTGGGTATCCCCAACAGCAAAAGTATGCGACATCCAATTGTCATGGTAGACTTGCCTGTTGTCAATGTAATGACCGTTTCCGTTTTCAAACTCAGTTGGAGAAACTTTGGGTCAGCCTATTTTCATATTTTCGTATCTTTCTAGACATTGAATAAAATCAATGACACTTCTTATGAGTACTACTGTTCTTTTAATAAAATGTATTTGAATGTTAATCTTTACTGTCATCATTTTAAAATCTTCTCTCAATTAATTGCAATTAAAATATTCTTTAACGTATTCTCTATAATCTTTAATTTGTATCATGTCCTGATCTCTTTTAATTCTATTAATAAATGTAACATAAAATAAAGTTATGAATATATTTATCCTGTCATCTGTCTCTGTATTTACTTCTATAATACACTCGCAAGTCTAACGTGTGCAGTTCTTAATTCGCTGGAATTAATGAGCAATCAATATGCGTCGTGAATAAAACGCAACCGCGCGAGATATCGGTCTTCGATGCATTCGTAATCGGTATCCTCTCAACATGCGGAACGTTCATCGATGAATAAAAGATGTAGCGAAATTAATTAAACGCTTCTTTTCTTTTACCCTTAAACAGACAGAGACTAAAAGAAAAAATACAAGGACAGAGATTGAGAAAAGGAGAATAAAAAAATTTAAGAGATGGAAATAGCGAAGAAAAAAAAATAATAAAAAATTAGTTTGAAGAGTTGTAGTAAATTTACCGTTCTCGTTAACCTCTCCTTTCCACCTTCCTTCCTCCCTCACCCCTCTAATTGGTACAACGAATCCTTTGTTACAAGTACCTCACTCGAGTCTCTCTCTCTCTCTTAAACTTTCTGCATACAAAAAAAATATTCACGTTGATCAGGATGACGGCCTTGTTTAACCAAAAACGTAAAAGTAAGAGATAACCTCGAGTATGAAAACGATGACTCACACGTGTTTAATTCTTCCGACAAAAGTCGTTTATAATCAAGAGACCTCCCAAGGAAGGTAAAAGAAAAATAAAAATGAATGAGAAATAAGCATAATCGATAATGAGACTGACAGGGTCTATGTTTTTTTTTCTTTCTTTCATTTATAATTTCCAGTAGGTATCGTTAGTTTTCCAAACGCAGGAGGATAATTATCGGCGTACACGATTTAGATCCTTTTTTCGGTTCTGGATAATTGGGACTTTAATGAGACTGTTCAACGGAGAAAGAGAAAGAGGAAGAGAGAAAGAGAGATTACTGTCTTCCAATTAATTTATAATTCCTATTAAAATTTTCCCAATTTCCAAAATAATTAATTCACATTTTCATTCATGAAACGTTAACCTCCAAATTAGATTTAACGAACTATTTGATATTCAATGAAATCTTACATGATTTTGAAATTAAAAAAATATATAATTAATAACTTATCTACCCAGTTAACACAAAACGTTAATATGACGTTCGATTTAGGTCATTTTTCAAAAATAACGTCATATTAACGTCATATTAACGTCATATTAACGTCATATTAACGTCATATTAACCTTTTATGTTAACTGGATGATTTACATTAATTTTATTCTAAATATTGCATATTATTCATCTACAATAATCTCAATCTACACCCAAAATAACACATTCTGTACACTCACATCTTTGTTTAAGACAATCCTTTGTGTATTAATTATTTATAAAAATTGTATCAACAAAAAATAATTCTAACCTTTCACGATTACTCCGTTATGTTCACTTCCTATTTTGAACTTACTTTAATTTTTATTTTAAAGAGAAAGAGACAGGAGAGAAAGAAAGAAAGAGAATAATGTTGATAGATGATTCGTTCTTAGATTATGTTTTATGCCCTGAGGAAAGGGCTTGGCAAGAAATTCCCCCCTTTTCTTTCCTCCAACTTCCCCTCCCCATATTTTCCCGTTCCATTCCTATTCTAGATCTCTTCAACAAGGAGATCCGTAAAAGACTGGAACGATGAAGAAAGAGGAAGAGGTGGATGGCCACATTGTTTCGCGGTTGTTCCCTTGGAAACAATGTGAGTACCTATCCTGGATGCCCTAACGAACGCCCACGACTATCTATTATAAGAGTCCACGTAAAGCTACGTTGGATGCTGCGTACGTCTTGACTATTATCGTATCTCATCCCCCTTATCTCTATTCTCTTCCTTCTTTCCTCAGATAAAAGAAAAAAAAAGAGAAAAAGAGAGAAAGAGATCTATCTTTATTTATTATTTTTCTATCTTTTTGTTCAGTTAACTTTTACCTTCAATTTTGCATAAAAATTGTGTTACTGCATCGTCACGTTAATTTAAAATATAATATTAAGACCTTGAATAGGTTCTCGTCGATTCTTAAAAAATTGCATAAAGCAGTACTCTGTTCATGGAATTATTCTTCAATGGTAATTGCATCTGCAAGGAAGTACTGTACGTAACTTTTAATTTTAGTGTATGGTATTTTACTGTAATGTTAATAAAGTGTGTTTGTTTATTTCTATTGAAAATGTCTGTTTTCTGTGCCAAATTAAAGTATTTTTTGATAGGAGGAATTTTATTGCACTTCTTTTATTTGAAAGAAATTTAAAACTGAAGCAGACAGAATTCTTGTTGAGAATTCTTGTTAACATGCAAAGATTGGTTTTGATGATTTAAAAATAATGATTTTGAAGTTGAGGTTAAGAAACGTTTCTGGTGCACTGATTAAGTTTCAAGATGAAGGATTAGATTCTTTTATTGAACTTTACACCTTAACTTTGAACTTTATATTTTAAATATAGTTTTTATTTTGTAAAGAAAATTACGAGAACTTATTTAAGGTCCTAATAAATAAAATGTTAGCAACTAAAAGTGTTGGTTGTAGGAATAAAATAGATGGTTTGTATTCATTGTTAGTTATTATGAAAAATGAATAAATCAAATGAATATTGTTTACCTGACGAAATGAAATTATTTATTTGATATCAATACACATAAATGTATCTATCTATTTATTTATACTAAAAATAACGAAAAATATTGACCAAAATAAATAAAATAAAATGAAAATAAAAAAAGCGACGAAAAAGAGAGAGATCAAAAATAATTCATTCGATATTTTTTTTCAATGAATATTTCAGCAATAGGAAAGAAATATCGATAAAGAGAAAATAAAAAGAATACTGTGGGGGTAGGAAGAGGGAAAAAAAAATTCAGTAAAATAATATTTATAAAAGTTCATGAAAGAAGAAAATTCTAACAAACACGAGTTTAACAATGTTTTATATATGTGTGTGTGTGTGTGTATGTGTGTGAGTTTGTATTCATAACATATACATAGAGTTTTGTCATCGAATATATCCTATTAGTTCCTGTCATCCAGACTAGCCATTCGTTATATTTAAAATATTCGATCGCGGTCAACGGATACCATGGGTCGGTGGTATTCGATAGAATTTCCGAAGCAGTGTCGTGCTTGTCAGCTATAAAGGCATCTATTTGCAATTCCCCAGCATCCAGCCTCGGCATGTCGTGTAACATCAATCGGTCTGAATTCTTAGAATTCCACGTGAATCATGCCACATCTCGGATAGCTATCTAATCTATACTCTACCCTCCCTTTCTCTCTCTCATCTCATCCTATTCTATTCTACCCCTTTCTTCCCTTACCCCTCTGTTTCTCTCTCTGTTCTCCTTCCATGTATATTCAACAGAACTATAATAAACGTTAACTATGTGTATTTATTAGGTTTAATCATAAATAACTTTAGATTCAACTAATTGGCTAATACATAAATTAATATAATTTTTATCTAATAGAAAAAGTATCCTTTCAATGAACGAATTGATTATTAATGTTACTTTTACATGAAGAAAAGATGAATTATTAGTTTTAGTTTGAATGTTAATAGACAGACAGAAAATCATCCTTGTTTTAATGAATACTTACAGCAGTAGTTGCATATAATTTTGTAATTTAATTAAAGTAAAATGTCTGATATTTAACAAAAAAATTCAAAGTTATTTATAACTCGAGCTAATAACTATGAATACTTGTATGTTCGTGTGTGTATGTGTGTATTTATTCGATACGACAGCTAGTCGAGACACGTTTGTATAAACAAAACAATACTCGAGCGTTTAAAAAATAAATAATTAAAGAAAACGATTACTTGCCGAGATGTATATCGATTAAGCATCATTATGAAATAAATCTGACACAAAAATCATATTTGAAAACCCTTATTAAGTTCAACGAATGCATCTAAAGTTATTCGTGTGAATTATAAACGCGTACGTACAGTGTCAGGTTAAAAAAAAATTGTATAACGTTACGATTACCTATTAGATTTGTTTTATCGAAAATTATTGATACAATCTGTCAAACACTGAACCTATCACGCTTGGCTAAATGTTAAAAAAAGATTAAAAATTATGACCAGTTTAAACTTACAATTAAATGTACTTTGTCCTTGTATCCAATGCTGTGTATCCAAATCCATAACTGCACGTATCCAGAACTGCACTGTATCCATATATGTGTATGTCACTCTTCACCACTACACACTCACGCTCACATATGCATATTACTTGCATAGGACGAATACACGCACACGCGTAAACGTGACACGAAATAAATCACGTACTTTACCAAATATCGTTGTAACTTCTTCCGAAGCTCGAAGGAGACTAACGATTATTTCGAAAAATAGATACGAAGATATTCGACAAGTACCGAACATACACGAAGGTCAATATCAAATCTAACGACGAAATTCATAATAGAATAAAAATGACAACATTCGGTTGTCGACACCGGCCGAGGAGTGACGGAGAGTACCGAACGTAAACAAAACATTGAACGCTCGACTAAGCCGGTAGTTAAGGAATGTTTTTCTGTGAATTTTATATTTAACGAATTTCCTAGAATTCACCGAGAGATAGAAACAGTACCGTTGTTGAGCTCAAACGTATACCTTTGCCTATCTTTCTTTTAATACATATAAGTTACAGTGACCTACTTTTCTTACCAGTGACCTACTTTTCAACAGCTGTTATTTTCAATGATAGATTTTTTTTTTATTTTATTCATATATGGATAATTAATAAGTAAATTTATGTATGTATCGAATATGTTCGATTAAAAAGACTATTAAAAATTACAGGATATCCTATTTTTTTTTATCGAGATAAATACTTTTGATAATCCACTGGGTTTTAAAATATTCTTTTTAACATGTTTAATTCGTATTTTATAAATGGTCAATGTTCATAATACAATATTAATATATGTACTTTATTTATATAAATACTGATGATTTATCTTTTGCACTGAATAAAATATTTTATCTGTTATATGTTTTAATTTGAATCTTAACAAAAAGACAGAAAATCATCCTTGTTTTAACGAATACTTTTAATTATTGTCAACCATAGTAGTGCATATAATTTTCTTATTTAATTAAAGTTGAATATAAGATGTTTGATAAAACAAAACCAAAATTGTCTGTTAGTTATGATTGGACCTAATATATCATTTTTATCTGACATAAGATTTCAATGGATCGTATTATTTGACGTGTCATTTGAAAAAAGGTATCCTACCATTGATCGATTTTAATGATTTCGAAGAAATTTCAATTTGAATATTCTGTTAGTGTGTATTATATGTTTGAATAAATATGTTAAAATTGTGTTCAGGGATTGATTCAAGATCCTTCAATGCATTGTCCCACAATTTTTCCTTGGATTATGAGTTGCAGAATCTTGTACCTTGGACCTCTCATGATTTGACCGACATATTGCAATTTTATCTTCCTCACTTCGTATCGGATCTCCACGTCCTTTTCCCATTCTTCTCATAACCTCTAACTCGGTCATATGTTTAGTCCATGATATTCTCAAACATCCTGCTGTACGTCCACATCTCAAAAGCTTCTAGTTTCCTCTCGCATTGTATGTTAAGTGTTCCATGTTTCCGCAGCGTACCAAAAGGACTGGGAAAACAACATTTGAGTATCCGAGTTCTTAAATTCCAGGCTCAAATCGCGGTTCACAGAGCAGCTTCTTAATCTGCAGAAAGGGACACGCGGGCTTTCTCGATGGGAATCTTTATTTCTGAGCAAAGTAGTCCGTGGAAAAAGTTGACAGTTGTACACCAAGGTAGTCATACCTCTCGACAGTTTCCAGGTTTTTGGGTTCCGCATACAGATTGTTCATTGGACAGTTCTGTTTAGGTGACAATCACGTATTTAGTGTTCTTAACATTGAATGTCAAACTAGCTGTGGTAACATTGTTCGAAATGTTCTTGCAAAGTTTTCTTTTCTAACGAACCATATATTTTTCCCGTTTCCATATCGATCTTACTGTCTTTTGTTTCTTACAGGAAATATAAATAAATAAAATATAAGTTAAACACGAAACCGGAAGATAAGAGCTAATAGTAGGCTATAGTTCTTCGAACTCGAAAAGTTCTGCAAGCCTCGCAAGCCTCGCAAGCCTCGCAAGCTCCTTGTCGAGTTACCTATATGGTTTCATAGTTTGTAGATAAGTAAAGAAAGAAGAGAAAGAGAGAGAGAGAGAGAAAGAGAGAAGCATAACTTAATCGATCCAACTCCGGTCAATGTTCGTGAAAATAGAAGACTATAGTTCTATCTTGCGTATCTTCCTTCCTCCACCCAACTTCTCCTTTTCTTTCTCACCCTCTCTCTCTCTTTCTCATATGAAATATATATATACTTGAATAGTTTTGCGAGTAGTATTCTCTCTCCCCCCCATCTCACTTTACCCTCCAAGCTTTCTGAACGTCGTCGGTGGTTTATTCCCCGTGGAACGTTTTACCTTAGCTTCTAGGATATTATGCGAAGAAACAAAGGGGACCTACTTCCGGTACACACCGTAGGTATAGTATCCACCAAGATCGCTTAGAAATAGATAAATTTATAGGCTCGCTTAAACCCTACTCGCTCTCTAACTCTAACCTAGTCCTTCGTTAACAATTCTCTTATCTACTTCTACCTACCAACCCTTTCACAAACTTGATTTTATATTTTATATTCCCTTTATACTCTCCTCTCTTCCTCCTCTTCCTCCTCATTCTCCTCTTCTTCCTCTTCTTCTTCTTCTTCTTCTTCTTCTTCCTACTTTTACTCCTCCTACTCGATAATCTATAATAATCGTAAAATTCTTTCCAACCTTTTTACTTACCTTTTTTTGTTTGATTTTTTTTGGATAGGGGGGTTTCTAAGTCGTTGGTTACATTTGTTATACATTAGATAAGAGAAAGTTTCTAGTTTAAAGAAACAAAGTTCCTTCAGGGGTATACATATTTAAGTATGTATATGTGTGTATGTATATGTATATTGTTCTCTTGAAAGTACTGAAGACAATAGCAGTAGAACTTTGCCTGAAGGCAACCGACAGGGTGGTAGTGGTAGTGGTAGTGATGGTGGTGGTTGTGGGGAGGGTAAAGAGGGTAGGAACGCTTTTACAAGAGCGTATTTCGGTGCTGAAAGTAAATCATGCCTGGTTCGATAAAAATACATCGATGATGAATGGATCGGCGATGCGGACAACCTATAATCCAGAAACAATGTAGCGAATGAATAAAAATGAGAGATAATACCAGCGCCCGAGACTCGTGTTGTGTGTTGCGGTTCAACGAAGAGTATTCTACGGGAATATTGGAAGTAGTGAAGAAGACTGATCTCTCAAAGAAAGAAATCTTACTTTATACTTTCTTCCTATATTCAATTTCAATTTCATCTTCTTCATCTTGTACAAACAAAAAAATGTATGCATTTGTTTAGTTAATATTTAATCAATAATCATAGGTTCAAATACCCAGTTAACACAAAACGTTAATATTACGTACGATTTACGTCATTTTTCAAAAATGACGTCATATTAACGTCATATTAACGTTTTGTGTTAACTGGGTATGTATTCTAAGTATTTATAATAATTTAATAAATTATAATAAATAATTACAGTTGTATCAAGGTTAAATACAAGATGAATAATAATATTTAAATATAACATAATTACTAAAAAAATATATTAGCTTAAAATTATTATTCTTTTGAATATAAATTTATTTAGAAACGTGATAGAATATGAAAAGCACCTTTTTTATTTTTTTTTCATGATAATAATGATATATGCTCGATGATATTTGTTCTAAAATGACACCATACGAGAATATGTAAAAAGGTTAGGACATTTGGGTGTATGTATGGTTGGTGAACATACGAGTTCTAACGTAATTCTGAACGACGGTGATATGAGAATTTCGTGCATCGCATTGAAAAATTTAAATTTATTCGTACGGTGGCACCGACTCTCGATAAAGGTGAGCAATAAAAAAGATAGAAAGAGAGAGAGAGAGAGAGAGAGAGAGAGAGAGAGAGAGATGAAATATGTGGAAGAGAAGGATGAAGAGGAGAATGAAGAGAAGGGGATGTTGCAACTTGAACCAATCGAAACTTGTGGTAGTTGATTCAAATGCGTGTTCTCTACGCGTACTTTGCTCACGTGTTCTATGCCATACACCTCACATACGTGTATTTATGCGTGTATAATACGTATATGTATGTGTGTATGTAATTCTGTCATTCTAAGCATAAATAAACCAAAACCTTTATCATCTGATTCTTCAAATCATGTTTGAGAATAGATTTGATATTACATTTAAAATCTGTAATCAAGAAACCCTTTGTTAAATTTATCCAACATCATGATTTTCAAATTGTTATGCCCTTTAGGTATACGATAAAAAAAATATATACAAGTATAGGTAGGTTTGATAAAACATCGATGATTGCTATTGTCCGTGTGCTGTTTGATTTTCTTAGAAAAAAAATAAAGTCAAGAAAAATATCTAAACATGATTTAGAAACGGATAGATCAATCGTGTACATTGATGTGTAGTACAAATCACCCATAAGTCAGACAGACAAGACAGTCAGTCAGTCAGTTATCGATGTGTGATTCATGTTTACTGCTTTGAGGACTGTACCTTGCGATGTTGCTCTTACAAGAAAAGAAGGAGGAATAGAAGTAGGTGGAGAAAGAGAGAAGTAAGAGGAAAATGGGTGAAGATAGAAAAGAAGAAGAAGAAGAAGAAGAAGAAGAAGCTTTCCAAGAAACCACCACCCGTCGTGCCAGCACACGACGAATAACAAACGATTCTATTATCGGAGTGCTTCTCGAGTAGTCACTGTCCTCCTCTTCCTCCTCTTCCTTCTTCTTCTTCTTCTCCTCTTCCTATTCCTCCCCTTTTCACCCTTTCCATTTCTTCTCCAACAGCGTTACGACAAGTCGCGGAAGGCGGCAAATATTTCTCGACAAATCCACTGTATTTACGGTGAGAAGAGAGGCAGATCTTATTTCTACTCTCTCTCACACACACAGATATTCTTTTTTTCTCTTTTTCCTATTCGTAATACTTGAAAGTCGAGTTCGATGCGAAAAGACTGGGGGTCTATATTTTCTGGAAAAATATCTCGCATAGATATGTTAGCATCTAGTTTACAGATTGGATTACACGCCGAATGGGAATATACGTTAGTTCATGAATTTCATTGAATTCTTTTTCTATTTCACCAGTTGATAAAAGAGAGAGAGAGAGAAAGAAAAAGAGAGAAGGAGAAATAAAAAAATTGAAAAAATAATGAGAGACCATCTTATATTGGATTATACGTTCTATTTCATCGGTTGATAAAAGAAACTGATTAAAAATAATCACAAATAATAATATTTGAAAAAAAATTTATAGGAGAAAATATTAATGAGATTATTCTTATATTAAATTGCATCGCTAGTATGCATAAATTTAATCGAATATTTCTTTAATTAATTGAAGAAACATAAAGAAAGTTTAAATAGAGAAATATATGATAGAATAAATATTGTATTAACAAAGACAACTCGCGTAATTTGAATCAAGAATTTTTTTTGAAACTTTAATACACTTGTAAATGTTAATTAGTATTATTTATTTGGACAAATGACCAAATGCAGACGGTCAACTTTTTCTGAGGTTAAGGAAGCTGTCTTGAAACCGTGGTGTCGCAGAATTAAATCCCGTGGGTTTACCTTTTTTTTTTAATTTTTTTCACCTACAAGTGTTTAAGGTTTCAAGAAAAATTATGATCCGAATTACGTGAGTTGCCCTTGTAAGATAAAAAAAAAGTAAAAAGACAAACGTATGTTCGCTGACGTAATATCGGTTTCCTATGACCAATGAGAACATTCCAAAGATTTCGTATTCATGGTTCAAAGATAATTCCTCCTCGGATCTTAACAATATCGAGTCCAATGTGAATCGTATCATGAATCTTCCGTTCTGTGCGTTTATTCGCTTGGCGGTCGCGTAACTCTCGTAGATTTAGTGCATTCGTCGGACACACTTGACCAAAAGGTACCAACAACAACAACACAGCATCAACAACAAGAACAACAACAACAAGAAGAACGTAACCAATGAGAATGAGGAACCGGTTGGTGCGAATGTAACGTGCACGAGACTTCCAACTACCTTCGATGTTCTGTTGTAACCACGTCGATTGTCCGTTGAAAATCGCGGCAGTATGTCGGAAGTACGATCGACTATTGCTGCTGCTGCTTCTGGTGCTTCTAGTGCTGTTAGTGTTGGTGCTGTTACTGCTGCTGCGTTTGCTACTTTGTTACTTCGCAACTGCGTTGCATACGTTTACTTGGCATGTTTATGGTGTGCTCGCTTTTACGCCTCTTTCTCATATTCTTTAGTTCATTCTCTAACGTCTATCTACGATATATATCTAACAACTATTCTAAAAGGGATTCTAACTGTCTTCAGGAACTAACTTATCAAGGAATTTCATCTGCATCGTAATTGCATTAGTGTAAAACGCATACACGCGTATACGCGGATACGAGAAAATAGTTCTTGAACCAACTTCTTATTCGTATTCTTCTTCTAAAAGGATTTTCTAATTTGTTTCACTCATCCGGTTTCTTACTTTTATATCACCAAATATAAAATATTTTTTAACTGTCAGGTTGGTCATTTATGACCGGTTACGGTTTCTTTTGTGGATGCCACTCTTTTTTTAAGTTTGAACTACTTAAACTTTCAAAAGTTTTATGAAAATTCACAATTAGCGCATTTAAAACATCACCACTAATTAGAATATACTTTGAAATAAAAAGTATACCATTGAACAATTAAAAATTTGTATTGGAACACCAAAAACAAATTAATTTCTATAAAATATTGCATTTTAAAGTACTATTTTGGCGTCCTGAGCGAAACAAGTGAATTTAGCGTGACAATCAAAGTGTTAAGAAATAAAAAACAAATCATTTTTTAATTTATTTATTACTATGGTCAAATATCTGATTAAATTTTTGTACCATTGTTTATATTTTATTTGAAATAAATGGATTATGATTTTTAGTTTAAAGAAGGAAATACACAATTCTGGGTTACGTGTTGATATTTTATGATTAACCCATACTATGATACTTTTTTTATAATATTTTCTTAACACTTTGACTCCCAGGTTGGTCATTTATGACCGGTTACAGTTTCTTTTGTGGATGCCACTCTTTTTTTAAGTTTGAACTACTCAAACTTTCAAAAGTTTCATGAAAATACAAAATTTGCGCATTTAAAACATCACTGTTAATTAAAATATACTTTGAAATAAAAAGTATACCATTGAACAATTAAAAATTTGTATTGGAACACCGAAAATAAATTAATTTCTATGAAATATTGCATTTTAAAGTACTATTTTGGCGTCCTGAGCGAAACAAGTGAATTTAGCGTGGCAATCAAAGTGTTAAAACAACGCATATTTTAAACATAAACATCCTAAGCATCAAAAGTTTTTCCAAAAGTATATAAACATAACTGATCCTTGTTGAATTTTACATTATTTGTTGTTTTAATTCACTCAATATTATCCTCCTAATAAAAAAATATGTCCAATTAATCCTATCAAAGATTTTTTTAAATCGTTTGTCTCGTATCACCTCTTCACCCATCAGACAACTCAAATAACGCTATCTTTTAAAAACCTTTCACTTTTCGATCTCCACTCGACAATTTGATGGTATCATCCTCCCAAGAGAGGTAGCTTTCACTTCAAATACATATTGGAAATTAAATATAAAAGATTAAAAGAGCATATCGTCGATGAAAGGGGCTACTGGCGCGTTTCATTTCGTAGTTCAACAAAAAAGAAAAAAGAAAAGGATAGAACGGGGAAATAGGAAAACAAACAAAAAAAAATTTAGGTGGAGGAGAGAGTATGAAAACGTGGAGCTGCCAGAAACCTCCCCTTTCCCTTTCTCTTTTACTTGGACATCCCAACAACCCAGTCTGACCAAATTGACGTCTATCTACTTGGCAAACCCAGTCTACTGGTCTACCCCTGAACCCAACTTCTACCCTCTTTGAAGTGTGGCTAGCCAAGCGTCTCCTTCTATCCTCCATTTTCCATATGCCCACTGCTACCACCCACCCTTCTCTTCTGAGTTATCAAAAGCATGCATCCAACCTCAACCTCGTTCATCCGTTCATCCCTTTCACCTATTTTCTACTACCATCTGGAAACTGAGGATTACTGATCGAGCACACCAATAAAAAAAGGGCATAATTTTTAATTCAAACCAACGTTTCTAAAACTGGTTATACTCCAATACCTTACAAAGAAAGTTACTTCAAATATGCCTTTAAAAAAATTATAAACAGTAAAGAATAATAAAAAAATGAAACAATGATCGATATTAAAGATCCTAGTCGAACGTCACTGTTTTGTTCCCATTGAATTGGGATATTATTGTTCCCGTTGAAAAATAACAAACACCGGTGGTCTGCTCGATTCGAATACCTTTTTTTCTTTTTTTATTTTCTATGATCTGTCAGGATACTTCGAAAACGGACGTATGTAGACAAACCTGCTATACACAAGTTTCACTGTTGTTAGCAGATATCACCAAACAATAAAACAACAAAAACAGCAACCATTGGTGAGTTTTGTCCAAATCACACTGAAAACCGTAGGCTAATACTTTTGTTTTCCCCATTTTATATTCCACTTCCCCCTTTCCCCTTTCCTATCGTTTTATGCATATCGGCATATACCAAAAATCCTACCCAAGTATTTTATTTTACTCTCTCTCTTTCTCTTATTTTTCTCTTGGTGAATTGTTTCTGATCATTTATGGAACGAGAATAATGTAAGGAACCATTCCAAGTGATCGTTACCTTGCAAGGAAAAGCAAATAATATTAACTGTTAGGGAGTGTTGTGTTAAATGTGCAACTTAAAATGCATACACGTTTTTCTATAGACTCAAGGGAAAGAGATAAAGATAGAAACAGAGAGAGACAGACAGAGACAGAAACCTTTGATGTTTCACCGCGGTTTGTAGAAACCGGCCCATTCTTGTAAATCCTACGAGCCCGTTAGAACGATCATTATAAATAAAGAGGCATACAATAGACGAGTATAAAACCAGGTAGAGTAGAAGACAACCATTAGTATCGTCGAGTATCCTACCTGTTACCATTTATTCCAATAAGACTAGGCTATCGATTGCTAAGACTGGATCATTATTAACTCATTAAGAAAAGCGATACATGTAAAATTTTCAAAAAATCAAATTTGTTTTGTACATAAATAGTTAGA
Source organism: Mischocyttarus mexicanus (assembly GCA_023678845.1). Lineage (NCBI taxonomy): Eukaryota > Metazoa > Arthropoda > Insecta > Hymenoptera > Vespidae > Mischocyttarus > Mischocyttarus mexicanus. Next base: position 102,681 of record JACGTP010000121.1, on the reverse strand, counting down.
ATAACATCTGAAAAATATTTCTGTAAATTTTCAGAATTAAATTTGCATTATTTTTCGATTTATAATTCGTTAAAGTGCTTTGCTTTAACTTTGAGCTCAAAACCGTTTGAGTATGTATCGGAACGGATAAAAAAAAGCTTGTCAAGCTCGTCAAAAAGAGCTTAGAATGAGTTCTATGAATATGGTAAAGGATTACTGTATGGGCCTGGAATTGCTGAATAGTTTGTAAGACCCTGTAATCATAGTTTCTGTGTGTCAAAACTTTCAACACGTTTTTCTCGAAACGAGTTTTTTCAAATTGGCGAGAAAGATTATTCTAAAAGTTCTTAACCGATTTTAATGAAATTTTGCACAAATCTTCTCTGTAGTATTAGTTTCTTGTTCTATCTACAAAATTTTAAAAAAAATTTTTTAAAACAATTATTTTTGATCCTGAAACCATCTAAGAAACAGGGTAAAAATCGGATTTTCTTTCTGATGCGTGCCAATTCATAATTTTTTTACCTGTTTTGATTTTTTGTTGATGTAACAAGAAGATTTATGTTTAATGAATACACTTCAATCAATGTTTTTGATTTCTGATGACCTAATAATAGGTCTACCGAAAAGTTCTGTCCAATTTTGGAATAAAACAGTTAACAAATTACGGACAGAACTTTCTCGTCGCTTTTTTTAATGAAATATTAGTTGCAAGATTTTTGAATATTTTGTTTTAGTTCATAGATTATTTTTTTCTGTGATAATACAAATTATTTAACTTGTCAAATTTACAATGGAGCATATTTTAATTCAATTGTGTGCATTTTCTGCTTCATTTCATACTAGACAGCCTAATACAAAAGTAAAAGAAAATAATTTGTATTTCTTTCTTAGAATAACGTATCAAAGGTTTTAATATTTAAGATTGTAATTATTATTCTCAAAGATTATTTATTTATTTCGTTGAGAAAAAGAGTTAGGTTAGAAAATCAGGTGCAAGTGAAAAAAGATGATTTGGATTATGAAATCGAAAGGAAAAAAAAAAAGGAAGACAAAAAAGAATGAAAGAAAGAAAGAAACGTTAAAGATAGGAAGCAAGAGATTTATGTATGGAAAAGCAAAAGGTTCAGGATAACGGTTTAACTGCTTAAAGCCTTGGCATAACACTCGTCGCAACTTCCGGCCGGCTGTTAAACGCTAAAACGGAGGAGAGAAAACGGAACTTCTCTTTGCGATCCGGTGGGTCCCTGCCGGGTAGAAGAAAACCACTGAGAGGAAGAGATACACTCTCTTTTTCTCTTTCTCTCTCTTTCTCTCTCTCTTGGATGAACCCCACGTGAATCCTCTTCTCCTCGAAGCAGCACGCGTTTCGTCCCGTGAATTATGGCACATTGTTTCCAGAGCCTTCGTGCTAACCGGTAGGTCGTGTATGAACGACGAGTATCCTAGCTTCTATAAACCTTTTTTCTTTTTTTATTTTCCCTTCCTCCTCTCCTCATTCCCTGTTTTTCCTCGTATTCAATTTTTTTTTCATTTACATTTCGTAAAAACTATCTTTACTTAAATAATCACAAACTTCTACAATATGTACCTCAAATATAAAACGTTTGAGAAACATTTTCATGAACATTTTATTACAATTTTTTAATTGTATTAGGTTATCAAGTATGGAATGGAGCAAAAAATGCACATAATTGAATTGAAATTTGCTCCATTTTATACTTGACAAACTTAATAATAATTTAAACAAATATTTTATTACAATATTTTATTGTTATAAATTAAACAAACATTTTATTACAATTTTTTATTGTATTATGTTGTCAAGTATAAAATGGAGCAAAAAATACACATAATTGAATTGAAATTTGCTCCATTTCATACTTGACAAACCTAATAATAACTAAAACAAATATTTTAATACAATTTTTAATTGCAATAAGAATAACAATTTTTTATTGGAACAAGAATAAGCAACGATTAATCATTTTATATCTCATTGTCATTTTATTTAATCATCTACTATGACTTTTTATTTTAAAAGGAATATTACCAGTTTGAATGTTTGTTTTTTAATTTAAACTTTTTCTTATTTTTATCTTTTTACAATGGTTATTTGCCTATTTCATTATGTCGTTTATATTCATACGATTTTATTGAATTATTTTGTCGGTTTTGTTTACAAAGAGTACAATTAGATGAAAATAGTTGAAAGGTAATATCATTGGACTTGAGTTATATGTGAGTGTAGTACGTCATAGCTATTAGGTCAACACTAACGAGCATCCTCTTGAGATAGTTCGATGTTAGGTCGATCGGTTAGAGTACTTGTTCTGATAGTAACGCAATGGATCGAATGGATTCATCACATGTAAAGCATTCCAAACGTTCTCTCTCTCTCTCTCTCTCTCTCTCTCTCTCTCTCTCTCTCTCTCTCTTTCTCTTTCTCTTTCTACGATCACAAACCACGTTTCACATTCATCTCCTTTACCTTTGAATCATTTCAATCCACTCCTCTCTCTCTCACTTTCTCTCACTCTCTCTCTCTTTGACGTAGTTTGCTTTACCTTGTTAGAAATAATTTACCTTGTAAACCTCTAATTAAAATACCTAACATATTTGTCAATATTACCTTAAATATTGCAACGAACAATCAATATTTACTAATACAAACAAATTATTTAAGTAATTATTTATTATTAATATCAATCTAATTACATATTTGAGATTTAACTTATACCAATGATTCAACACATGGATTGAATATATACATTAAATACTAATACATATCTTGATGGAATGGTATCTTGATGTCAATCAAAAAATACACACCTGATTTATCGATTATAACAAATCATTTGATAAAGTAAACCACAATTAATAGAAACACTGAACTAACAAAAACCTAAACCCAAGAGACATACAAATAATTGTCAAACTGTACCTAAATCAAAGTGCATCTATCTGCTTACAATCTGAATTGACAAATACAGTGGAAATCAAACAGGAAGTCAAACAGAATCTGACCACCACTTCTTTTCAATCTTTATTCAGAAATCTTTATCAAAGCTCTAGAAAATAACGTTGATGCAATAGGAGTTAATACTGCGTTCCACTAAACAATTTGGACCCCAGCAAAACATATGACCGAGTTAGAGGTTGTGAGAAGAATGAGAAAAGGATGTAGATCCAATACGAAGTGAGGAAGATAAAATTGCAATTATGTTGGTCACATCATGAAAGGTCCAAGGTACAAAATTCTGCAACTCATAATCCAAGGAAAAATTTTGAAAAAAATATGTTGGCTCAAGAACTTGTGAAAATAACTTAAAGTCAAATCATTTGAACTTTTCAAAGCAGCATCTTCCAAAATCAGAATATCCAACCTCCAAAATGAGTACATGATGACAGAGAAAATTAATAGAAATTGTTGGAAGTCATTGTACAGTTTAGCAAAGTCTCGATTAAGAAGGAATGATCGATGCTAGTTGGTTACCATGAAGAAACCGACATGAGGATGATTCATAAGTCATGTTTAAGCACGCGTGTGTGCTGAGGGCAAAAGAGAAAGAGATAAAACTAAAAAGAAAATAAGAAAAACACTATAGATCCTTAACCACCGTATGGTGAACCGACAAGAACAATGCTCCCAGCAGGAGGAACGTATGGCCTCGGAAGACCAGTAAATTACGACCACCGTAAAAAATCTATGATGTAGTCATCGCGTGGTCATTAGCGACAGACCAGCAACAGCAACAGCAACTGCAGCAGCAGCAGTCTACCTTCTTCCCTTTGCAAAGTGCAACCGAGCGAATAAAGACACCGAGAGAATGGGGAAGAGTATGGAAGAGTAGGGGAAAGGGGGAATGGGAGTGGAAGATGTGAAAAGGGAGTAGGAGGTTTGAAGGATTAAAGAGAGAACAACAAGTACAACCCTCGACTGTTTTCATTCCTTTTGGTTCTTTCAACTATCTTAAACGTGAGAGACGTTTGCATTATCTAGATGTGTCATCTCGAATGACTATAATTATCTCACACGATGAACAAGACTATCGATTACCAACCTTCCTTTAGATTTCTTTAAATTGTTTTATGCAAAGTAATCCTCCTATTTTAGTAATCTTTCTCAGTGTTTTTTTTTGGAGTGAAAACTTCTTTAGGTGTGTTAGACTATTTATGGTAAGGGAAAATCTTATGGGTTCGTGTCAGCAACATGCTAATATGTGCACATACACATACACACATACAACACATACAACACATTGTATGTGTGTGTTTTTTTTAAATTGAATGATTTATACAGAAGAAGGTGTGTTGGTTTTGGTCAAAAGCTCTTTGTGGGTGTGTAATTTGAAGAAATTTGAGAATGTGTGAAATATTGCAGAACCTTCTTTTGTATAAATCATGAAAGTTTCAAATAACACACACGCATACAATCAAATATTGTAATTTTGAATATTGCAATTAGATTGAAAATACAAAATACAGTTTGAAGTTGACACTTCTGTGGGTAGTCCTTACGACTGTTTTCGATTTTATTTTTTTTTTAATGGTAAACCTACGTTGTGATAATTTGTAAAACAAACGTCAAAGTATATATTAGGATAAATTCAAATTAATCCTACGATTTGCAAATTCGCGGAAATCAATGTTAACCTATAGAATATTTATAGTGCGGGAGAGTGGGTTTTCGATCGATTGGTCGTTTCACCAGGCACGTCGTAGTTTGCGGTCCATAGTGATGCGGGACATTAATAGTGTCCGTGTAATACAGTATGACGGTGGACCTTTAGTGGTCTGTGAAATGGCAATGAAGCGTACCGCACGTTGGTCTGCATCTGAATCACATGTACACAAACTCTCTCTCTCTCTCTCTCTCTCTCTCTCTCTCTCTCTTTCTCTTACACACAAACTCTCTCTCTCTTTCTCTTTCTCACGCACACACACTCTCTCAGTCTCTCTTCCCAACTATCCAACTCTCTCTCTAGCACTCACACTACAACTATCTCTCCTCCTCTTCTTCACTCACTAATTCTCTCTCTCTTTCTCTCTCTCTCTCTCTCATACTCCCTATTTTAATATGTTATCTCGAAATAAACTACAATTTGAAATAACCACGAATGTTTCCTCTGACATAAATTAGAATCGATTTAATATAATATTATTATCTCATAAAGTAACATTTAGTTTGGGTGTTAATTAATATAAACATTGACTAATTATATCGTATTTAAGAGAAAGAGAAAGATGAGAAAATGTTTTGTTAGATGCAATTTTTATTCTTTTTGACAACATATTTTTTTCAATATTTTTATGTATACTTATTTACATATATATTATTTCAGCGAAAATATTTCAAGCAAAATAACGAATTGAGGTTGATATAATCTTTCGGTATTATTACGTAAATTTTTTTTAACGAAGTGATATTTTTCTGTTTTTTTTTTTTTTTTGAAGGAAAAAATGATTGCTTTTAGAGTGCACCCAAGGTAGCTTTATTTAATCGAAATAGAAATAATAAAAAGAAAATAATTTCAAAGAGTAACACCCTTTTACAGGTTTTGTATTATTTGATTTTCTTTTTTATCGAAGAATGAATTATTTTTCTTCGAAATATCTTTTCATCGAGAAAAACAAAAATCAAATAAAAAAAAAGAAAGAGAAACTGCATTTATTTTTAATTTAACAAGGAATATTCTCCTATCGTTCTGGCAATTAGGTTTTTTTTCGAGTGTTTCTAATTGAATATTTTACCATGGTTCTTGTAGAAGTTGCAAAAGATGTGTCCGAGTAAGAAAGTTCATTCTCTGAGGTATTACCTTAAAACTGGAGTTGTGTATAAACTATGCAGGAACATTCTGAATGTAAAAAAATGTTGAAATTTTTTTTAAACATCATTCAACTTGGATTAATACCAAGATAGAATAATAATTGATTTTTTGAAAATTTATCGGTGAAATTGGATTTTTTTTTTAATGAAAATATGACTAACCATTTGAATTTTTTACCAAGTATTGTATTTTAATTGTATTGTACATTATACATGTATGTATAACTGTATATATAAACCACTTTACTATGTCGAAACGTTCTCTTACGGTGGTCGATTAAAGGATAATCCAACTTCCATTCATCTTACAGAGTTAAATCCAAGATTCTAGGCCAAGCAAATCTTAACAAAGAAGTTGTTCAAAAATTTTCATCCTTCTCTTTCTCTCTTTCTTTCTTTCTCTCTCTCTCTTTATCCACTCTCTTTATTTCTTTTTCTTATATCTCACTTCTTTTATAACAATAATAATCCCAAGAAAGTTAATCTCTTAAAAATCAACAAAGTTTTTAATACGTATCCTTCCAGCACAAACTACTAAGTACCTTCTTGTTTTTTAAAAACCGATCCTGTTTATTAAGTCTTTAAAAAAAATAACTCTTGATTTCTGTTTCATACTTTAACTAAATATACATAAAAAATGAGAATAATTTTTCTTTAAAAGCAAACAAAAAATATTTTCAACGAATTGTTTTTTTAGGTTCATTAATAATACGTGTCATAACCGACAGGTTAAATTTTTTTTGCATACGACAGTTGTTTATAAAATAAAATAAAATAAAGTAAAATAAAATAAAATAAAAAAAAGTAAAATATTTGGTTGGTGGAAAAATAATGTCGGATTTTTTCATTGAATAGTGAACAAAAATCCGACATATCTTTTCAACCAACTCAATATTATTATTATATATAATATTATATATATATTATGTTGGTGGAAAAAAAATGTCGGATTTTTCTATTGAATAATGTACAAAAATTCGACATTTCTTTTTCACCAACCTAATAAAATAAAATAAAATAAACAATATTTAAATAATAAATATTTAATAGTCGGATACTGTTCATTGTAAGAAATATCGAATTGTTTGAAAAGCATAAGTTGTAATGATACTATCGAGTGTAATCTTGGTTCTAGACGGAACACATCAAAGGAAAGACGTTAACGTTCTCGTAAAGTCGAAATTGCTATACGCTTCTAAGAGTACGGAATCTGACAGATGAAAACCACGATCTCTCTCTGCTAGGATGTGGTGCACGGTGTGTGTCTGTCCTCTTACTTCAGAACGCTACCCAAGAATTATCTGTGAAAATGATCTTCGAGAGGAGTTACTTGAAAACGTCATGTACGTGAAAAAGGTCACAAGTCAAAAGGAATTCTAGTATTTTTTATATTTTTCATTCTTTCTTTTATATCCAAGGACAGTTTTATACGAGTCAGAGATAAGAAAGAAAGAAACAAAAAAATAAAACAGTAACAATATTTAATCTTTTTAAACCATATTTGAATGATAATTTCAGATACGTGACTAAATTTTATAAAAAAAGACCAGAGAATGAAAATATTCAACCACGTTTGAGTATTTTTATTAAACAATTAAAAGAAACGAGAAAAAAGCAAATTCACTTTTTCGTTCTGTCGTAAATTTTTGTTCACAATTAAAAATATTTTAGAAAAATAAAGATCTTTAAAGAAATTAGGCTAGCTGCTAACGTTTTTTCTCCAACTACTGTTCAGGTCTCGTGGCATTGTTTTGGTGGTCTTCCCAGTACCCTGCTCGTGTTCAGCTTTTGGGTTAGTGCAATGTCAGAGTTTTGTCAGGGTTTTGTCAGAGTTTTGTCAGGGTTTTGTCAGGGTTTTATCAGGGTTCTATCAGGGTTTTGTCAGGGTTGCATCAGAGTTTTGGCAGGGTTGCGTCAGGGTTTTTTCAGGGTTTTGTCAAGGTTGCATCAGGGTTGCATCAGGGTTGCGTCAGGGTTTTGTCAGAGTTTCTTTAGGTTTTTGTCAGGATTTTTTCAAGTTTTGTGTCAGGTCAAGGATTTAAGATTTCAATAAATCCCTTAACTATTTTAGTTATTGAAAAAATGAAATAAATCAGTACCCTGCTTGTGTTTAGCTTTTAGGTTAGTGCTACGTTAAGTAACCGGTTGTTCTCCATTCTTGCAACGAGATCTTACCTAACCTCTTCTTCGTTGTTAAACTTATCGAACTATGTCCTGAATGTTGCATTCTCTCCTGACGTCATCAATGCACTGCTGGTCAAACAATGTTTTATCTGTGACGGCTCGTAGGGTCTTCGTTTCCGTGTTCCTCAGCAGTCCTCTTGGTAGCTGCATTTTTTCGGCTCTTATTTCGATAGCGTATGACATTATTGGTCTTACGCTAGTTTTGTAGATACGAGTCGTGCAGTTGATGCTCGTATGTTTGTTTTGTCAGATTATGTCTCTTGGGTCAGCCAGATACCATTGCTGCTTTCCTCGTTTGTGCCTTTACTTCCTTTATGAGGTTTGTTCTGCTGGTAATGTTGACTCCTAAGTAGCTGAACTTTTTAACTCGTTCGAACTCTATGTCCATTAACTGCTAATTTGCATCAACGTGGCTTCTTTGTTGTTGCGAACGAATTCGTCTTCTGTACAGAGATGTTTAGATTGAGTTTCTTGGCTGTTGTTTAAAATTCGTACAATATTCTTTCCAAGTTATCTTCATCTTAGGATATTAAGACAACGATGTATCCTAGGGTACTAAAATTTTGGTTATCTACCAGCTTTCTGGATTATTCCACTTGCTAATGCAAATGGTTCCAAAAGTAAAGGTTCGACAAAAAAATCGATGAGGCAGCAAATGCAAATGCGAATCCAAGCGAATAAGTACGAAGTAAGAATCACGAATAAGATTTTGAGGATAAAGGAAAGAATAAAATAGTCAAAGATTCGACAGTTATATTCCGGTGGTCCATGTCATATAAAAAGAAGCTGAGAAGAAGAAGAACAAAAGTGAAAGAGAAAAAAAATGAAACAAAATTGAGGGAGGGATCGGAAAGAAAGAAAGTAAAACGAAAAGAAAAGGATGCTTGGCTCGTAGTTTCTATAACGAAAAATTCTTTTGAGTTGGCAGTCATGTTGGAGAAGTGCCATACTTTTGCCGTCGTCGCGTGTCACAATTGGAGGACTGCGAACAAAGAATTTTATGAAGGACCCTCGTAGTCCGTGTAATCTCTTCTGTAAACACGTGGTCAGACGTGCCTTTATGTTCTTTCTCTTCACTCCCATCTCTTTTTTCGTCTTTCTTCAACCCCCCTCCCTCCTTCCCTCTTTCTCTTCCTCTTCCTCGCCTTAAGCTATCGTCTCGTTTCTTCTCCCTTTTATCTTTTTTCTTCAACCTAACATGATACAAAAGACCGTAGAGGAGATAAAACTGCTTATTGCTACTACTGAACGATAAAACTACGATGATGTTAGGTTAAACGGTAGGAAACCAATCTTTATTTTATCAAAACTATTTTATATATTATCCTCCTCCCCCTTCATAAATGATTAAACAAAATTAAATTTAAAATAAATGATAAAATAAATTTGTCACCAAAAAAAAGTCCTAATCTTTATAAAAACATTGTAAGATGCAAAGAAAAAATCAATAGAATCTTACAAAAATAATATCATAGTATTTTTACAAACGTAATATTTCATTGTAACAACTCATTGTATTATATATTCAACAAAGTCTAATATGTCTCAAAAGCTTATAAGTTACTTTAGAAAGTATTATTAACCTCGATTAGAAATTACGTTTAAATAGAAACGTTCTTGATTCTAACTACACTTCTTACACAACAAGTTCGATGACTAAATACCGTATCCTAGAAGTTGGATAGAAAACTACAGGTTAAGCCGATTTGTGTGTTTAATACCTACATACTATATGATTTATTTCTTAACGGTATTAAATCATAACTCTCTATCTCTAATTTCGGAACGATACTTTTTTTTTGTGCCCTCCCCTTACCGGAGTAGTATTACTAATAATATCGAAGATTAATGCAAACCTTTACTACCATGTATTTGTCTCTACGGGTAAGAAACTTTCTAACTATCGGTTCATAAGTACACTAATACCACAAGGGAAAATATATTATGCGCATATATATACACACCTATATAAGGATTAAATGTGTAAAGCAAAATCTAAAGTTATAAGTTGACGTCCGTATGTGTGTGTGTGTTTATTCGTGTGTGTGTTATATTGGGAGTAAACTATCTAACGTAGCGTGTTTCATTGTGAAAGATGAGTAAACCAAAGTTGCAATTGGGATCAATAATTAGATTAGTAGAGTTAATGAGACGAAATGGTTGAGACGGTAACATTGAATCGGTCAGTATAACGACGACACGTTCGTTCCAATTGATTCAGAAACGAGAAACGGGACTGCAGGTACTGATGTTGTTGCTTTTACTCCAGCAACTGAGTTCACCCTTTCAACAAGAACGTTTACTCGCGTAGTATTGCGACCGCAGCAGCACACAATACCTGATTAAGCCCCTTTCGAACATTTACAATGTATGCACACGCGTAACACTTCTCTAGGCGTATCACCAACGCCCTTTCGGTTGGCCTCTACGAGTCCAGTACAGTCCAGTACAGTCCAATCCAGTCCTTTAGGTCGATATCTAGCTTGGTTTCCTATCTATCGTAGTTAACCTATTGTCCGTGTACACTAACAACGTGGATCGTTACACCAATCTATATGTATATGTCTCTATCTATTGTGTATAAGTGTATGCATATGTAATGCTCGTATAAGTTTACAGTTAAATGCACAAATATCGATCAGGTGTAGAAGCAATCGTAATACTATCGAAAGGGCTAATCGACGATAGGTATTCGATCACTATTATTATTTGATTATACAACGAATACAATGTTCCCCTATTTAGTGTCCTTCATTATTATTCTATTGCGTTTCCAAATTTGTCTATTTCATTTTATAAACCAGCTATAAATACTAAAATAAATACCACCGTGTCAAGATTTAATCAATGGGAATATGATCAAAGGATTGATCGAAATAGTAATGTAGAAATATTCATAAACTAATAAGAAAGGTAATAAAAATTGTAAGAAGGAGAAAAATAAAAGGTTCTGATACTGTTATGTCCTGTAACGTGTTGTGAAGTTTGGTAAGTGTGATCTTAAAGAATTGTGACAGCTATGATGAGTGACAAGAGCACAAATTGTTGTAGAATGAATAGAATTATGATACTTGGAGTAGAAATTTGGATAAAATTATGTTTAGCTAATGAAACAGTTATTAATCAGAGTAATGTTCTTACTCCTTTCCTCTGGAATTAGTTTATGATTAAACACAGGTTGGAACTGATATTTTCACAACATACTCTTCTTCTTCTTCTTACGTTAGGCCTGAGTCCTGTGTTTTATTGGGCTGGATTATCCTAGTGGTTTACAACAAAGAAGAAGAAGTGTCTTTCGTTATTCTATTGCATTTCAAAATATTCTATTTCATTTTATAAGTCTGCATATACGTAAATACAAAAAACAGAAGCACCAGGTCAAGATTTAATCAACGGGAGAGTTGATCAAAGAACGTAGAATAGGATTGATCAAAACGCAGTAATAAAGAAATATTCATAAAAATAAAAAAAAAGGTAATAAAAAGTGCAAGAGAAAATAAAAGAAAAGGATATGGATGCCTTTGAGAGAAACCGTGATGAGAATAACATTCGGTGGAGGATGTCGAGAGAAAATGAATCTTTCTGGTCCAACGATCTAATTTCCCGATACGGTTGCCGAATACCGCGAAAAGCAGAAGCAGAAAGAGAAGAAGGAAGAGAGAAGAAGAGAAGGCGAGACGAGGCTAACTGAAAAGATAGTAAAAGCAAAAGGACAGTACTTTCAAGCGCGAAACGGTTCACGAAGAGGAACGAATAAAATTCAAACCTAGAGTCGGGTCTCTTGACTACGAGCGGAACTCGAGAGTGGTCTCTACGAATGCTTGCTGATGGTAGTTTCAAAGAGGATTCTGGTTCCGGTGACGTTACTTGCATCCGACGATTCATGTTCAACGCGTAATTAAATCGAGGAGGGAGGACGGAGGATGGTGGTTGGGTTGGTAGGCGGAGATGAGGTGGTTTAAACAATGCTGGTGCGACAGAGATGTTTCCTATCTCACTCAATCTCTCTCTCTTTCTCTTTCTCTTGAAACCAAGCACTTCCTAAACCTCTGTTTTTATCCATTCTCACTTGTTCCTTTCATCTCATTCCTCGTGGTACAAGCTTCGTGGCTGCTATCAATCTCGGAACATGAGAATAATAAAAAAAGAGAAAACTGCAAACAGATGAAAAAAAAGATAAAACTCGTATGAGAGAAAGAGAGAGAATGAGAGAGTGAGTGAGAAAGTAGGATGGTAGGAGAAGAAGTTGTGCGTGGAAAGCACGGAGACATCCTGACGTTCTATGAATGCAAGAACAATGAAGAGATAGAGAATCAACGGGAACGCGTTAAATACTCCTAGGATGGTGCCAACGATATTTGCTTCAGTCTTCCTAGGCTTGGAATTGCTCTTCTGACGTATGCAAAGCTGCTTTCGAGTTATTCGCAGCTGCACGCGTCTATTGTGCAAGCTCACCCAACAAACCAACACTAGTTTCTTTCTTCCTCAAGTCTCTACATCTAACGTATTATATATTTCTTTAGCATTTTTTTTTTTTTATTAAGTTCCATTAGCAAATTTATACTCCCATTAGACTAGACAAGGAATCGAACCACGAATCTTTCAATTGCCGGGCAAATGCTTTAATCTACTGAACTATCTAGGGTCCCGATTGATCTCCTCTCACGATCATTATTTAAGTTTGATGTTATAATAGCGTGAAGGCGTCGAATTTTACACTCTAACCCTCTACAACAACATTCGTCCTCGAATGTTTTTCTATCATTCGACGTAAACTTCTTCTAATATAATTTCGAACGCATACTGTGGCCAACAACAATTCAAACCAACTTAACCTACGATCCGTAGACTTCCAACTAGTACTCAACTACTTCCCCAAAACAACACTTAATGTCGATACAATCGTCATCATTTGAATCTTGTCACCCATAGTTCCACAGGCTACCGTTCTGCGTCGCCATGATCGGACACTAAACCGCGACCGGGTACTCAACTTCTTCCCGAAACCAACTTATTCTATGTCGCTACGATCACCGTTTTACTGTCTTTTTGAAAACCTTTAGCAACTTTAATTAATTTTCCTCGCGTTGTCGTAAGTTGTTCGAGCGAGAAACGAAGCAAACCTCCATCCCGGACTGAGTCCCTAATTTGTAGGAATCGTGAGAAAAGAAGGACTGTGGACTGACTGGACCGAGAATCGAACCACGGATCTTTCGATTGCAGGGCGACTGTTCTAATCCACTGAGCTATTCAGGGTCCTGATCGATCACGATTTAAGTTTGATTTTATGATGGCGTGGAGGCGCCGAATCCTTCATACATTTGTTACATCTATCTTTACATTATGACGTGTATAAAAAAACAAACGCGTGGAAAAAAGAATTTCTAGAGTAGTTAGAGAGAAAACGACGAACCAAAATGGTGGTAGTAGTGGTGGTGGTGGTTGTAGGAAAGCAGGGAGGATGAGAAGAAGGGTAGAACGATAAGCGACTGCGAGCATGCACTGTAATATCGGGTAATAGCTGCGAGAAAAGGGGACAGGTGGAGAACGGGGTGGAAGTGGGTGGAGTGAGCGAAGAGTAGTGGAGAGAAAGGCAGGGTAGAGGAGGAATTCGCATTCGGTGCATCCCTCCGGTTATCGCAACGGCCAGATTTGCATATCGTTAATTCTGGGGCGACACGTAGGTATGCGCATTCAAGCTTTGTATCCGAGCGTGCTTTGTTGTCGGCGAAGCGTCACGTTGATAAAAATCCATCCGCGTTCGTTGCTGCTCCTCTTCCCTTGCATTACTGCACCGTACGGTGTACGGTGGTAGTGATGGTGGTGGTGGTGGTGTACAGGCAACATTTCTGATGACTTTAGAGTGCATATGAGTGAGAGAGTGAGAACTCTGCGGCTGGTTAAACTCACTTCGATAATATTATGGGAATAAACTCGCACGAACCTGCCACGAAATAATCATTTTTAATGAAATCAAAATATCCCTGCACGCGAACAGGGTGGTAGGTGGTTGTAGAAGGGATGAAGTGAGGGTAATGGTGGGGTGGTATCTAACGTAAACGATCTTTCGTTTTTATTATCATCCTACGCACATCGCAAAATGTGTTTTCGCGTTCTTTTCACTCATCGAGTTATTTGTTTGACTTTTGTTATGAATTTTTTCACACCGTTGAAAATATTAAGTTGGTTGATAAAAAAATATTGGATTTTCCTATCGAATTGTGTCCAAAAATTCGATATTTATTTTTTGACTAATTAATGATATTAAGTAATTTTGATATTTTATTCTTCAATAGAATGATTAGATTTATTTCGGTCGAAATAATGAAATAATGACCAGAATTGTGATTAGAAAACAGACGGGTATCTACAGATGTTTCAATGGGGTTCTTGACACGATGACGCACGCGTATTACGCGTGTTCGTAAGTAATGGTAATGGCCTTGTGCCCTTGCCCGGACGTAATAGTCAAGGTAAGCTCGAAGGCCAGTTACTACTGGACGGAACGTCTAATCATTAATTTGCATTTTAACGCATAGTATCCTCTCTTGATTCAAGTATTTACTAACATTATGCATTATTTGCTTTATTAAATCATCTTGTTTTCGCTTAAAACAACGTGGATGGCAAACAAAAGTTGTTTTATGTAAAAATAAAAAATAAAACAATATAAAATGGATAGAAAAATAAGCTGTCGTTACGTTTCAACTGACAAGTGCATTAAAGTAGTAAAGCCAAACATGTTATGGCCACTCTGCATTCACCAAGTTTAGCCGAAACCAGGCCTGAATGAATATGACAAAGCTAGCACCAGCACGAACAACAAGAAAAGAGTAACAGCTTCCAACCCGAGTGTATATTAGCTCCCCGCTTATTTAGGTTTTTATCTCATCTTAGGAGGGGATAACATAGGTCTAATTCTATGACGTCAGCAAACCCAAGCTTCCCCTGGTCGGTATTTTCGGCCTAGCATTACGCTTACATTTCTAATACATCTATGGGATTCGTTCCTAATGTTTACATTTCCAATCTATCGCTAGGTAAATGCTAACGCTGCAAGGGTGCAAGCACGTCTGTTAGGCACGCGTCAAAATTTTCTGGTCTAGACGTAGTTGTAATCTGAGGTGCATTGGTGCCTATGTTCCCGAAAATTCTAGCTTCTTGCAAGGGTTCCTTTGTAAGAACGAAGAACACTGGTGGATACCGGACACTTAACGTCTTGCCTCTTATTTTAAACATACGTGCTTTTACTTTTAGTTTCAACGCTCTTCATTCTTTTAGGTTCATAACTTGGACTCTGATTCTATTTCTTATTTATGCTAACGGATATGGTCATAAGAGAGGGCATGTGTTGCCACGCCGATGATTTCTAAGAAGTGTTTTTGAAGGCTGATAATTTATGTTTCCACTTTCACTTGCGAGTGATATTCTTGCCGATAGTTTATCTCGATTATTTAAAAGAAATCTTATACTCTCTTTTATATATTTATTCATTAATATGGTTTAATATTCTTTTACTCAAGTTACTAATATTGTTTAATAAATCTTTTGTTTAAACTATTAAGGATTGTTGTTATTAATTTTAATATTAACTACTAGAATTTGGTTGATCTGTCTTTTGCATAAACTACTCGAAATAGTATCACTCGTGGTTTAGTTGTATTACTTTAAAAAAATAATATGAAAAATCGTGATGGGATGTCACAGTCTCGTACAAAGCTGTGCTATTTGTGTATGTGTAAATTGTACGAGAATGTAATAGTTAAATAGTAAATAGTATGTGCACGTATCAGAAACGTCTTTTACAAACATTAGTGTTAGATTTAGATTAGAGTGAGTTCCATACTTTGCATAAAAAGCTTACTAAGTTCTAAACTTTACTAGGAAGGATTCTTTACAAATCTCGTGTTGTTACCTTGACGCTAACTGAATGTATATATCTATATACATATACATATATATACATTGTATAATCTACACGCGAGAGTTAAGAAGTAATAGTAATTACGTCGCGTGATTGCACAAGAGTAGCTATCTTCCCTCGATACTTTTCAGTTTCGCGTGTCCTCCTGTAGTTAGTTAATACATCATCCTACACGGTGTATTCCTAATAGTATATGTAATAGTAAGTAGTAGTTGTGTAGTAGTGTTATAGAAGAGTAGTCTTCTTCCTTAGCGAATCACCAAGTTCAACCGATCACGTTCCTTCAACCGTGAATCATTTATCGTGAGAAATATCGTTCTAAGATTCTCGTTAGATTATAAATATATATATATATAAAAGGTATATAATATAAACGTGAAGTTGAAGCTTAACTCCTAGGAGTCGTATTTTGATTGAATTTATTTGAAAGGATAAAAAAGGAAGAAAAATAGGTGAAAAAGGAGGAAAGAAGAAGAAAAAAAAAAAGAGAGAAAAATAGTTGCATCCCTTACGCGCAAGAAAACGAGAAGGTTATTCGTTCGTGGAAAGAGCCCAATGCTGCAAGTTCGTCGACTATGGCAGGAGATTAATAAATAATCATTATGCGGCAATAAATAGCCCAGGTGTCCGAGCTAGCGGCCACATGGGTGTCTCCAATTATTAATGGAACCGGGTTTGGCGTGCGAGCTCGTGCGATGGGGGGACCGCACGTGTTGCAAGCGGTTGCTGCTGTTGCTTCTGTTGCTATTGCTATTGCTATTGCTGTTGCAGCTATTGGTATTGCTGCTGCTGTTGTTGTTGTTGTTGTTGTTACTGTTGGTAGTACTAGTACTTGGTGATAGTAGTTGTGCTCGGTGCAATGCCGATCGTCGATGGCCTGGCACTGGGCAAGAGCTTCGAGCACACAGACGATTTATGATTTTGCTGGACGAACCAAAGTGCAGCTGCACCGGTCGACGACGTCGCGGTCGTACGTCTATCTGTCTACACACACCTATATTCTCGTATACGAGTCAATGTACGTATGTGTGTAGAGATATGTAGGTTGGTTGGTTGGTTGGTTGGTTGGTTGGTTGGTTGGTTGGTTGATTCTCTTCTTCTTCTTCAACCAACCTCCTCATCTTCTCCCCTTCCCACTATGAACAATTTCCGATCGTGTCCCGATCATGTCCCAACACAGTTACTCGGTTTACGCATACCCTAAACAACGATGTTATATATATGTGTACATAGTTCGAAGAAAAGAAGAAAGAAAATAGATCACGGGGATGCACCACCGATGTTCGATTAGAAAAAGAATTCTTCTCGTCTAGTTCTCTTACACAGCACGCCAGAATTCCAATTGAAAATGAAAGAAAAAGAGAAATACAATATATAGAAGGATAGAGAGAGAGAGAAAGAGTGGGGTGAGGAGGAAAGAGAGGAGCGGTACTGGTAACTGGACGAGCCAGAACCGATCGACTATGCTACTCACGGAACTTGTGCTCTTGAACCTGTTCCAATTTGCCTTTTTCCTACTGAAGAAAGAAAAAGCTTGGCGCGAGTCAAATCCCCTGCGAGAGATCGTTTCTAAAGCCGTCTCGTCAGTGTCTCGTTTGTGTCACTGACCTTTTCCACGGGATCGAATCAACCTAGAAATTGCTATTTCTTCGTACATCTTGTTTTTTTTCTTCTCTTTCTTCCTCTTTTTCCTGTTTTTCTATTATACGTATATGTAGTTTATAATTCTGGTATTATTCATATTGTTTTAATTATTACAATTGCTACAATTAATTTTGTTAACGATTACGTCTTTTAAGGTGGATAAATAAATATTTTCGTCCAAATTCTTAGAAACTTGGGAATGCAAGATGATTTTAATAGACTTTATTATTAATGTCTGTTACAAATTATCTCTCAATTTATCTAAACGTCACGTTGTTCCACTTTTATCCTAAGAAACATTTTTAAATTTACAAATATTTGATTAATTCTTATAAATTATCTTCACTAAACTCACATTAGTGATCTTGGCATTATTTTCTTCTTCTAATCTTTCTTTTAAAATTACATTACAATAATATTATCTCTCCTAGTTTCTGTACTCTTGGACTCGTCTTTAGAATGTCTAAGCAATTTAATAATACAAATACATTAAAAATTCTTCATCGTCAATCTAGTTCAGCCAGTTTTAGAATATGGTAGTGTTGTTTGGTTCTCTGTTTAACATTACTTGATAGTTAAGACATTGAAAAAGTTCAACATAAATTTAGAAGTGCTGCTAAACATAGTGAATATCTTTTATGCCTTTCAACTGTCAAAACTATGATTCTATTCTCGAGCTTATGCACTTGTTCACGTTGAGTAAGAGAAGGATCGTTTCAGATATTATTTTATTTTGCCAGATTGCTATAGGTCTTATTAATTGTCCTGGTATCATCAATATTTTATCTCTGAACGTACCATTTAAGAACTTAAGAAGTAATGAATTATTGTAAATTGAACCTCATGCCACATCTTATGGGTACTACAGTTCTTTTAATAGAATGTTTTTGAATGTTAATCTTTACTGTCATCATTTTAAAAACTTCTCTCAATCAATTGCAACTAAAATATTCTTTAACGTATTCTCTATAATCTTTAATTTGTATCATGTCTTGATCTCTTATAATTGTATTCTCTTTTGTTTTTTGCTAATGGGTTTATCCCATAAATAAAATCAAATAAAATAATATTTCTTACGTCTCACCAAAGATAATTTCTATTACACATAAATATAGTTTATACTACTTGTATTATTAATATTGTTACAATTGTTACAATTATTAAATTTTCTTTGTAGGGTAAGAAAAAAAAGAAAATATTTTCTTTTATATAATTCTTATATACTTGGAATAATATTTCTCACGTCTCACCAGAGATAACCGAGAAAAGATTTCGCAAACGATTAAAATATGTAAATATAGTTTAAATTTCGGTGAGAGAAAATAGCTAGGTGTTCGGTATAAAACTCCCGTCGGTTTTCCCTGAGCCCGACGTTTGCCATCATGAATATGCGATTACAGGGCCTTTTAAAAACGAGCCCTTGCCTAACTTTCGCCATGGTACTACTACTACTACTACTACTACTACTACTATCACTACAGGTATGTTTCGTTACAAAATAAAATAGTTAGGGAGAACGAACAAAATAAAAAATATAAAAATAACAAAGGAGGTGCACAGAGGGGACGACATAGGTAGAGAAAAACATAGTCTGACAGAAAGAGAAAGAGAGAGAGAGAGTGCGTTGTGTTTTTCGGACGTTGGTGTTAATTAAAACAGGTAGCGTAACTTTTTTAGCTTTTGTCTTTTCGCATTGTTTCTTTTTTCTTTATATTTTTCTCTATGTTTATCGTTTTTTCTCGCTTACCCCTTTTTTTCATAGAGAAATTCGTGGAATATAGCAGAGAATCGGAGGATGGAGTGGTAGAGCGGTAAGGTGGAAGGAAGAGAAGGGAGGAGGGTGTGGAAAGAGGAAGGTTATGCTGTTCGTGCTCGTATACGCCAATTTCAAGAGTTTAAAGTCCTTTATCAACCATGCCCATTTTCGATTGGCCCCTGTAGCGCTCCTTCCAATCGCAATTTTTTGTTAACAGAAAAAAAAGTAGAGGAAAATAACGGAAAAATGAGAAAAAGAGAGAGAGAGAGAGAGAGAGAGAGAATGCAGGATAGGTATCAGTTTCCCATCCTCGTATTGCAACGATTTTTTTCTCTTTTGCATTTTTGCAAGTAAAACGCACTTGAGCTCGCACCAGGTATTTCTCGTTTGGGACAACACCCGTTAATATCGAACCTCTTTTTTTTTTTTTTAGATTTTATTTATATCTTTTCCTAACTGTTCTTTTTACAGTTTCTGTTATATTTTTTTTTCTCTCTTATTTTCACACGCTCGTTTAACGAAAACACTTCGCATCGATTCACCAAAAGTGACGAACGAACGAACGAACGAACGAACGAACGAACGAACGAACGAATGAACTAACGGATGAACGAACAAACGAATAAAACGATAAAACAAACGAATCGAGTTTGTTAATATCGTTTAATCTTCGTTTTTCGATAGGTAGATAGATATATAGATAGATAGATTGGTAGATAAATAGATAGATGGATAGATATATGGAATGAAAAGTTTAACGATTTAACAAATTGTTATGTTTTTTTTTTATGTATTCTCGTTTCTTCTTTTTTTTTTTGAATATTTTTTTATCTACTTTCAATCTTCCATTCTCTCATTTTTAAAGAAATAATCCAAAACTGAGGATTACATTTTAAAGCGGATCGTTTTAGCCAAAATTCCGAGCTACACAAAACGATATCGCGATTAGCCAAAGAGTATCGAATTTGATCGGGATCTAAAAGGTTATTCGATAGTGTGGTTTTTGTTTTTTATAAATCCTACCCATTCGAACGAAATACAAATGTTGACAATTTTTCTTTCAGGTACGCTTGAAAGGTAGACGAAGAGTTTGTTAAAAAAGTAGGGGGTCTATCGTACAATCGGTTAGAAACAAATGAAAGAATAAATCGAGAAAATTAAAGGAAAAGTTGAAAAAAAAATGTGTGTGGGGGGTGAATTTAATTCGACGGGTTGGTACGGGAATATTATTATCGATCACAGTGGAAATGTCACGGTTAAATGAAATCAACGTCGAAATGGAATGGCAGCCAGTAACAATCAACGTTTTATATTATATTTATCAAATTATTATTCGATATAACACGATTTTCAAGAAATATTGGAAAATGACGGTGAACGGTATAATACTTTCTATCTGTTACTATTACAATATGATTTCGTTTGCATTGTACAACTATACCACGATTTTTTATGCATTCTTATTATTCTCTCAACGAAAAGCTATTCGAAACATGTTGCGAATGAACTGTATTAACCCATTGTTCAACTCGTTTTACCTTTAGAACTTTCTATGAAATAAAAAGATAGAATAAAAATCGATATATCGAAAATGAAATACTCTCATCGAATAATATCCAACGAGAATCAATGATCTTCTTATTCATGTACAATCTCCATTTCGAAGGTTGACTATTCTGATTTTGGAAGATGCTGTTTTGAATAGGTCAGATGACTTTAAACCATTCTCGCAAGTTCTTGAGCTAAAATATTTTTCTCACAATTTTTCTTTGGATTATGAGTTGCAGAATCTTGTACCTTGGGCCTCTCATATTGCAATTTTATCTTCCTCACTTCGTACCGGATCTCTACATCCTTTTCCCATTCTTCTCATAACCTCTAACTCGGTCATATGTTTAGTCCATGATATTCTCAAACATCCTGTTGTACGTCCACATCTCAAAAGCTTCTAGTTTCCTCTCGCATTGTATGTTAAGTGTTCCATGTTTCCGCAGCGTACCAAAAGGACTGGGAAAACAACATTTGAGTATCCGAGTTCTTAAATTCCAGGCTCAAATCGCGGTTCACAGAGCAGCTTCTTAATCTGCAGAAAGGGACACGCGGGCTTTCTCGATGGGAATCTTTATTTCTGAGCAAAGTAGTCCATGGAAACTGTTGACAGTTGTACACCAAGGTAGTCATACCTCTCGTCTTGTTTCCAGCTTTTTCGGGTTCCGCATACAGATTGTTCATTGGACGGTTCCGTTTAGGTGACAATCGTGTATTTGGTGTTCTTAACATTGAGTGTCGGACCATATTCTTGGCTAGGTGTGGTAACATTGGTCGACATGTTCTGAAGGTCTTGCATGTTTTTTCGGCGAGGAGTACTGTGTCGTCTGCATAGCCCAAATAGTTTCAGGGAATGTCATATTCCATTGGCAGTTTGGTAAAGATTTCTGAATGTAGGTTGAAAAGAAATGGTGGTCAGGTTCTGTTTGACTTCCCATTTGATTTCCACTGTATTTGTCAATTCAGATTGTAAGCGGATAGATGCACTTTGATTTTGGTACAGTTTGGCAATTATTTGTGCTTCTATTAATTGTGCTTTTCTTTATTAAATGATTTGTTGTATTCGATAAAGCATGTGTATACCAATCGTCCATTTATCTTTTGAAATTAAATGATTTGTCGTGAAATTCGACAAAATTTTGTATAAATTTGATCGATAATTTAACGAATTGTTTGGGAAAGAAAAAAAAATACAAAAATGTTTGAAATGTATCCGAAGAGGAGAAGAAACGGGGTGAAGTTGTAAATTGAATATAAATTCTTTGCGGTGCATTAAATTCCTTTAACTTGATAACTATCGTACGAGATAGAAACACTGGATAAATTTTTATTTAACGTTTTCATCGGAATTCCGTTTCGTGTCATCTAACTATCGTAAATTCTGTTACCCCCCTTTCTCTCTCACTCTCTCTCTCTTGCTTTCTCTTTCTCTTTTGCATAACCAGGAGCATGCTTTTTATGAAATAAAACCAGATCGACGAACGAGAACAACGTTCATTCAGCCGCGATGAGAATAATGAGATCTACGAGTCGTTCAAAATTTACCTTTTAATATATCGCGAGAGGGTATGCGAAATAATTCGAACGGAAATGTCAGGGGAGCGAATAAAATTACGAATACTCCGGAATCGGAAAGTCGAGAGGAAAAAAGAGAGAAAGAGAGAGTGTATGCATGCAATCTTTCTCTTTTTTTTTTTTTTTTATTTTGCATACGCTGCGTACGTTACAAAGATTTATAAAAAAAAAAAAGAAAAAAAACAAATCAGAGTAGAAAAATACGAAAAGCTGGTTGGTGGTTTATTTTTACGAAGGTATGTACCGAGAACTATAAATTAAGAGAAAGAGACGTTGGTTAAGATAAAAAGAGACAAAGACAAATTTACAGAAAGAAAAAGGTTGAAGAATTCCTGAGTCAAATAAATAATTGTTAGACCAAAAGTTTAGTTCGTTACAATCAAACAAATCGATTCTAACTAAAACCCGTTTTTCCTTTTCAAATAAATTTTGGAACTTTGAAATAACAAGGAAGTAAATAAAAAATATTTAAAAGACAAGTATTGGTCAATGAATGATTGAAAATATTAAGTCTACCAGAAAGTTCTGTCCGAATTTGGAATAAAACGAAATACACATTTTTCTTACCTTCAATAAACTTTATTAAATAATTTAATTTAACATTAAATAAATATGTAAAATAACTTTATGGTAGACCTAATATTTTATTTTTGACATTGTGCAGATTTAAGTTCGAACAAAAAAAAAATAAAATAACAAACCATCGATTCATAATCCAAACACTCGATCTCGTTTCTTCGACAAACACGTGTCTTATTTGTTTTCCTCTTTTACGTAACACGTCAGACACTTTTTCGTATAGAAAATAATTTTCTTTTTTAAAAACAAAAAAAAACTGATACCTTGCCGAAGTTCTGAACCGCGGCGGGGCATAAAATCGTTAATACACTCTAAAGTAGAAATCGTTTGGCGTTTCCGCGTTCCCGGATGCGTACCACCCGCCGTCCTGGACTTGTTTCAGTTTCACCTCAACTAACCTCTATCCATTAGATTACGTCGAGTCAGTGTGCAACGCACCTGATGCACCTTCTATGCAACTTCCTCTCGTCTTCCTCGGATCTTCCGGCATACCTCAACCTTCATTCTCGTTCCTCTTCTTCCCTCCTCTCTTTTTATCTTCCTTTCACAAATTCCTTTTTATTTTATTTTCATCTAAAAAGAGTATAAAAATGTTCTCATTTAAAAGCAACTCGACGACAACATCAATCTTACATTCTAAACATTTACACATCTTCAAAACACTGTATTTAAATCCTAATTCAAATATGTTTCATAGTAAATATAAGAAAATTAATTATGCTAATCGTCGAATACCACCACCACGGAAGATATTTTACACACTTTCATCGATAATCGTAATCGATTAGTTTTTGTTCTTAAACGCAACTCAGTTTTAATCAGTGCTTGTTAAAATAAATATTAAGTCAAGTATGAAATGGAACAAATTTCAATTCAATTATGTGCATTACTTTTGCTCCAATTCTTACTTGGCAACCTAATAGGTCAATTGTTTATTTAAAGAAATAAAAATTAAACTAAAATAATAAAAGAATAAACCAGAGAAAGAGAGAGAGAGAGATTTTTAATCGATTACTTTTAAAGATAACCTTCCCCTCCATTATTTTTAATTTCTTCTCTCCCCTTTCCCCTAAACCCTTGTCCGACCACTTCACCCATTTTCTTGCTGTCTCTTTTCTTCTCGTTAAAATCATTAGCAATTTAATGAAAAGCACTATCACCGTCTTGCGAGGTACCTGAAAGCCCCAGCACGTTGTGCTACCAACACTCAGGTCCAGTTTCGTGTTCACTTTCAAAGCCGGTTTATCCCTTCTTAAACAACAACTACCAACATAAACCAAAAAAAAAAAATACACACAACTTCAAAAAAAGAAAAAAAGAGGAGAAGAAGATTTCTTGCAAGGACTTTGCGACTCTTTAATAACAACTTCGAGCCGACAAATAGGTCTTACTGCAAATCGATGTAAACGAGATACGTCCTCTTTCTCTCTCTTACACACACACACACACACACACACACACACCACCACACATATACATACGTACATACACTCTCTTACTCTCTTTCTATCTCGTTCAATTAAACGAAATAATACAAGATCACAAGATACGCTTAATTTAAATCATTCGAGACTGCGAGAAATTTACCACTCTTTTATTTAACGAGCAGAAAACGTCTCACCACACACACACACACACACACACACACACACACGCATATATGAACGAGTATTCATATATATATACAAGTGCATATAAATGAGACGTGTAGATACATATCCTTTGATCTGTTTATCAAACCTCGGATACGATATTATTAAAACATTGGCTGACATTAGTGGCTATTGAACTGTCACTAAGCAATCAGATTTAATTATTTGTTTTCAGTTCGTCACGAGTTAACGTCATTTTATTATCTTCTAATTTCTCTTTATATATTAGATCGTCAAGTATGAAATGAAGCAAATTTCAATTTAATTATATGCATTTTTTGTTCCATTTCATACTTGAGAAGTTTATATATTGGATTGGTGGAAATGTAACGTCGAATTTTTGGCCACATTTAAATGGAAAAATTCGACATTATTTTTC
>JACGTP010000121.1:67031-77567 GCA_023678845.1 Mischocyttarus mexicanus | reverse complement strand
GTGTGTGTGTGTGTGTGTGTGTGTGTGTGTGTGTGTGTGTGTGTGTGTATGATGCACTTGGAACGTTTAAAACGCCGATGAATCGACAAGCTTTCGCATCGTTTGAAAAGGTAAATGTATGACTTGAGTCTTGCCATTTCCGTGACCCCATCTTCATATTCTCTCTCTCTTCTTCTTCTAAAACATACACACACATACACACATACACACATACACATATAACACAATAATGCAGAACCCTTCGAGTTCACGCTAGACAAACTTTGCAACGTTCGTTTCTCTCTCTTTTTTATTTTACAATTTTTTTCTATTCATTATTTGCATTTTTACATTTTATTTTTCTTTAATTTATGCTTGAAAAGCAATGACCAGATAATATTCTTCGACAGAGGATGTATAAGTAAATAGAAATAATAAAAATGGTCACTAGTAGACGATTAATCCTTCATCATAAATTATTCTGATATAAATGAATATATAACAAAGGTGACAGTTTAAATCAATTTAAAAAAAAAAATGGCTTTAGTTTCGACGTCATAATAGACTTAGCTTTACTACTTAAACTAAAACGTAACAATACGTTTTGTATTTTTTATTTTATTCTTTTATATACGAGGAGTTTTCGAAAAGTAAGGTGACTTTTCCAATTTCGCGGGCAACGTACATTCGATTATCGATTTTTTTATTTTGTTACGTTGGTACACTTGTCATTAACATATGTTCACAGTTTCAGTTGTATAGCATTTTTTGTTCGTTTGTGAGAGGCATAAAGGTTAGAAGTTTTTTGCATATTCGGCGATTTTCTGTTGTCGAAAAAAATTGCTTTGGTTTTGACGTCATAATCATATACCCATGATTCGTCACCAGTTATGACCATTTTGAGAAAATCAGGATTATCATTGACGTCATTCAACAGCTCCTAAGCGATGCTCGTGCGAAGATACTTTCGGTCAAAATTAAGCAGTTTCGGAACAAACTACGCTGACACACATCTCATTCCCAAAAACATCCGTCGAAATTGCTTGCCACGAACCAAACGTGATGCCAATATCATCGGCAACTTTTCTAACGGTGATTCGACGATTCCCCGACACTATTTTCTTCATTTCTTCAACGTTTTCATCAGTTTTTGACGCGCTGAGGGCGTCCTGGGCGAGGTTCGTCATTAACATCTTCTCGGTCTTCTTGGAAGAGCTTGTACTACTTATAAACATTTTTTTTACTCAGAGTACACTCACCGTATACCACTGTCAACATTTCAAGTGTTTTCGAGCACTTCATTCCATTTTTTAGACAAAATTTCATGCAAATTCTTTGATCCATTCTTATTCGACAACAGAAAATCGCCGAACTCTCAAAACACTTCTAATCTTTATGCTTCTCACAAACAAACTAAAAATGCTATATGGCTGAAACTGTGAATATATGTTCGGGATGAGTGTACCAACATAAGAAAAAAAACAAACCGAAAATTGATTTTAGGTATCCCACGAAATTCAAACATGTCACCTTACTTTTTGATCACTCCTCGTACAAATTTTTTGTAACATAAGTAAACGTATGCGTCTAACGATAGAGATATTCTCTCGAAAGATCTTTCTCAACCATAATCAAGTATAGGCTACTATACTTACGCAGAAAAAGAGAAAGACAGAGACCAGTTTGTCGTGTCTAGTTTGGAATCATTCCTAGTATCCATCCCCTATCCTTCGTTTCTTTTTACCATAAAAAAAAAACTTGATCAAAAAAGAAAATATGTAAAAGAAAATGAAAAGTAAAGTGAAGAAAAGGAAAGGAATAAGGGGGGGAGAGAAAAAAAAGGTTCAATGCGCTAGACACGCAGCTTGTAATTTAGAGCGTAGAACTATAAATTGCAAAGCGCGTTATGGTTGTGGTGATGGTTGGATGGTTGGTAGTAGTGGTAGTAGTGGTAGTGGTAGTAGTGGTGGTAGTTGTGGTGCTGCTGTTGCTTCTGCGTGCCACGTGGTCGTTAAACATTATCTGGCTGATAATTGCACGTGAGGAACGAGTTGCTCGTGCAAAAGATCAGTCTCTTGATCGTTCATAAATCCTACCTCTGACACGATCCCCTCGGTACAATGATCAAGAAAGATGGGATCTTACGTTTATCAAGGATTTCTTAGAGTTTTCTTAACGTTGTAAAAAAAGAAAATAAAAAGTATTCCTGCTGCTGCTGCTGCTGCTGGGATTATTCGCGCGTTAAACTATTCCTTTTTTTTTTCTTTTTGCTTTAACTTCAACGATAATTTTTATTCAATGCGAAGAAGAAAGAGAGAGTTACGAGGTATAACGATTGATAAGGATGTAATAATAATCTGAGTTAAGGTTCATGAAATAATCACGTGTTCGTATATGCAATTAAAAATCAATTTATTACACGACACATAAAAATATGCGATATTATTTATCGTCAAAGGTTTAATTGAATTATCGTTTAACGATCTAGAAAGTGTAACGCTCGTGCGTTAAATGAAATAATCGTTGTTCTTTTAAACATAAATATTCATCAAAGATTGTGTTTTTGTATTCATTTTGTCGATTATATTTCAGCATAGATTAAAAATTGTATACCAAAAAAAAAAAAGAAAGAGTAGATTCGTTTTAATTAACACCTGTGAAATTATATTAGAAAAATTGTTTCCTATATTTTTGATTTACTTCTCGTATTTTGTCCCTACGTTGACAAAATTTTTTCTTTACTGTGAAGAATAATAAAGAAAAAGGGGAGAGAAAAAGGAACCCAACGAAAACCTTAAATCGTCGTCTCTCTTTTTAACTCTGAAGAAAAAAAAAACTCAATAAAAATATCGGTCAAAATAGTCGTGAAAAAAGTCAGACTGTAATATTACGAAATACTAGTGGTAGTGGTACCTGCCTGGAGGTAGAAAAATAATTTGGAAAGAAAATAGTATTGCGATAAACAAGGACGAATGCTTATGCTAATTAAGGGGAAAACTGGCTACGGGAGTAAAGAAAGAACTCTCGAGTCAGGAATAATATTTCCCTGGCGAGCGAAACGGGCTATGGGTATTTACATAATCTAATTTCAACGAGATTAAGCAGAGAAAATGGCGAGAAGTTACGCATAAAATAATCGTCTACGCGATTCCCTTTCGAATTTGTTACGCGATAAGATACACACATACATACACACACACATACACAAACACTCACTATTCGTATCTAATATTTAATAAGGTGTATCTTAACGAGTTGATTTTTCGAAGAATAATATATTATTATTTTTTACCTAATATTGATTTTTTCTTTCTTCAAGTATTTTATATCTTTCAAACATACTATTTATTATTTCTAAATTGCTATTATAATTACACAATTATATTATTTAAATTTATTAATAATTATATAATATTATATTTATTAAATAATATTATTACTATATTTAAATATTAATATATTTTTTAATTAAAATATTATATTTTATTAATATTTCTAACTTGCTACTATAATTACACAATTATATTATTTAAATATAATAATAATATAATTTAATACAATATTTATTTAATAATATTATTATTAAATTTAAATAATAATATATCTTTTAATTAAAATATTATACTCAATTAATATTTCTAACTTGCTATTATATTTACAATTATATTATTTAAATATAATAATAATATAATATAATACATTATTTATTTAATAATATATTTCTTAATTAAAATTTCATTTTCAATTAATATTTCTAACTTACTATTATAATCACAATAAAATAATTTAAATAATTCAATACTAGACAACCCTCATTTAATCACAATTAAAATAAAAATATAATAATTTCTAGAAGTATGTACTATTATGTGTATATGTGTGTACACGTGTGTGTTTCTTGATACGAATAAAAACATTGAAAGAAAAAAATAAGATAAAATTTATTCTTAAACATTTCAATGTTTACTTTGTCACGATCTTAGTAAAGAATGACTCATAACTAAAAGTTGGAGATATAAAATATTAAAAAAAAAGAAATTTAAACATTGTCGAGTCACGTATATCAACGTAGTTAACAATCTTCAAGGAATATACACGCTTGTATAAATATTTTTCAATAGTATTTATTGTCATAGAATTCTTGAAGATAACAAATCAGAATAAAATAGTCAATTTTTGGTATTTTTCTCTCTCGCACTCTCTCATTTCTGATTTTCTCTTTTCTTTCTTTCTATCTGTCTTTCTTTCTTTTTCTTATTTCTGCAACAGTCTGACATACCATTGGAAGCGCATGGCACGCGGTTATGCGAAATCGTAACTCGTCCAGGCGTCGGAGAAAACGCGTTCCACTGTAACCCGAGGCGAATGGTATTTGGCGTCATATTTCAGAATAATACTCGAGTGCTAGGGGTCCCCTTCCTCTCCTCCTTCCCACCTTCCTTCTCTTCCTCCTCGTATAGTCGTGCACACGTACGTGCGACTTCAGCATACTAATGCATTCGAAGCAACGACCGTGAAGACATCAGGCACGATCGTACCAGCACTTGGAGAAAGACCAAACAAAAGTACCCAACCACCAACGAGTGGAGAATCAGTAGTAGTCCTTTATGTTCAAGATTTTACCAATTATTCATCATTTATTTTCTTGACAAGTGGGTATTATTATTACTTTGGTGCATATGAAATGTCGGATTCTTAAACGAATATATAAAACTGCATATCATTTTTTTCAAAAACTATTTAGTCAATCAAAATATGCTCTATTCGTTTCAATACTTTTTTCCTAACAAAAAATCATGGATGCTTATCTTACAAAAATTCTGATCTTTAATATCAATAAACTTTGATATCAAATTTTTTCAAACTTTCATTTTCATACTGTTTACCCCGTTTAAAAACAGTTGTAAATG
Source organism: Mischocyttarus mexicanus (assembly GCA_023678845.1). Taxonomy (NCBI): domain Eukaryota; kingdom Metazoa; phylum Arthropoda; class Insecta; order Hymenoptera; family Vespidae; genus Mischocyttarus; species Mischocyttarus mexicanus. The sequence goes on along the minus strand of JACGTP010000121.1, from coordinate 72,678 downwards.
TTTAAAAAAAATAGAAAGTCGGTAAACTAGGGATCCAGTGTATTGGCTGAGTCCTGCAAAACTTCATATTTAAATTGATTTAATTTGCTCTTTTTTTAACTGGGAGACGAATGGTTCGCGTGTAAATAAAATCCGACATTTCATATGCACCTAAAGAAAACTGAAATATTCATATCGACACTTTGGTATTATTTTCATAAAGAGTCGGTAACGTGAAAAAAAAAGAAAACGATCACGTAAATGCCGAAATGGTCGGTCGATAAAAATAAAAAAAAAAAAAAAAAGGCACGTCTATATAAACGGTAAAGGTACCCTCTACTATCGGGCATAACTGTGGGGTAACGGGGGGTAGAAGGGCGGGGGGGTGGGAGGGGTTAGGGTACCTTGGATTTTCAGATAATAAGGTGCTCCTGTATGCCGTAGAGAACGTTCTAAAAATGGATCGACCCTTTCAAGAGTAATCTCATAAATACGAAGCTTTACGCCCTTTCCACAACGACTGCTTTATGAAAGAGAAGAAAAGGATCTAAGAGAAGAAAACGAGCCGAGGGCTTTTTTTATTCTTCTTCTTCTTCTTTTTCTTCTTTTTTTTCTTCTCATCTTTTCGATAAGCACATCATTCGTGAAAACTTGCCCCAACTAACCAATAAGAGCATTCTTCAAATTTTCATTTTAAACGTGATCAACGTTCCCATACGAAGCTATTCTTATGAACAGGTAAAAAGAAATTTAAATGAAATGGATTCATAAAATAAGACAAAATTGTTATCGATGATCAAATCAATCTAAAGATTCCATCTATGCTTTTTTACGAGTTTCCGAATAAATACAAATATTAGCAATTTTGTTTTTTTAATAAAATTATTGATTTTCTCAAAAGTTATTCACGAAACTAACACTCGTAATACAAAACTTTATAACGTAATACTATTATTTATATAACAAATTTAACAAATTTAATATATAAGGTTGTCAAGTATGAAATGGAACAAATGTTCAATTCAATTGTATGCATTTGTTGCTCCATTTCATACTTTGACAATCTAATAATCAAATAAATTGTATTACAATTTATAATATAATAAAATATTTGAAATATAATAAATGAAGAGGAAGAAGATGTTAATAATAATAATAATTAATAATCATATTCAACAATAAATCTCCACGTTCATAAAAAAAAAAGGAAAGCTTAAAGGAACGAAATAATGGTGAGGGATGGTGGTGAGGGATGGTGGTGAGGGGTTGGGGTATGCGGGAGAAGCAAGCTATCCCATCCTTCTGTTATTCGTAAGATTTTATTCTGAATTCGTATCACAAATGTCAAGAGCAGAGTAGTTTGAAACGACTATAATTGGACGCTTGAGGTTGGAATACCACTACTACCACTACTACTACTACTAATACAATCTTGACTATGTAGAAAGATTCGGTCGAGATAGGTAGAAGAGACGATATATTCCTGGTAGAATCCCAAAGCAACGAAATCATAGAGAAGGAATCAAAAGGAGGATGAAATAGAGGAAGTTTGTCAAGATGTCCTGGAACCTGGGCTTTCGAGTCACGGTCGAAGAGATATGAGAAAGAGAAAGAGTCTATATGTGTCTGTGTATGTGTTTGTGTATGTGTCTGTGTGTGTGTGAGAGAGAGGGAAGGAAGGATTGGCAAAGAGGTAGAGAAGAGAGGTGCTGAAGAAGGGCAAACTAAAGCATACTCTTACTTTAAAACTAATCCGAGTTGCCGACAGTTCCAAGAGGAAGTGGAGAATATCCACCATCTCCTTCTTCCTTCTTCCTTCTACCTCTCATTCTCTCACACACTCTCTTTCTGACTGTCTTTCTCTATCCTTCTTTCTCTTCATATCTTCATCGTTCTCTTGGCGAATTTTCCAAAGCGGCTAAAACTTTTCCGATTTAGCCACTAACCTGTGGTAAGCTTACCGATTATTGTCTACCAGTTATCGTCACCGGCTTCATGATTATCCTTTCAGAATGAAACCAGTTATCAAATACTATTCACGAACCTATCTTATTCTCGAAACTGTTACAGTTGTTCCTTTTTATTTTTATTTTTATGAAATATATTTGGCTGTCAAGTACGAAATGGAGCAAATAGTTGACGTTTTATAGTTGACAGGTTTAATGTTACTTTGGAAATATTTTTTTATCGATTTTGTTTCGTATTTATGATAATGTTAATTTGTTTTAACAATTTTATAATAAAAAATGATCGAAAGTTAGTGGTGGTGTTTAAAATTGTAAAAGGCACACCTAGTGTGACAGTCTAAGAAAATTTTACATTAATATGAAAGTAAACTATTTAAATAAATATATAAATAATTAAATAAAAATTAAAATAAATAAACTATTTAAAAATCGTAATTATTTTCTAAAAACAATCACAGTTTTTAATTATTTATGATTGGTAAGATTTGAAATTTATTTGAATTGTATTTCTTATTAAACCAGAGGAATACAAGTTTAAAATTGATTTGGCTTACTTTGACAGTCAACTTTTAATAAAAAAAACAAAAATAATTGGAACAAAGTTAGGTAATTTTACTATCTGTCAGAAAGTACATTACCAATATTAATAACTGTCAAAATTAACTGTACTTTTACAATTTCTCTGTCTCATTCTTTCTTTTTCTTCTAGGGGATAAAAATCAACGTTGGATTGGGTAGGGTTAGGTACATGCGTTAGGATTTTGATGACGGTTCAATTCATTTTCTCGCAAATCATGTCCCAACGGGGTTCCGATCGATGTTGAACGAACTGTAACATTCGACATTTGTAAGCCACAGAATCTCTCGATGCTGGAGAAACCGAAACGAGAAGTAAAGTTTGACGAACGTGTTTCTCGTTCCATGTGCTCTCTCGCGCGTATATTTATGTTTGTCTCTGTATTATATATACATATACATATATAGATGTGTGTGTGTGTGTGTGTGTGTGTGGGTATGTATGCGACATGAACGTTTATAATGCGACCTTCCTGGATGCACAAGAGCTTCATTTTCATAAAGCACAGGGACAGACCGTGCCTTTGAAATTAGCATTAAAGCTCAAAAAACTCCGCCCAGAGTTTCACGAGTTTCAATCCTTCCCGTAACATATTGCAAATTGTGGAATACTGAAAGTTATACCGAATGTTATAACTGTAATATTATTATAGTTATCAAAATTATTTTTATATCGAAAATATATTATTTTTCATTTTAAAATCGTTATTAAAACTACAATCGAATTTTATTCCAAATATATACAAATTAAGGTAATGGTAATAATTTTAGACTAAACCAAACTTTTTAACCCACATTTAATTATTCGAACTGAAAAATCCAGTTGACTAAAATTTAGGTTGGTGGAAAAATAATGTCGAATTTTTCCATTTAAATCGTAGCTTAAAATCCGACAATTCTTTTCCACCAACCAAATATTTTACAAATTAGTTTAATAATATAATTTTAAAATTATTTGGTTGGTGGGAAATAAATGTCGAATTTTTCCATTGAATCGTGGCTAAAAACTCGACATTATTTTTCCAGCAATCCATTATTTTATCCAATTTTTTTATTGTCATTTTCTTGCATATAATTCATCCTATTATCATCATCCTTACTTGTACATATTTACTCTTATTATATACTCTATACATTTCTTCTAGCGGCTATTATTTTCAAAGTAATATCGATTCACGTGTTTAGAGATTATTAACGTTACGTCGATAATATTCTGTGATATAGCTGGTACAGGAAGCAATCCGAGTGTATTACGAGCGGCCCACAATCGAATTCCGTTTCGAATGTAATGAATCGTGAGAGAGGTAGAAAGAGAGAAAGGAAAAGAGAAGGAGAATAAATAGAGTAAAATTCCAATGGAAATACATCCTTGTGTTTCTGGTTCTGACAATTACAACCGAAGCAGAAATCTACTCGAAAATGTTAACTTTTATTAGTCGATAAATGCATATGAATGTTTTCGATTATGCGGTTTTGGAGAAAAAAAATGAAAAAATTTCATTTTAATATTAAATACGTATTCCATCTATACTCGTTGTTCACAATGGCAATGGTAAATTGCAATTTTTCATTATTTTACCCTTGGTATGCTTTTATATAAAAATTTAACGATACGCCAAGATGAAATATCAAATTGGTTACGTTAAATGTGATACGATATTATTTAACAATAAAATAACAAAGTTACTTCAACTAAAACCAATCAAAATGACAAAATTACAAAAACGTTAAAAGAGATTATTTTTTATTTATTAATTTATTAATTATCCTCTGTTAATAATAATATTGATAAATTATAATATTAATAATTATATTAACAATAATTATGTAAAAATACTAAAAAGTATGAACAGAATTTTTGGGAAGTAAAAATAATGAAATAAATTTAAATTGAAGTAGTAACTTGTAATTATTGAATATTTAATTGAATTTGAAATAGAAATAATTGTTATAATAAATATTATTATAATTATTGTTAAAAATTGTTTCGACTTATTGGTGTTTTTTTTTATCAAATTCATTGGACAAATCGTAAACTCTCAGAAGTATTTGCGCTCTAGTTGGTTAACGATAGAAATTTGTTCGAATAGTATACGTTTACTATCAGTCCTTTAACTATTGCACATAGTTAATGAACCATTTAACGTTTAATTACAAGTAAAAAAAAGAAAGTTTATCGTCTCGTGTTGAAATGAAACACCTAAAGATAGACACGTATAGAATAAATATCGTATCATAAATTAACAAAGAATAGATATTTCATTTTGAAGTTTGAATACATGGAAAACTAAACTATCATCGCTGATGCAATCTATGGCAGCTTCCTTTCATAAAATATGCATTACAACCGAGTGACTCGTGAGAAATTACTCATTTTAAAAATGAGTCTCTGTAACTTAAACATATTTGTTTTTTATTGGATAACTATGACATAGGTTATTGATTTTTTAACATAAATTAACTGTAGAAACCTCAACGTTTATTTTGTATTTATTATTGTAATAATCTTGGTGGACAAATGATAAATTATTTGTTGTTTAATGACATTTTAACTAGACCAAAATCTCTATCATTTTGTAGAAACGAATGTCCTGATATTAAAAATCTCTGATCTATGATTTCCACATTATTTTCAACAGTTTGGACAATTTCAAGCAACGTTAAAGTTACTTTAATGTTTCTATCTTGCCCTGCACACATGTCACTGTAAACTATAATGTGTCATTCACTTCTTAAATTTGTAACATGTTTTAGGATGCATGAAGCTATTTCTTGAGCACCTTTTGATGCAATAGTTTCATCCCAAACGTACATGTGAACATTATCGTTCTGAAAATTGTGAATACCTAAATTTAGAACGTACATATTGCGTTTATAATATGCTACTGAAGTAGTCAACTTTGGATTAGGTAATGCTTTTTGCAAGTCGAATGAAAAAGCGAAATAATAATCTGAATTACTTGATACATCAATAATTAATATCTTAATTTAAGTATAATTGGACTAAGGCAACTTTCAAAGTAAACGGTTCACTTATTGAACTAACTCTGAAAACTTATGTGCCCAGAATGATTATATCTACTTGGAATATAAGTAACTTCAAATGCTTAAATGATAAATAACTG